>JAJJMB010017633.1:3162720-3355064 GCA_023531105.1 Papaver atlanticum
AAAAAAATCCTTCACAAGTTCGAGCAACGAATCTTTTTACCACTATAACTACAAAACACATCACTTGGCAACACATTTCCATGGATTTATTGAAGGTTTACCTATGTCTTACAGGAAAAGTGTTATCTTGGTGGTGGTTGACTGATATGTATTGTAGTTGTAGTGGTAATAAGATTCGATTCTCGAACTTGTGAAGGATAACTTTAGACTTTAATTCAAAACTAAAATAGAAAAATCACTAATAATTATAGCAAACACTGACAAGTTGATATCAATATTAAAAGAACACTGAGGCTGAGATTCCACTATTTTCCAAGTTCAAAGTGATTTAATCCAATATTTATATTTATTCAATTTTTGCGTTTAATTTGATTCTAACTATTGCAACATGTAGATTTTCAAAATAACAAGTGTAAATCCAAAGTATAGAGCATCAAGAACCTATGGCTAAGCATGCTCTATCAAAAGAAATAACAATTGCTTAACAAAAATCATTCAAACAATTATCAATCAAGGAAAATTATCATAAAATAATTGCAATAAAGTAAATAAATAGATTATACCACTTTTTGTTGGAAAAATAGCTTCCTCTATCGCCTCAGCAATGGGGTTTAGCTCCTCATATTAATCATGTTCTCAAAATACAAGTTTATGGCTCAAAAATTGATTAAAAGGGAGAAAAGAGTATGCTGTAGTCGCTGAAAGTCTAAAACAGACGACTGAATCGTTGCTGAAAGGCTTTGGTGACTGCAGGCAGGAGCGACCGTAACTCGTTGTCACTGAAAATAAGGTGCCTCTGCGACTGACTCTGTGGGTCTTATGTTCTTCGTCTTCTTCTTCTTCAGCAGCAGCAGCAGAGTTTCTGTACTCGATTTTCTTTGCTTCTCTAGTGCTCTAAACTTCCCCTAAAGTGTTCATCCCCTTCTTAGGACTCTCACCACCCTATATATACTCAACAGGGTTAAGAAATCCCGAGAAATTCTTTTATTTTCTTCCACGCAAAGTCACGGGATTTTATTTCCTTTTTTTCTTTTTTTTTTCTTTTCTTACGAGTCTAGGATATTTTGTTCCTCTTTTTATCTCCCTGTACGCGTCAACTGAGTTGTAACATACCATCAGAACATAATCAAATCCCTAACATAGTTAAACTCTCCAAACATCACCGTAAACTTCTAAAAATACCGATAATATTCCTTCTCCCCTGTTTTCTCCAAACGAAAGATTTGTTCCAAATTAATCGAAGCTAGTGGACCTACCAACCCTGTTAAGTCCAAATAGGCCCAAAGCAAATAATTTACGAGATTGAATCTCGATAAAACACTTCAAAAATTTGCTCAAAAGTTTACGCAGGTGAGACAATTGGTTTCCCGCCAAAAATGAATTTCAAACGAAGGGGATGACCTCCCCTTATCCGGACCAGGGATGCGAATAGCAAGTGGATACCCCTTAGTAATTTGGGTGCCCCTTAGAAAATTTCTCCCATGAGCGCAAAAACCACTTTTCGAGCCAATTTCGCCGCAAAAGCCCATTTTTCCAAAAAAACACCTACAAAGGGATAAAATGCCAAAATTAGTACAAAAATGGGTACTAATACTATACACAAAAGAGATGAAAATAGACACATAAATGCGTCTATCATTGACAGATTGGCTAAGTACAGTCATTTCATTGCCCTGAGCCATCCATTCACTGCACTTTCTGTGGCCAAGGAGTTCATGCACCATATTTTCAAGCTTCATGGTCTTCCTAGCTCAATTGTGTCTTACAAAGATAAGGTATTTCTCAGTACCTTTTGGCAACATTTATTTAAATCCTTGGGAACTCAGTTAAACCTCAGTACTTCTTATCACCCACAAACTGATGGGAAAACTGAAAGGACCAATGCTTGCCTTGAACAATACCTCAGATGTATGACTAGCTCAACTCCTAAACTGTGGCTCAACTGGTTAGCTTTGGCAGAATAGTGGTTTAACACAAACTACCACACCAACCTTAAAATGACTACATTTCAAGCTTTGTATGGGTATACTCCTTCCCATTGGCATTTCCAGTCCAAGCTACCACTTAAATTGCTGCTGTGCAAGACTACCTTATGGAGAGAGACCATATATTCCAATTACTCAAGGAGGATCTATCTAAAGATCAACATAGGATGAAGCACTTTGCAGACGCCCATAGAACTGAAAGGTCTTTTGCAGTGGGAGATTTGGTATTCTTAAAGTTGCAACCTTATAGACAGTTATCTGTTGCTCTGAGAGCAAACATGAAATTGTCTGCTAAATATTTTGGGCCATTTGAAGTGTTACAGAGGATTGGTACTGTGGCTTACAAACTCAAACTTCCAGTGGAGTCCAGAATTCATCCAGTTTTTCATGTATCATAGCTGAAGAAAAAGATAGGCCAACATGTTGCAATAGCTCCCACCCGAACATTAGTTGATACTTCTGGTTCTTTCATAGTAGTTCCAGTGGCAGTTATGGACACCAGACATGTTCTCGGAGGTAATAGCACTATCCTTGAACTCCTTATCCACTGGGCTGGTGCTCATTTAGAAGATGCCACTTGGGAAGATGCCAGCCACATTCAAGCTCAGTTTCCAGACTTTATCCTTGAGGACAAGGATCTACCAAAGAAGGGGGTATTGTCATGTAATTAGACAGAACCTGAGCCTATGGACCCTTTACTTGTATTTGCGAACTAAATCCCATGTTTGGGTATTCTTCTCCTTTATGTTTTATTTTCTTCTTTAGGGTTAATTATTAGTTGTTTCCACCCGTTGGGTGATCAAGTAAGAGTGGCGGCTATTTATTGGTCATTGTAATGAAAGAACAAATCAATGAGAAAATAATCAAAATTATTAGGCTCTTTCCTTAAGTTAGGAAGAGAAGGTATTGCAGTTAGTTGATCTTCAATTCTGTTTCATGACAACTTATCTGTAAAAAACAGATTTGTTTATAATTCTTCGAATTTGGGTCGTAGCAACTCTTAGTTGTGGGTGAGATCATCTAAGGGAATCAAGTGCATAGAGTCCTGTTGGGATTCAAGAGAAGTAAGGAACGCGACTGTACCTTAATCGGTGTGAGACTTGGTTAGGACTCAACTACATTCCAGTCCGAAGTTAACATGTAGTAGGCTAGAGTCTGTAACGTCTTAATACAGTGTGGTGTTCAAAGCTGGACTAGGTCCCGGGGTTTTTCTGTATTTGCGGTTTCCTCGTTAACAAAATTTTAATGTCTGTGGTATTTCTTTTCCACATTATATTTATTTATATAATTGAAATATCACAGGTTGTGCGTAGTTCAATCACAATTGATAAATCCGACCTTGATTGTTGGATAGAACTTGATTGGCACTTGGGCATTGGTCTTTGGTACCGTCCAAGTATTTCTCATATCAATTAGGATCACAGATTTCTATCTGTTCGATTTGCTGATTGTATTGAGAAAGAGATAAAGCTCTTTGATATATTTCTTGATTGAGTCTCACTTTTAAGTTGGTGCTCTCGGAATTATATTGGAGTATAGTCCATACAGATTTCCGAACGAATTATTGGGTATAGTTGTTATACCCCCGCTTTTTTAATTGGTATCATAGCAGGCAAACACACTAAGACCTCATAAGTCTGTGTTTATAGCAATCTGACTCTATGGACATGAGCACTATCTCAAACGACGCACCACTAGTACAGAAACTTTCAGACTTGGTTCAAAGCTTAGATTCACGTGAGGAAACTCTCACATCTTTATCATTGCATGAAACTATGTACAACTGGGAAACACGCTTGGAGGAACAGTTGGATGAACTTTTAGATGAAAGAGATTCATATGTTGAAAAAGATGTTGATGAGGAAGCCTCGCAATATATTAAGTTGTTTGACCATCTCATAAATAAAAAGAAGTTAACGTCGTGTCTGACTGAGTTTCTTACTCTTCTCTGTAAAGAAAACAAGAAAATGAGAAAACTCTCTAAGAGTTATAATTGTGGATATAATCTCTTACAATCTCTTCTTAAAGATCGTGAAGAAGATGTGCATTCAAAAAATTCTGAATGTGAAAATCTTCGTCGAAATCTGTTTGTGTTGGAAGAAAAACTTGCAGAATCTGAAGCAAGGTGTAACTCTCACAAAGGTGTTTTAGTGACAGAGAAAACGTTTTTATCTCTCGAGAAAAACAATTATAGGCTGACCTAACTGCTTCTCACGATAAGGTCAAATTGTTGGAAGAAGACTTGAAAAGTTTTAGCTCTAGCTCAATCAAATTATCCACTATGCTGGGAGCATGTAAAAAATATCGTGATACACGAGGTTTTGGATATAAAGGAATAAATGCTCCAATCATTAGTAAGATTAGTTTTGTTCATGCTAATAGCAATTTCCAATAGAAGAATATCAGTGATGGCGAAAGTGAAAATCTACCTCCAGCAGCTGAAGTTCCAAAGAACAGGATTCGTCAACCTCCAAAAACAGCTCAAATGAGAACAAGTAATAGCATTCCATTCAGTTGTCATTACTGTGGAAACAAGGGTCACCTTGAAAGGAGATGTCGTTTTCGTTTACGAAATGATAAACTTCATAACATTATTGTTTGGATGTCTAAAGAAGTGATCAAACTTGTATATCATATTAGTGGTTTTAATTGTCCAACCTTTAGACAAGAAAAGTGTTGTGATGAGCCAACCTTTGTTTGTAAAGGTAACACAAAACCTTTTCACAATTATAAAAATTGTCAAAGAGATAATGTTATAAGGAAAGATGACTGTCTTCGTGTTCCAATAAGAAGAAAGACGTGTCTGCGAAAGGAAAATCTTTCAAACTCTCTTTCTATGTCTGAAGAAAGCGTTGGATCGAGAGGATCAACCGTTCCTAAATGCATTCACATCAATAATCGTATTTCAGAACTCAAGACCAGTATCAATAGACTCAAGCGTAACATTAGGAAGGAAAAGAAGGCAGTAGCATCAGGTATCTCTTGTTCTCTTCCTGTTGATTCTCTAAAGACTAACCTTATTGACTTCTCTAATGTTTCTCAAGAAAGAAAGGGAGAGAAAGTCAACATCCTTGATGAGCGAAATGATCATAATGTTACAACTTGACTGCTTCTGTTTGTGCCTTCTCTATTAAGACCATGCGAGGATGCACAAGGTTCTCGGAAGGATATCTTCTTCTTGACGAAGTGGTCTTTGTTGTACTTGGGTTAGTTTTTCTTTATTATTATAAAAGTAAAATGATCATCTTATTGTTGAGCCTTGCTCCAGTTAATATTTTCTCTTGTTAATATGAATGATCAGTAATTTTTTCTTGAAATAATACTCTTTGTTGCAAGCATTGTGAAGCTTCAATAAGTCTTTTCTTCAAAACAGTTTCTAAAAGGCAGTTGATTTGTTGTCTTTCAATAAATATCTTGTGCTCTAATTTTTTTTATTGAGCTAAGATGTTCTGTCTAAGGTTAAAAACTTGTTCTTGATAATCAGTTCAAACATATTTCTGGTATAGGCTTCATTGGTTCATTCGTACTGAATATTTTTATTCATGTCCACGAACAGTCTGTGTATTAGGTCCATGATCGGACGTATGGCTCCAACACCGATGTGTTTGGAAAGAACTGTATGTGATCCTACGGTTTTTATTCCTAGGAAAAACATATATATATATATTTATATATATATATCTAAGACTGATTTCCGGATTTCTTAGATATATATACATTACGTAACCTCAAGACCTTCTTGTGATATCATGAACTGCAAGATGAATGGAATAAAAAAAGGAAGACAAAATTGAAGATGACAAGGTTATTGAGTTTCATGAGAATCCTCTCACCATAACTTGTTACTAAGCATGCGATCATGAAGACAATAGACCTGTTCAGATGTCATCTGATTTGGTTGGAAATCTTCTCCGAGAATTTGCGGTTGTACGTGATCAACTTGTAATTGCAACAAAGAACCTTGATTTTCTGAAAACTGAACTGAAGAAAGCAACTGATTATCTTACTCTTGTTCGATCTCTAATTGCTGACTATGTCTGAATCTCTCAGTATGTTTTTAGGTTTTATTTTGTCTAGGAAACTTCTTATAAGAATTTATTCTTGTGTTTAAGAAGGATAACTAGGTTTTGGTATAACAAGTATTGTGATTACAGATAGCTATTTCCAACGATTTTCATCTTGCAATGTTTTTAGTTTTATTTATTTAAATTCTAAGTTATTTGGAAGATGATCTTGCAGTATTTAATCTTATTGGTTTTATATATTGCAAATGTCTTATGAGATATGTGTGTGTTTACGTTCGTGAACTTTGCTAATATCTCATATATGCTCAAAAGTTAAGTTTATTATGTCTTTATGCAAATATTGATAAAAGATAAAATGAACTTGTTGAGAAAATTCCGCATTATTGATGTTTCCCTGATCCACTTTTATGTGAAAGTACTGTATGGCTCCGTGAGTTTTCTTATGTTGAGTGATTTCCGGCTAAATTAATCAATAAGATCTTCTTGTGATTAATTTATTCGAGTTTACTAGATACAAATCCATGTGATTTGTTAACATCCAAAGAAATCCTTATTTTCTTTTAAAAGTAAGGTCGTTCATGTTGTTCTATTGGGAATGACATCAAATGGGGGAGAGTTCTTAAATAAACTTGTGCTTAATTGCCATATCTTTGTGGGGAGAGCGCTTGTGGAATTTTGTAGGAGTTAACTTGTATCTTTATAAACTCCTTGATGAATACACTAAGTTTCGACTATGTGAAATCATCGAAACAAAGTTGATATGTTCTCTTTTAGTCATGAATCATCTTTTGAGAATTTCATTATGATCCCATAGTTTTCGTACCTTTGATAATTTGTATTGACAAAAAGGGGGAGAATTATTTGGTAGTTCACACTATATACTATGGTTTACAGATCATTATGTAAGGGGGAGTGGTTTTCATTATGAGATGGAAGTATTGACTAAGGGGGAGTGATACATATCACCATAGTGTTATTTCAAAGTTGTGATGTAATTGGACTTTGATTCGATATAATATTACGATGACACTATATAACAACGTTTGAGAACTTTTATTTTCATATTATTATGGCTACGGATCTTCAACAAAAATGATGCTGAGTTGAACACATTCAGAATTGGTGGAGAACTTGAAGTAACGAAGAATTCAAGGAAGTTCAGGAGCCAAGGAAATCAAGCATGATGGATCAGAAGCTACAAAGTTTATTTATTTTTTAATCCATATGTATTGATAGTTTTGTCACTAAAATTGACAAATGGGGAGATTGTTAGAGCACTGCTCGGTCGAACTCGCAAGCGTTGCTATCTCAAGCTTGTTTGTCAAGTTTAGTTGATCAAAACTATATACTTGATTTCTAGTCTACTTATAGCTATGTCTCGGATTAGGATAGAAGTGTGTAGTTGAGCTTTAGACTTCACGGCGTTCACCAACTGAAAAAGAAGATCTACTGAAGAGCTTGGAGGAACTTCATCAACAAAAGGTATGTGGAGACTAAAATTTATATATCACTCAGAAGTCTATTCTATTCTATCTTCTAAAGAGAATAAGTCGTATAGCTATATAGACTTTTAAATTATACACATTTGATATTTCAAGCCGAGTTTATCTCGCTTATCTATTTCTCAAAATATGTGTCGGAAGCTTTTAACTTTAGCTAAGTTCATCGTATTCTTGACGAGTTTAGTTGGAGACAATTTATTTGGAAACTAAATATTAAGTCAAAGATTATCATGTGAAAATTACCTTGAACATCTTACATGAGTTGTGTGAGACAATCATTTGATGTCAACTTGGGAATTATTGTATTGATCGATTAATCACTTGAAAATAACTTGAAGCTAGTGGTATGTGTGAGATTACTATTGTTGTCTTCCAAGGATGTTTCAATGATTAAATGAGAGTTTTTAAACAATTACCATGACTGGATATAATACAGGTTGTATACTTTGTATGCTAACTGTGCAAGTCTAGTTCAGGTCCGGAACTATTGTTCGTGAACTGGTTTACCTGTGAAAAGGTCCGGAGATTTTGTTCGCGTACCTTGTTTGCGAACCGGCTAGACAAGGCCAAGTCCGGAACTCCTGTTCGCGTATGTTGTTTGCGAACGGCTGGACAAAGCCAAACTACGGAACTCTTGTTCGCGTACTCAGTTTGCGAATAGAGTGGTTAAGTTCTAAAATCATTAAAGTGATTTTCATACTCATGAACTCAGGTTCGTTTGCGAACTCATTTTGCGAACTAAAGTCCCTGGAACTTTAATGTATTAAGGTATGTAAACTAGTTTTACAAACCGTGGCATTATGTTCCTGAATTGGTTCTTGTATAAGTACTTCGTACAATTATAGACCAAACCGATTTTGCTTCAAATGGTTCATATACATATTACTATAAGATGATGAACGTTTGAACAACTCTCTTGAAACACATTTAGAATCGTTTGATTATCTATCATGATTGATTGATCATCATTATTGAGCCAACAAGTATACACGTTTGGGTACGGTTCATCATATCTAAATATAGGTATATTTCATTGTGTGTATCAAGCTAATACCATCTAACGGTGGAGATTGATTGCTTAGTTTCTAAGCAAACTTAGCTTGAATCTTAAATCAGGAGTTCATCTAACGGTGAATATCAATTGCTTTGTTACTAAGGTACCTTAGCTTTGATTGTAAGCAACCCTGATTTGAAAGGCTATATAAAGGAGAACTCTAGCATCTGTGAAACCTAATCCTGACACTTCTGTGTGTCCTAGTTGCAAACTAGAGTCGATTCTCCACTAACCTAGGTTTTCGAAAACCATTATTAGGTTAACGACTTGAGGACTTCATTTGGGATTCGTGAAGCCAGATCCAACAATTTTCTCTGTAGTTGCGTATTCTGATCTTACTTTTTCTATCGCATTGAGTTTTATCTTCTCTAAGATTTACTCGAGATTTATCTCCAATAGATAAGATATATATTCTTGTAATTTGTTTATCCATATGATGTAAGAGTTTTGTCATTAAAATTGACAAAGGGGGAGATTGTTAGAGCATAGCTCGGTTGAACCCATCAAGCGTTGGTATGTCAAGTTTGGTTGTCATATTTTAGTGAATCAAAACTCATTTAAAAAGTCGCTTGATTATATGCTAGAGTCAACTTCGTATAGGTTAGCTTGAAAGTATTAGGATATGAGACATTACAAGTATTACGTGAAGACTTGAATAATATGAAGAAGTAAGGAGCTATAACGACGACATCATCCTTCCACTTGAGGTTAGTAATATTTGAATTGAACTGTTTCATTCCCTAACGTATCTTTCAAGTCGTGCATATTGAAAACAAAACTGCGAAGCTATTAATGATTATACTCTTAGTTAGACGTAGTATTAAGGAATACAATACGAAGTATAACGCTTATCTTTTGAACTTCATATATAAGACATCGACATAATCGTTTGAATGCTATTGTGATTATGTATGGGTATGAGGTGAAGATTTCATCCTAGGAAACAATGTTTTACATTCGTTTAAAGGAAGTAAATTCATGAACTTGTTTTATGAATCGAAAGGGAAATCGCTAGGCTTATTGGTATTGTTATTCATTGCATATCTTTTGAACTACCAATATGTGTGTTTAGTATAACCGCTCATGACTTGTTTATGTTCTTGGTAAAACTATTCACAAGGCCTGACTTTTGTATTGGTATGCCTTTTATTAGTGAAACCGATCTTAAGTAATCACCTGAGATGGTATGATCGATTTGTTGTAATTGGTATGACCAACTCTAGGCAAAGAGGAACCGATCCTAGTAAGAGGTGCAACCGATCACAAAAGGGGAATCGATCCTTGTAAGAGGTGCAACAAGTTTCTAGATATTGAGAACCGATCCTATGAACATGTGCAACACGTTTTTAGATATTGGGAACCGATCCTATGGACATGTGCAACAAATACAAGTTAGATACCATATATATGTGGGAACCGATCCTAGTACCTAGTCAACCAAGTTTTGGTAACTAGCATGACTAATTCTAATACCCACATGGAGGTAGAACCGAAACTTGTTTTGGTAGAACCGTGAAACCCATGTTTGGTGATTTGATAGGATAATCAATCACATAGTTCTTGGAAGTTAGATGAACCAATTCTAAACTTGTTTGGAAGTTTGGGAAATCGATTCCAAGATTGTAAGTATGAAAGAGGACTTACAAAGTAAAGATGTCGACATACTTTGAACATGTGCAGTAACGCTTATCTTTTATTGTTCAAAGATATTCCTTAATAGCTAAAGGAGAATCCCAGATCGAAAATAAATTGAGAATCTTTTAATTAAGGTTTTTAATTTTATATTTGGAAAATAAAAATTAGTAATGTGCATTTACTAATTGGAGATTTTCTAGTGAGATTTCGGTCAACATTTTGACAAAGCATTTCCAGGAATTATGGAAACCGAATTCGGAATATATTGCATATCTTAAGAATATTTTCGGTTTTGGAAATTCCTTGGTGTCCAAACTTCCTTGGTCTATAAATATCAAAGTTTGCATTTCGAGCAAACTAATCCTCAGAGCCAGCAAAACTACCTAGTTGTGTTGTTACTGGTCGAGCCGCCTATTCGGAGAGGAAAGTAACCTATTTAGGCGAAATCTCTTACGGCCGCTCAATTGAAAGACTTCTTTGGGATTGAGAAGCTCTATTAGTACCATTGGTGGGAAACTAGATAATTGCGGTTTATTATTAGTTTTCGATTGATTTGATTGACTAATGGTTGTTGAACTTTGATTGCACCTAGTTTGTTTATGCTTGAGAATCTTCTCTTCTGATATAAGATTCACTCAAACTAGATCGAAGTTTTGACGGGGATCTTTAGACTGTTTGTGGATCTAAAGACGTCTTGTGATAATCCATTGTTAACAGACTCCGTTATGTGTGTGATTTATCACAAGAGATTCAAGTTGATTGTGTGCAGGTGTTTATTGAAGATCTAAGAAGATTTGAAGACGAAGAAGATTATGATTTGGGTTCATAATCTTTTGTGTGCACAATACTTGTTTCGGGTAAAGAGGATCCAACTATAATCGGTTTATCTTTGTGATAGATTGGATTGATTAGTTAAGTAGATCGGCATCAATACAATTCTTTGTGATTCAAAGTATTGATTGCAAAATCTTGACAATTACTTTGGTAGTTGTTATTGGATAGATCTAAGAACCTGACAAAGGAGTTTATTGGGATAAACGGAAGAGTCTTTTGTCGAACTCATATCACTTGATTGAAAAGAGTTGTTACCTAACAGATTTGTTGTTCCTTTACTGTTTGGAATACGAACCAAAGGAATTGTTCCAAGTGCGTGACTTATTAACAAGTTGGAGGCGCAGGGATATAGACGGAACTAGGTGAACAATAGGTTTAGTTGCCTGGTCTCAACTATACGAAGTTGGTTTGATTTTGTATAGCGGCTTAATCCTGAGAGTATTCAATTCTGGACAAGGTCCCGGGGTTTTTCTGCATTTGCGGTTTCCTCGTTAATAAAATATTGCTGTGTCTTTTACTTTTCTATTTCCGCAATTATAATTGTTTTTATTATAATTAGAAGTAAAATACACAAACGTTAATTCATATTTACTTGATAGTAATCCTATTATGTTTGGTTAAGTACGAAACATTTATCAAGTAAACATACTTCGTTGTTGTATTGTCTCGATCTTGTATCCATAGTCAATCACACAAGTATCTTGTTGTCGTATTGTCTCGATCTCGTATCCATAGACGATCACACGAAGTGTGAACCGATTAGTTGTATTGTCTCGAATCGGTCTATAGACAATCACTTTCGTAGAAAGGACTTATAGGTGGAAAAGTTTTAGATTGAGGTATATTTGGGTACCCTCGTCTTTTCAAAGTTGGAATGGTATTCGAAAATCACCAAGGAAATACAAAGAAGTCCGGCCAGTATGGAAAAGGAAATTTGGATCTTAATGGATTCGAGTTTACAGCTTATTTTGGTGAGTGTGGAATGTGAAGGAAATGAAGAAGTTGGATTTTCATCCGTGAGATGGAGATGAATAGAAAGAATCGGTTCTTTTTTTAATAAGAAAACAGAGAAGCTATCAAAAATAGTTAGCTCAGATTACAGGTTGGTGTTCAGCTGGGTTAGAGGTCGCACCAAGCAAAACATCCTCATTGCGATACATAACAGTGGTATTGTTAACAATATCCATAATATCAAGAAGCTAAAGAGTAGTAAAGAAGTTCTTGAGGTTTGGCCCTCTCCAATTTCAGTTTTCCAAGTAATTAGACTGAATAAAAAATTTAGCTAATCTAATAGCTGATAAGTTTTGGTGATGTCCCACTTTGGTTAAGTTGCCTAGGACAAAATCAACAACTTCAAAATTTCCCCCATGCATCTGGTGAAATCCTAGGTTGTGTCTGCCTTGAACTTCTATGTGGTATTCTTCCTTGATTTCTTGAAGAGTTGCATCATCTTGTGCTTCGAAGTATATATTGGATTTGTGCAACTCCTTCCCCCATTCCAAAGCTAGTTCAGCTCCTCTTGTTGCTTTGTGGATTCCAGGGATGCTGTCCTTGTAGTTCCTTGCTCCCATGCAGTTCCTTGAGAAGGACATGGCAATTAGAGCAAAGTTAATATAAAGAAATATATCACTATTAACATTGTGAAATAACTTCCATGGTGCTTATGCTACTAGTAATTCCAAATTTTTCTTTGTGTTTTCTTTATGAGTCTGTCATAGTTAGCATCATAGTTTCTTTGGAAGAAAAGGTCATTGAGTATGTGGCCTGGATTATGAACCACTTTGTTAAAGGAGAAAAAGTGCTGAGTAATGTTATTTACAGTAGAATCAACTATAAGAAAGATATTCCTGAAGATGAAGTCACATCGGCTTTCTAGATAAACCAGCAGATAGTGGCAAAGGTGGCATTCTAACTTGCAAGGTGATTGTTTGGAGTGAACCATTTACGAAGCCAGTCATGAAAGGATGAGGAGTTTCCAAACATTTGATGTTGAATACAATCCAAACAGCAGAGGCAGCATGGCAGGACATCAGAACATGTGTTGTATCCTCCTAAGCGCAATTGCATATTTTGCAGATGGGATCAGTGTAGTGCAGAATACTTGCAGTCTTGGCATTAGTGGGAACGATACCATGAGCACATTTCCAAATGAAGAGATGAATAGCTTGGGAGGTATTCAGCTTCCAGATTTCCCCCCAGTAAGTGTTTGGATTCTTTGGAATATCATTGGCATACTTTTCAGATATCTGCTTGTCATAGAGAGACTTGACAGTGAAATCTCCTCGGCTATAGAAAGAATCAGTTCGAATTGGTATAATTGGGTGTAAGGTTTGAGTTCTTAAATGTTTTTTAAGTTAAATTCGACGTGTTTTTATAAAGAGGAACAACAAATAATTTTTGCCCTTTGATTGTCTCGAATTAACCAAATTATGATGAAGACACAGTAGAATGATCAAAAACACGGAGGGACAGCGTGGTCACTTCACTGTAAACTGATGAAATAGCCTATTTTCTTTATATTAGTTAGATTAGATTAGATTATAAAGATAACCGTGTGAATGAGTTAACTCAGTTGATTTTAGTTTCGAAATTTTCATCATTTTTCATCAATCTTTTCATGCTAAATCCAGTCTAATCCATGTTATCCTTTCTCTTCTTTATGTTTAATATCACCCTAATTAAGTATAACTTCATATACGCTTGTTGAAGGTTTTGAAGTTTTGAAGATTGCTTTATAATTTATTTATTTTTTCATTATTTTTTCGTTGTTCTCTCTAAAAGATTTCCTTTAACCCAATTTGTCATAATATTATGTTGTTTTAATCTGTTTTGCAGATTTCCATAGTTGATTCCTGTATCGCTCCCAGTGGTGGTAATCAATAGTGATTATTACTAGTTCAGATTTCTGCTGTTTGTCACAGTGTTTGCCTTCAAGTAACAGTGGTATTATTGTGATATCATCGTCTTTTGTGTGACCTCAAAAAGTCGTTTTGAATCTAGTATTCCAATCCTCAGCATATCATCACCAAAGATCTCATCATCAGTCTCCAATCTTTCACCATGTCTGCACTCAGATCTATCAAAACCAAGCTTCTTTCCAAACCAGTTAACTCACTTGAATCGGTATTCCATTATTGCCGTGATTTTTGCATATTCAGAGGGAAAGTTTCTTCCATATTCAAATTCAAAATTTTAGTCAATAATATTAGCCCGGATATAATGCTCCATACCCAACAAATATGGAAACAGAATTATATTCATCAATATAGAGATTTCTATAATTCTATAAGGTACCCAGGATATAAACAAAGCCCTAAAGCCCTCAACGTAAAAGAAAACTTTCATTCCTCTAGCAAAAACTACTGTGAAACTATATCTTATCAAAACAACAACCAACTTATCAATCACAACAGAAATATGCAAATGCCTAATTATAGCTCTCTTCCCCTTAGACCAATAAGAAGAATCGTTGCGACTGCTCAAGCTGCCGCAGAAATACTGATGGATTCACTTTCAATCTGCTTGGAAAAATCATCTTCAAAAAGCCCCTAGACCATGAAGAGGTTAAGAAGGAAATCAATGATGTTGGAGAAGCTACCGTAGGTATGAGATTATCACGAAAGGCACAAACCTGTTTCTTTTCAGGTTTCAACGGGAAGATGCATACAATAGAGTCAGATTGAAAACTTGGGATATCACGGGATACTTGCTATCTCTAATCCAGTATGATCCCAACATAGCTATTAAGGAACACAAGTTTGAGCAGCATACTTAAACTATCAAGCTGAGAAACCTTGGAAATATTATTCTTAATGAGAGATTAGTCTCTGAGATTTGCAAGGATATAGGGATCAAAGTAGAACCTGAGGGACGAAGAAGACAGCCAAGAGGAAGTGTCACAAGTACTGTCTATGTTGAAGTCAAGCTCAATGAACCACTTAGAAGAGGAGGGTGGTATGTTACACCAAATGGCCAAAAGAAATGGGTCATTTATCAATTCGAAATGCAACCCTATAAGGTTTGTAAACATTGCTGGGTTGTTGATCATGTAGACTCTACCTCTAAGAGACTTGCACAGGAACAGAAAGTCGACGCTATGACTGAAACTGAATATGCTGCATGGAGTCAGACAGAGGAAGGAAAACGTTTTTGGATGCCTATATAATTAGTTCGGATGTCAATATAATGGAAGATGGGGTGGATTCATCCAGGGGTGCAACTAACGCCTCTTCATCAAACAAATCAATATCTCCGTCTGGTAATGAAGAAAACTTAGATCTTGAGTTAGAGGATGTAGAAGTAAGGAAAAATAAACGAATAAGAGATGAAGTCACTCAGAACAATCCCTCTCAGAATAATCCTTCACCCTTTAATCTCAATCCCTCAAACACCCATAATAACCCAATCTTTCAAAGTGCTGGTAACGGAGCTGAATATTTGATCGATTATGGTGACCTTCAAGATGAAAACATGATGGAATACCAACTCAATCCAATGAATGATAATCGCTCAATGGCATTTGATAGCGCAGAATCTGAACACAATGGAACAGCGGCTCAAAATCACTATGGAAATGCTGCATCTTTTACTCAGGTTTTTTATTCAAACCCTAATTACAATTTTATTTTTTATTTTCTTAATAGTTTTTGTTGTGATTTGCATATTAGTAAATTAGGTTTCCCAATTCACATCAACAGTAGTTATAATCATATTGTCTGTGTGGGGCTCAACACAATCTCTTTATTTTGTGGTTTGTTGAATTTTTGTTTGCCTGCTTTGATTGTTCTCCTTTGTGAATGTGCCATTAGTAGTAATTTTCACGATAGATTATCAGGTCTCAACACTCCTGTTATCCTAAATTGTTTTGATACTGAGTCACAGGGGTGCAATATCCCCTTGTCTTGTGATTTATTCACTTTTTCCTTGCTTGCTTTATTGGTGTCCATTTACAATTCTGTCATTAGCAGTTTGAGAAGTTTTTTGCCTTTTGTCATCAACCTGATTTGTCCTGGTACTGAGGTTCAAAAGTGTAGTCCTCAAGTGGTTAATCTCCCTCATATTATGAGGATCCTGTCGTGGAACTGCCAAGGTTTCAGCAACCCAACCACTAGGACTACTCTAGCTAATCTCACTAAATCTCAAAATCCTGATGTTATCTTCCTTTGTGAAACAATTTTTTTTTTCTTCAAATGAACTAATACTTGAGACGATTCAACTACCCTAACAATTGGGTTTGTCCTTCAGCGGGTCTCTCAGGTGGGATTGCGCTTTTGTGGAAATCCGGTTTTAACTTTGAAATTTTACAAAACACTGATAAAATGGTCAATGCTATGGTGTCTGCTGACCCTAGCAAACCTGAGTTCCTTGTAACCTTTCTTTATGGTTCCACGTACCATGATGAAAGATTAGAACAATGGAACTACATTAAGGAAATTGGTCAAAAAGTTAATACTCCATGGGTTATCATTGGGGATCTTAATATCACAATGCATAACCATGAAAGGTCCACATTCACCAATCCTACAACTACTGATTTTCCAGTAATCCAACAAATAATAGATTTTTCTGATCATTCTGATCTTGGTTTTGTAGAATCTAAGTTCACTTGGTCTAATAGATAGTCAGGTAATGACTTAGAAATGGACAGACTTGATAGATCCATAGTAAATGGCTTATGGTTACAATTTTATGATAACTCTAAGATTTTTCACATAAATACTATTGGCTCACACCATTCGCCTATTATCTTATGTACTGAACCTAATAGTCATCAAGGTAAAAGGCCTTATCGGTATTTCAAATGTTGGTTCAAAGACCCGACTTGTCACGAGGTCATAAAACAATCTATCAGAGGCTCACATGCTTATTGTTTTACTAATAGATTAAGGAATGTAAAATATTCTCTTAGAGAATGGAATTTGACCCATTTTGGGAATATTGATCACAAAGTTAAGGATTTGAGCAATCAACTTCAAGTTTTAGGTAGTCAATCTTCTGCTGCTCAAAACATTGAGTCTATCAAACAAGTTGAAAAAGATCTTGAACATTGGCAAAAGGTTCAAGAAGATTTTTATGCTGAAAAAAGTAGGGAAGAGTATATTAAGTGCTTTGATAGAAATACCAATTTATATCATACCTCGATAAATAGAAGGAAGCACTATAATCATATCTCTGCCCTCAAACTTAACAATGGTCAATTGACAGAAGATAGGGCTCAACTTGAAGACTTGCTAGTGTCTCACTTTAGCTCTATCAGTTCCACATCCAACCCATTTCAAGATAGCACTTTCTTTAACTGTATAGACTCTTGCAATACTGGTGAGGACAATGACAAACTTTTGAGTCATGTGACCCTCCAAGAAGTCAAAGATACTATAAATCAAATGAACTCCTGGTCTGCCCCGGGTCCGGATGGATTTCCTCCCGGTTTTTATAACCAAAATATGGAGTTGCTTGAGTTATATGTCTGGAATATGATTAGAGCTTTCTTTGATTCCAAATATCTTCTTAAAGAAATGAATCACACTTCCTTTACCCTTATACCAAAAATTAATAATCCTTCTTCACCAGTTGACTTTAGGCCTATTAGACCGTGTAACACTAGTTACAAAATAATTTCCAAAATAATAGTCAACAGGATGAAACCATTGCTAGGCAAACTCATATCCCCTTACCAGGCTGCCTATGTGCCTGGTAGGAACATCCAGGATAATGTAGTTATTGCCCATGAGCTGGTTCACTCCATGAAGAAGATGCCTAAAAAGAAAAAGTGTGGTATCATCTAAGGCATTCGATAGAATAGAGTGGCCTTTTCTTATTAATGTATTGAAATTTTTTGGTTTCGCTGACCATTGGTGTGATCTGATCTTACAATGCATTAGTACCACTTCTATTTCTATTTTGTTAAATGGCTCACCATGCAAGACCTACAAACCAACAAGGGGTCTGAGACAAGGGGACCCGCTATCCCCTTATCTTTTCATCATTTGCGTGGAAGCACTTTCTAGATATCTTATCCAAGATGAAAGTAATCAGCTGTTCCATGGCTTTAAAGTAACAAAGGATGCCCCTTCAGTTTCGCATCTTTTATTTGTTGATGACTTCCTAGTTTTCACCAAGGCAAGCCATCAGGAGGCCAATAATCTTATGTCTCTCATTAAAGATTTTGGCTACATAGATCTTTTAATGTTAAAAACATAGGCCTAGATGATAAATATTTAGGCATCCCTGTATTCATTGGTAGATCTAAAAATCAAGCCTATTCGCATCTTGTTAATAACTTTGATAGGAAGGTTCCCAACTGGAAGGGTAAGAACTTAACGCAGGCTGGTCGTTCTGTCATGGTCCAAAATGTTTTGAGATCGTCTCCCATTTACCACATGAATACGTTTCTCTTACCAGATAATCTCATTCATAAAATGGATCAGAAACAACGAGACTTTTGGTGGTGGAAGAGTAACCCAGGTGGTATTTATCCCAAAAATTGGAAAAATATCTGCACCCATAAATCTCAAGGAGGCCTAGGTTTTAAAAATCTAAAATATTTCAATGCTTCTTTACTTGCTAAGACAGCTTGGCGTATGATTCATTCACCCGATGCCCTTTGGGTTCGCATTCTGAAATGCAAACATTTTAAGAATTGTCACCCACTTCATTATGTTAAACCTCAGAATTGTTCTTGGGTTTGGACTAGTATATGCTCTGGTTTAGAAATAACAAAAAAACATTTTATGTGGGAAGTTCGAAATGGATCCAACATTTTTGCTTTTAGGGACAACTGGATTTATCAACAGTCTAACCCTCTATGTGTTACCAACCCTAACCTTAATTATACGGTTAGTGATTTCATAAACCCCTCAACCAACTCTTGGAATCAGGAAATGAATGAGTCTTTCTTTACACCTGAAAATTCTAGCAAGATACTAAACACTAGAATTCCAATGTCTGGTTCAGATACGGTTAGTTTAGCAAGATACTAAACTCTGTTCCTCTTACAACTGTATAATTGACTGCCTAGCTGTTCCTCTTACACCTTCTAATAATGCTTCCATAAACAATGTTATCTCTAATGCCATAAGACAACCTGTCACAGATTCTTTACCCTCTGAATGTGTCTTAATTTTCTGTGATGCTGCTTATGACATAAACACTAACAGTGCTGGACTTGGAATTGTGACATATAATTTGGCAGGTCAATACAATTGGTGCAAAGTTCAACCAGCAGTAACTAGGGGCGCGGAGGAGGCTGAAAGCCTTGCAGTTTGGGAGGCAATCAAATGGGCCAAGAATAGAAACTTAGAGAAGATCTACATTCTAAGTGATGCTAGTAATTGCATTTCCTATTTACATAATAAAAGCTACCAAACTAGTTGGTACAGTAGCTCAATTCTAGATGATTGTATTTCATTGTTAAGTGCTTTTCAATTTGTTGAATTCCAAAATATCTCAAAAAACTTTAATGGGTCTGCTGATGCTACGGCCAAATATTGTAAGAGGAACCGAGTGATGGGTGAATGGTTGAATAGTCAACCTCACGGTTGAATAGTCAACCTCACTTTATCTCTCAATCAGTTGTACTCTGAATTTATTCAATTAGATTAGATGGAGGTTCATGGCTTCATTTCTCAAAGAAGCCCGTTAAAAAGAGGTCATGGAAAGCCCACTTGACCAAACTTTTCACAGTGTCCCTTTCCCTTCTAACCTGTTTTTCAAAACAGTGAGTACAATCAAGATAGAAAATAACACTGAATCAAACACTTTTCATTATCAATGGAATTCATATACCATGTGCATAATAACCAAAAGAAATGAACCAGCAATTGAGCCGATATCGACAATACTGCTCAAGAGTTGCAGCATTATAATGGTGGTCCTATACTATGGTGTTGAACAAAATCAAACATCTGAAAATCTGCATGAAATTGGAGAGAGCTTATATATGGTTGTGAGAGAATGTACAGTCGGGATCAGCAGTTATCAAATATTATATGGTTGAGCATTACATAAGGTGTTATCTGTTAACATCTTCACATATCATCTGCTTCGCTACCACTAGCTTCAGGATTGTTGTTGAAATAATACAAGGTCCCTTCTGGACCCAACACCTGAAACCTGCTCAACACGCAAAATCCCACTTCATATTCAATGGGATGTTCTGTATATGATAGTATAAATAATAAACAGATTTCCACACAGTGTGATCCAAAATCTAAAACCGGAACTTAGATGTGGGAAGACGGAGAGGGTGAGAGAGAGGCTACCAACTACCTCTCAAGAATGAATTTTCCTTCTTTATATCTCTGACTCTTCTCTTGTGCAGCTACCTGGAGACAACAATCAGTTATTAAGAAAGAAAATAGATATGGGAATTAAATGATAATGTTAATAGTTACGGAAAGCATAGCTGTAACTAATTTTCGGTTACTATCTAAGAAGTCATGCCACCGGTTATGGATCTATTACCAGTGAAATAAAGACAAAAATGGAAAGATATGTGATACTTACATATTTCCATCCCACAATTGATCCACAGCCAACACAGAATATATCGCAAACACTATGTACACCAGTCATCATCATGCGCTCTTCCGTCTCACCAACTGTGAAATTTGCACTGTGAAGCATCAGAAGAAGGTACTAAACATCAGTGGAGGTTAGAAAATCCCTTGAAAAGTTATGCACTAAGTGCTCACAAACTTGTAAGGGAAACACGCACACCCTTCCTTTCGCACAAAAATAGAAAGTTATGTTACAAGATTCAACATTCATGCAGCTGCTCTATGATGATATTAAATCTGGACGAAGTACTAACATTTTATTGAAGAGGTATGCCTTCCCATGTCTGCAATGGAACGCCTGAAAGAAAGAACTGAGTCAGAACATGTTCCTGCTTGACCATTGTTAATGAAGTACTAAGAAACAAACAAAAGCAAGCAGATGTAGGCCATGATCCATCCATTGTGTCTCATGCCAAGTATCTTACTATAAATCACTCACCGGCAAATGAAATTAAAATGTACCTCCAAGTTTAGAATCGATTTGGTCATTTACCAACTACTCAAATTTTCTACCACATTAATGACTTATAATGTACCTTTAAATTTATTTTCTTGAATCCAGACACATTCAAACATTTTATAATTGCATTTGCATTTGCAATATTTTAGTTTTATTTTCGTGAATCCAGACACATTCATGAAAGGAAAACTCATTCGCAGGATAAGAAGATTTTAGAATTGTATTTGCAATATTTATCATAACATCATTCAGTGAAAAATGACAATCTAGAGCACCACCTTCAACGAAACAAAAATCCAATCATTTTAGCTTCACCATATGATAGAAATATTAGCGACTTAATCGCTTATAGTAGTTCCATAATTCAATTACAGCAAAGCTGAGTACCCAAACAACAGACTGATAATACTGCCATCCATGAGTTGCCTACAAAGTTCTATAAATATGACAAAACCTTATGGAATTTCTATCATTTCCTCCTCTTGCATATCAACTGATTCCTCTACTTGTTAAGAGAATATTCTGAGCATATAAAATTCCACCATTCCCTAGCACCCTAGATTGTTAGAATTAAACCCATTTTGACAAATTCGATAAAAATAAAACTAACATTGAGATTTCTAAGACCTAATTCTCCATCAAGAACTCAAACCATACACACAACAAGTACATGTTACCCCCAAATTCATCAATTCTGGTACCAAATTACTAATAAATCCACTAAATACAAAGAAACCGACGATTCATTTCTTAATCAAGAACTCAATAAACCCTAAATTAAACACAATTGTGAAACAAAATTAACCACTAAAGAATTGCAAGAGAAAACTCAAAGAGAAAAGAGAAAATTGAAAAGAACCTTAGAAATGATATCTTCTCGTAAAGCAAGATGAGTTTGACAGTGTTTGCAACTATAGATCTTTCCCTCCAAAGTTATCACGAAAATCCTTCCCATTTTTCTTCCTCAAATCAAAAACGCTTCTCTCTTCTATTCCCCAAACAAGAATCAATTTCTGCAAAAAAGAAGAAAAAAGAAACCAATAATAGACGAGAGAAAGAAAAAGTGGATACGGAAAAAGGAAGAGGTCGATCTTCTAATTGTTGTTTTACCTGCTGCTGCAGATTGTTATGCACACAACAGGAGGATTTGATCAGAGCATAGAAAAAAGCATGAACGAAACAGAACTGACACAAACAAAAAAGGGCGAGTCGAGTGAACTAACTCTTGGTATAAACAAGGACAAGGACAGATGAGTGGAGGTTTTTTCCGTAACGTATTGACCACTTATATACCTACCTAACAACTAACAAGTGTGTGTGCGTGTGTTTTGCCTTGCTCCGTCTCCGAGCACTTTGCTTGCCTTTTTTTCTCTTACCATTTTACATTTTTACTCATGAATCGTGCATGATATAAATGATTTAGGATTACATGATTTTTTGGCATTTATATAGCATATGAATAATATGTTGTCACTTTCAATAACATAAAGAGGCAAAGGCAATAGAACCTTAATATGTCGTCACTTGGAATAAAAAACACTTTCGGTCGAGTAAAAATACTTCGCCTTGGAGTAAGATTTTTTATTGGATTTTTTTTTTTTTTTAAGTTTTTGCAAATTAAAACCTGGCGAGATTGGGGTATAACCAGATTAATTGGGTATACCCATTTTGTTCCCAACCATAATAGTGGGTTAAGGGGTGTCTAATGTGTATAAAGTTACCTAATTACCCTTCCCTTAATAATAACCAAAACTATCCCTTTTGGTTTTAGATCCAAACCTTATTCTTTTCCTACTTCTTCTTCATCAATCTAATGATCAATTCCTTTCTTCTTCTCTATATTTTATCATTTCAAATGAAAAAAAAATCGTCAATTAGAATTTTTCATTGTTGATTAATTCTTTAAAACTCTATCTAATACTTCAATTTGATGTTTGCATGTCAAATTAGGGTAGAAAAATCGAATTTGTGAATCTGCAGTTATTTAGCCGGCATGGTTTCTGATTCACGACCCTGCCGACTTTTCATATTTTTTAGGGTTAGTCGGCAAAATCTTAGGTTGAATATCATGCCGACTGTTAATATCTGTAACTGCTTTTTACAAGGTCGGCAAGGTATTCAACCTTAATACCATGCCGACTAAATGTGTTTTTAACAGTCGTTGGATTTTAAATTTCTACCCTGCCGACTAATGCTTTGAAAATGTTTGTGTTCCTGAGCCTATAAAGTTATAAGGTGGCATGGTATTTGAATACCACCCTGCCGACTGCGTATTAGTCGGCACTGTATGGATTATAGACCCTGCCGACTAATTGTTTGGAAAATCATTTATATTTTCTGTGTTCCATTTTGTTATAAGCCGACATGGTATTCGAATACGACCCTGCCGACTGTTGTTTAGTCGGCATTGATTGTAGTTATCGATCCTGCCGACTAGTGAAGCATTTAGAACAGTCTCCTGTGTGTCAAAAATAAAAAAGTCGGCATTGTTATTTAGAAACAATCATGCCGACCAAAGTTAGTCGGCATCATCTTCATTCGTCAACCTTGCCGGCCAAAGTTAGTAGGCATCTTCTTCATTCGTTGACCCTGTCGACTTTTCATAGTTTTAGAACTGAAAGTGTCGATTTCTTCTTTAATTTTGAGTATGACTTCATACATAAGCTTTGCAATCCCCTTTTTAGAAATGTTTGGGTAGTATGCTTTCATTTCCGTTGCAAAAAAAATTCTTAACTTTTTTTTCATCAAAAATCCTCCCACATGAGTTCAATCAAAAACAAAATTTCCTAACTTAAATTCATAAGTTTTAATCTACTTAGTTAATTCATCTAAACTCAATTAATTAACCTAATCAGAATTTTTAGTGTTAATTAAACAAGGGCATATTAGCCATTTTGAAAATACATGGTTAAGGGGTAGCCTGTTTTATTTCCAAATGACATGGGTTTTATCTCATTAGGTATACCCCAATCAAGCCAGGAATTAAAAGTATCACATATAATTATTTAGGTATAAGATCTATTATTACATGGACTACATAAACATAGCTTTTATATGAAGGCACAATTTCATACACTTCGAGTATACAAAACCTACTTCATTCCTCAATCCAACATCTATTGTTGCTTCAACAATGGTTCTTTCTTCTCCCTCTCTTGCAGGTGAGGCAGTAAAACACTCTTCACCCATTTCTAAGATTTTCGGCCAAGGAAGGATCACAATGCTTTTCCGAAAAAGACAGTAGCAAAGCCCAGATCATCTAAACCTGCTGTTTCATCTAATAGTCCATGGTAGGGTCCTGACCGAGTTAAATACTTAGGACCCTTTTCCGGAGAGTCCGCCGATCACGAAACTTTTTTCTGAGAACCGTGAACTCGAAGTAATTCATTGGAGATGGGCAATGCTCGGAGCTCTAGGATGCATCTTCCCTGAATTACTTTCTCGTAATGGTGTTAAATTCGTGAAGCTGTTTGGTTCAAAGCAGAAGCAAAAAATTTCAGCGGGGGTGGATTGGACTACTTAGGGAACTCGAGTTTGGTACATGCTCAAAGCATTTTAGCTATTTGGGCTATGCAAGTTATCCTGATGGGTGCAGTTGAGGGTTACCGGAGGACCACTTGGTGAAGTTGTTGACCAACTTTACCCTGGTGGCAGCTTTGTTCCGTCCTTGTTTTCCATGTCAGCACAGCCAACTTGACATAGATGATCAAGGTTCGAGACCCCAAAGTGTAACTGAAAATCTATTAGACATACTGGGAAGAGTTTGTTATATGCGTATATAATAAAAACTAAAAAAACAAACTCTTGGAATTAGTCATCATACAACCCTAGATGATGAATAAAAACTACTACCTCGGTTTTAAAAAAATAGGCTGGTTTCATGTATAAATTACACATCAGACAACCATAGATGATACAATGAAATACTCAAGGGAAGCCTGAAACATAACCATGGAATAGTAGCTCTCTATCCCTCTCTTCTCCAGCTGTTTCTGTCACACAGTTGAAATCATGGACAGAGGATTCGTCTTTTTTTTTAATATAAAAACGCTTCATTCTCTCCCTCTGTAGATAAGGCATAATAGAAACAAAATCAGAGCCGCGAGTTTGACACTTCACTATCCTGAAAGCTATATACAAAATGCTCTATACTGTACATAAATTTAATCTGAATTTTTGACGAGAGCTACAGAAAAGTTATTTAAGTGCATAAAACACCAAAGTTCTAACCAGACACTCCCCACGCAACTTAGACCCCCAAGAAGGAGGTATCGCTTGGAAAGTGAGCACTGCACGCCGTTGTTCAGGATTCCCCCGCGCCTTGGCCGGATCATCCTTGAGCTTCTCGCCGAGTAACTCTATAAGCCTTGTTCTCATGGGCTCTGGTGCTATCTTGTTCTTGTATATCACTAAAACATGTGCCTGAAAAATAACACAAGCAGTCAGAGAAGGCCTGCTGAAATTGGGAACAGTAACTTAAATCATCTCCCAATCAAGGTAAAAGAGACGACGACCTTCTCGACTGAATCCATGCTTTGCCAAACACCGTCTCTACGTTCCAGGACTGCCGTTGGCAGGTTGAAGATGCGAGGAACCTTAACTTGGATTTGCTTCCAGTGCAAATCTCCAGTCCACATGATTTGCTTCCGTATCTCCACATCACGGTAATCGAGTACAACTGCTCTTGCTAAAATCCGAAATGCTGCCTGAAGATTCAAGCAAATAAATAAAAAATCCAAGATAGAAGCAAACCGACAATTGACCACTTTATAAAGGGAAACCCAGACAACTAACATTTGAGACATGAATGTAACTGCTCTTTAATTTCCAACATTTATTACAGTCATGCTAATATGTATCAAAATAAAAGGTCATAAGTTTCATATTGCTGAACATGACGGTCTGGGAAGGTAAATAATTCACGTTTTTCCTGATGCTTGATCGGACGTCCAGGAGAAATCAAACATAAGCAAGATGTGTTATATATAAATAATTGATCTTTAACTTAAAAAGAACACATAAGACCTTGTTGTCAGCCAAACTCCGTACAGCAATAACTCCAGAACCGGAAGGTGCAAGAGGGCCCCAAAACGTTGCAATGCAGGATTCGGCTGCAGGTGTATATTCGACCATTTTGTGCCATCCCCCGCAATCTTGGGTATAGATAGGTATAGTTTCGTACCTTCTCAAACCAACTGAAACAATGATCGCATCTTTGGTCTTCAAAGAACTCATCTGCCAACTGTGTTGCTCAAGTCTCGCCTGGAAGAGGTTTACAACAGGCAGGGTAAGAGAATTCCATTGGGTTTACAACAACCAGTCATAATCTGAAGATGTTTTAAAACGGGGAAGAGTGCTAAGAAGGGGATTGATGTTCATGTGTGTGGCTACATAAAAAGAGCTACGTGCAAGAGAAACAGATTAGGTTTTTGAAAGGCATTTAACCTGGATGCATAACAGAAACCAATTAACCTGTTAGTACCTTGCGTATAACTGTCAAATTGCAAAGGGTGTGATGAACAGTATAACTGAAAAATGGAGTTTCTCACACATAGTTCCAGAACTGATGTATAACTCCACAAAAATGGGGTGAGATGTAAAATCAACAACATAATAGCATTCACAATTAATAATTCTCACTCATATGCCATTAAAATCACTATGTGCCATTCATAGCACAAAATTACAGATAAAGAACACGTGCTCAGAATATCGGATTATTATCTATTGGACTCATTATGTTGATCACCCAATGAAGATTGAGAAAAAAGTTCTAAAATCATGTACAAGAAAGCAAACCACTAACAAGTCTCACAACTGACCTGATACTGCAGATTCTTCGAGATAATTTTTTAAAGGGGCAAAAACTTATGACAGTAAAAGTAATAATTGCAATATCTGTCTAGCAATACAACTGTAGATCCCCTGCAACTCAAAGATATCGTCAAAGCTCACAACTGCTGTAACTGGCGGTTCACAAACCATTCAAACTTCATATTCAACCACTCTCTGTTTTCCTTCAATCCATTTCTTCAACAAATACCTGCTATCACATAGTATATTGTGAATGTGATGCTCTAGATGCCATGTTAGCAACCTGAGCTTGCATCTGTGCAGCTCTAACCTTAGAAGCTGTAGCACGATGAAAGAATTGCTCACGAGATAAAGCTCTAACATTCTTCAGATACTGATCAAATGCTATAGACCCTTCTTGAAAAGCCTTATCCAATGAGTAAATCACATCTTCAATAGCTAAATCTGCTGCTGTGCAATCAAGCATTTGTTTCGATAGAGCATCAACAGGTTCAAAAACTTCATCAACATTCAAATTCCCTTTATTCATTTTCACTTTGACTTCATTCTCTTTTACCCAACCCTCCAAAACATCAGTATTCATTAAAACCATTTGTAACTGTTGTTCTAATCCTTCTTTCTCTTCTTGCATTTCTCTCACCCCTTTTGATAACTGTTCCTCTCTCTGTCTCAACATACCTTGTGCATTAAACAGTCCTTCCATTTCAACTTCTCTGTTTTTCCTCAATATGGCTATATCTCCATGTAGACTCTCCAACAACTTATTAATAGCATTCTTCTTATAAATCTCAACTGGATCATCAGTCTGCTGAGGCCGATGATTCATATTCTGAGAAGGGGAGACTCCATAAGGCGATTGATCATAAGCCCCCTTAGGTGGAATTACAGGTCTACCCGAATTGGATTGAATCCTCATACTCTCAGTATTAGGGTTTTGACGTGCAGGTTGTTGGCGAGTAAACAACGGCGGATCAAGACCAAAAAGCCCACTAAGTTCTTTAATGACATCACAAAGAGTAGAACTAGGGTAAATCCAAGACTGTAACAGGGGCGTGGACACCAAACCGGAGGGATTGACATAAGCATGAGGTCTTTTAATGATCATATCACGAGTAGGATTAACATAAATACAAGGTGGATGACGAGGATAAGTTTCCATTAACCAAATCACAATAGGTATATTGTAAGTAACATTCATATAAATCATTGGAATTGTACCTTCTGCTTGTAACAGATTCACTGTTCTACCATCTGTATGATTAAATACTGCTGTTTTGGGTTGTAGAGATGGATATGATTCGATCAAAGATACCAGGTGTTGACGGATTAACCATTTTGAATCTTCTGTGTATTGTAAAGCTGATGGACCTCGTTGGGATAAGACGGTGGATAGGAATTGTTGTGTGAATTGAGTTGATTGATGCGGTGGCGGTGGTGGTGGAACCATTCTTCTTTCAGTTGCAGCGGAAGAGGTGTAGATCGGAGTTGGACAAACCCTATAGAGAGAGGATAGAGAAAAATCAAATTAATATTAAAAACCTACAAAAATCAATTAATATCACCAAAATCTCTTCTTACCTAGCAGATCCCTTAAATTTCAACTGAAATCAACAAAAAGAAGATGAAGATATTGCATGGATTTGCTGCTCGAGAAGGAGAAGGTATACTGAGAAGATGTTCCAAGGAATTGAATATGTGGAAGAAGAAACCAACCGCACGGATATTTTCTTCTGTGTTTGTAGGTGGAGAAGAGGAGACGGTTCGGAAAAAGATGAACAAAGTAAGAAAGCTAGGTTTTATGCGAGGGGTATCGAGATCCAACGTCCAGTGATATATCAACGGCTCTGGACAGCTTAGGTTCGGAGGTGTAGTCGAACCATTCTTCGCGTAGAGGTGGTGGTACTTGGGCGTTTAGAATGTGGACTCAAGAGGCGCGTGGACTTACTTAGCCCTAGTTTTAACAATATATACTACGCGCTTGTTTTATAGACCGAAATAAGTCGGACAGGTGTGTCAATTATAAAAATACCTTTAACACCTCAATTTCATCCTAGATCCAATCTTTTTTCAATTTGCAAACCCTAAAGATCCTCAACTACTACACATCTAAGGGTTGAATCTGTTTCAGGTATGTAGCTTAGACTCTGGGTCTTGCTTAATTTTATGTTTTTCTATGTTTAATGAATTGATTTGCACAAGTTGTGGTATTTTATGATTTTGAGGAGAATCTGCATATGGGTTTAAGTTAAGTTTTGTAGGAGTAATTTTGTATGTGATGAGTGATGTTTAAATAGGGTTTTAGTTTTATTTTACAAAAATGTTCTGGTTTGATAACAGGTAAATGGAGATGAAGTTATTAGGGTTTTCATTGCAGTGGTCATATAGTGTGACAAAGGTGATGGTTCTGAACCAAAACTTGGGAATGTCTTATTATATAAATTTTGTGTATTCTCAATTGTTTGGAATATTGGCACTGCTGAAAGATTTTTGGATTGTTCTGAACTAATTCGTGACACCATTTATCTAAATGCAATATACTGTAAGTTTGTTGTGATGAGATGATTAGTTTGTTGAATTTAAAAACTGAATACAATACGCACTGGTAAAACTGTGATCATTTGAAATGTTAATATTATTTTCTTTTTGACAAAATTTGAAATATTAATATGTTCGTTGCACAATTTGGTAGACGTCTACTGTTGCTGAATATAATACACATTGCTATATCGATTTGATAGATAAAGAGATAAGAGTCCTTTGGAGTGTTTTTAGAAGTATATCGACTACACCTTGGTGGGAAACTCCTAGTATTAAACAACTAAAGACCTCAATTATGTAACCTCTGTCAGTTAATACAATTTCTTTCTTTTGGAATGATTAGGGGTTGGTGTTGACTGAAATACATTATATTGACTTGGCTAGGAAAAAAGAGAAGAAGGAAATAAAGGACGCTATGAACCTCTCGTCTCTCAGAGTCGACTCTAGCCCTCTTACGGTTCCTAAAGGGAGATCTCATGGCAGAAACTTCAGTGATGAAAGGCCTCTTCTTCATCTTCCCTATGAATCTAGACTCTCACCAAAAGCTTTAAGTGTCTCTTCTCCCAAGGTTGTGACTGCGGACGAGGTCGGTCGACTCAGTTCGTTGATCCAAGTTTCTGGTGTGTTGGGTTGTCAATGGGGTGATGAAGGGAAGGGGAAGTTGGTTGATATCTTGGCCAAGCATTTTGATATCATTGCTCATTGCCAGGTATATATGAACTTATACCCCCTCAGCTTCTGTTGTCTTTAACTTGGATCGATTCTATCTATTGTTTGTTTAGTTTATTGTTGTAGTTTTATTTATTTTCTTATTTAGTGATTTAGGGTGGAGCAAATGCGGGTCACACCATCTATAATGCCGAAGAGAAGAAGTTGCTCTTCACATTGTTCCATCAGGAATCCTTAACGAAGAAACCCTTTGTCTCATTGGTAACGGAGTTGTGGTGCATCTTCCTGGACTTTTTAAAGAAATCGATGGTCTTGAGTCTAATGAGGTTTCTTGTGAAGGAAGAATATTGGTGTCTGATCGTGCTCACTTGCTGTTTGATTTCCATCAAACTGTAGATGGGCTCAGAGAATCTGAACTTGCTAAATCGTTTATAGGGACAACAAAGAGAGGGATTGGACCTTGTTACTCAAGCAAGATGATTCGTAATGGCATAAGAGTATGCGACCTTAAAACACATGGATACTTTCCGTGACAAGCTTGATGTGTTATTGTCTGACGCAGCTTCCCGTTTTAAAGGATTTAATTATAGCAAAGACATGTTAAATGAAGAAGTTGAGCAGTACAAGAGGTTTGCCGATAGATTGGGACCATTCGTTGCTGATACTGTTCATGTTGTGAATGATTCCATATCACAGAAAAAGAAAATATTGGTTGAAGGCGGTCAGGCAACCATGTTGGATATTGATTTTGGAACATATCCATTTGTCACTTCTTCTAGCCCGTCAGCTGGTGGTATCTGCACTGGACTTGGTATTGCTCCAAGAGTTCTTGGTGATCTAATAAGAGTTGTAAGTGAATTTTTCCCTTTATTTTACTTTGCATTATCAAACTTCATATGATACATCTTAGCCCCTTTGACATTTTACTTCTGCTGTTCTTTTTTGACCTTGAAATATTCTTGTGCAGGTAAAGGCTTACACTACAAGAGTTGGATCTGGTCCTTTTCCAACGGAGTTACTATGTGAAGCGGGAGAAGACCTTAGGAAAGCTGGGCATGAATTTGGTACTACTACTGGTCGACCTCGAAGATGTGGTTGGCTCGATATTGTGGCACTAAAATTTTGCTGTCAGATTAATGGCTTCTCTTCTCTCAATCTCACCAAGCTCGATGTCTTGTCAAGTCTTCAAGAAATTAAGCTTGGAATATCCTACAAAATCGACGGGATACCCTGCAGACCTTTCTGTGCTGGAGCAAGTACAGGTGAATATGTGCAAACTCGTTAGGAATGATACATGGACATAATCTGATATATTTAGGTGTATTCTCTAATACTATTCTAACATTGATTCGCATATGGTTTTTAGGTTGAATACGAGGTGTTGCCTGGGTGGCAGACTGATATTTCTAAAATTAGAAATTACGAGGAACTTCCGCTGGCTGCACGAAGATATGTGGAAACAATAGAGGAGCTAGCAGGTGTTCCTATTCACTACATTGGTGTAGGAACTCAAAGAGATGCCCTAATTTACAATTAAGATTAAAATGTCAGAATGAATTGAACGACTTCATGTGACATCTTTCTCCCATTTCCCCACAAAAAGTGGTATGCCCTTTTGTTTCATAAGGAAGTCTGTCTTGATCATTTAAGTTCAACCTTTTTGTGTTATTGATATAATGGCAGTCCAGGTTCTATTGATGGAAGCTCACAGTTTTATATATTTAAGAACACAATCTAACTCCCAAGTAATATGAAATGATTCAAAGCAAAAAAGAACACAAAATTACTTGATAAGAGTAAAAGTGTTGGCATCTCTGTGGATGATCCTATTGAGACTGATTCGTCAGATGAAGATCTTGATAATTCAGTCTCGCTGATCACAAGATAGTTTATAGATCTTCTTTTGAAGAGAAGTAAACGGTTCACTAGAGATAAACCTAAGTCATCAGTTAAACCCCATAATCGTGTTCCTCCTAAAAACAGGGATACTGACGATACTGATGACGAGGACATGCCACAGTGCTTCAAGTGTAAAGGCTTTGGTCATTTTGCCAATGAGTGTCCAAATCGTAGAAAATACACAGGAAACAAAGGTCTTGCTGCAATTCTTGATGAAATGTCTGATCATTATGATTCAAATGAAGATGAAAAATCAAGTGTTGCGCTCCTTGCTGAAAATATTAATTTTGATAATTGTAGCAATACTCACATCAACCTTGATATTTTTCCTGAAGAAACTTCTTCAACTGGTTTGGAGGATAAAATGGATTTCTCTCTTTCTACTGGAAATCATATTTCTAATGTTTCAAGTACCACAATCTGTCTATCAGCTTGCTCCGCTATGGTGTCTGAATCATCCTCCAATTTGACATGTTCTTATTGTGCTCTTAAGGGTCACGAACTCTCTAATTGTTTCAAGTACAAGCATAAAGTAAGATATGTCAACAAACTTCAACGAAGAGCAAATCGATTAGCAAACAAACTTAAACTTATTCAGAAGTCATCTGAGGTATGTAAACTAAATTCCTCTCCGAAAAGGTTAATTTCTAGAGAACCTAGACATCTCCGGAAAAGAACAAGGTCTAAACATTTTGTGGAAGATGTCATAAGGAACTCTTTCCAAAAGGTTCATGGTGAACAAATCATTGTTCACCCCAACACTACATAATTGTGTTGGAGTGCCTGTTTTTAAAAGAGACAAAAGTTAAGCACATTCAGGTCTTAGAAAAAAAAAAATTTCTCTTTGGTTGTTTTTCTTTTGTTTGTTTGTTTTTGCTTAAAATTTGGTTGATCCTTTCATGTCATAAATTGGTATTGAAATGGTCTTTCATTTTCTTTAAAAGAAGGGTTAAAATCGACAATTCTACCTTTTTTAGGGCTGAGAATTGAGCGTACGTGAATCCTCTTAGTTTGTATAAAGGTTCCGTAACCCTACATTCCTTTTTCCTTCTTTGAAAACTCTTTTTGTCACAAGTTTGCTTGTAGAGCTTGTTTTGTGAATCTCTCACAAACTCATATTTTATGGAGACTCCAAGCATCATAACTTCTGATGGAAAAGATGTTAATTTGATTGTTAAGCCGTCAATCATGAAGGAAAAAGATATATCTCCTTTTCCTTCAAATTTGAAAAGAAAAAGGAGGAATGTGAGAAAACCAAGGGCTGTCCCTTCAAATCTTCAGAAGTTTTCTGGTTTTCTTGAAGAATTGAAGGAAATACAACAAATAAAGGCTTTTGTGTTTATGACTCTTGAAATTCAGAAGGCCATGGTTAGGCATCAGTCAAGAAGGTTTTTTGAAATTGACTCCTATCTTCATGAACCTTATGTTCCATTGGATGTTGACGACAAGGAGTTCGGGGACGATAATTTTTTTTCCAAAGGTCTTAATGTCTAGGAAACTTCTTATGAGAATTTATTCTTGTTTTGAGAAGGATAACTAGGGTTGGGAATATCAATTATTGTGAGTACACATGGCTATTGCCAACGATTTTCATCTTGTAATGTTTTTAAATTTATTTATTTAAATTCTAAAGTTGATTTGGAAGATGATTTTGCAGTATTAATCTTTATGGTTTCATATATTGCAACTTGTTATGGGATATGTGTGTTTGCGTTCGTGAACTATGATTGTCCCATTTCTGTCAAAAGTCTATCATGTGTCTCTATGCAAGTATTGATAAAAGATATAATGAACTCTTGACAACAAAAGTTAAGCCTATTATGTCATTATCCAAATACTGATGAAGACAGGATGAACTTTTGTTTACGAAGATTAAGTCTATGGAATCATTATGCAAATATTGATGAAATATAGAATGAATCTTTGTATATTCCGCAGTATTGGTCTTTCCCTGATCCATTTTTTTGAAAATATTGTATGGCTCCGTAAGTTCTCTTATGTTGAGCATTTCCGATTAAATTAATCATGGGTTCTCTTGTGATTGACTTAATTGAGTTTTATGGATACAAATTCATGTCTCATGTAATTTGTTAATGTCCAAAGAAATCCTTCTTTTCTTGTGAAAGTAAGGTCGCTCTTGATGTTCACTCTGGAATGACATTTTATGGGGAGAGTTCTTAATTGAACTTGTGCTTAATTGCCAAATCTTTGTGGGGAGTACGGCTGTGGAATATTGTAGGAGTTATCTTGTATCTTTATAAACTCCTTGATTAAGTTTCGACTATATGAAATCATCGAAACAAAGTGGATATGTTGTTCTTTTTTAGTCATAAAGTATCTCTATGAAAATTTCATTAGGATCCTACTAGTTTTCGTACCTTTGCCAATTTATATTGACAAAAAAGGGGAGAATTAATGTGTAGTCCACACTATAAATATATATGGTTTTCGGATCATTATGTAAGGGGGAGTGGTTTTCATTGTGAGATGAAGTATTGACTAAGGGGGGGGTGATACATATCACCATAGTATTGTTGTCAAAGTTGTGATACAATTGAACTTTGATGCTATGTAATAATATTATGACACTGTATAACAATGATTGAGAGCTACTGTTTTCTCATTGTTATGGCTACGGATCTTCAACAACAATGATGTTGAGTTGAACACATTCAGAATCACTGGAGTACTTGAAAGTGTCGAAGATTTCGAGTAATATTGAAAAACCAAAGAGATTAAGCATTTGGATGAGAAGCTACAAAGTTTATTTATTTTGTAATCCATATGTATTGATAGTTTTGTCACTAAAATTGACAAAAGGGGGAGATTGTTAGAGTACTGCTCGATCGAACTCGCAAGCGTTGCTATCTCAAGCTTGTTGTCAAGTTTAGTTCCCAAAACTATAAGTCTTGATTTATAGTCTACTTATAGCTAAGTCTCGGATTAGGATAGAAAGTGTAGTTGAGCATTAGAATTCACGGCGTTCATCAATTGAAGACGAAGAACTACTAAGATGAGCTTGTGGAACTTCATCAAAAAAAGGTATGTGGAGACTTGAACTCATCTATCACTCAAAAGTCTATCTACTCTATCTCCTATTTGAGACAAAAGTCGTATAGCTATATAGACTTCGATTATACACATTTGATATTTCGAGATGAGTTTAACTCGCTTACATATTTCTCGATATATGTGTTGGTAAGCTTTTTCTTTAACCAAGTTTATCTTATATCCTTGACGAAAGTAAAAAAATGATCATGTGAAATTCGCCTTGTAACATCTTACATGATTTGTGTGAGACAGTCATTTGATGTAGACTCGGAATGTTTCGTATTGATCATTCGATCACTTGAAAATTGCTTTGAAGCTAATAGTTTGTGTGAGACAGCTATTGCCGTCTTCGAAGAATGTTTAAAAGATTGAAATGGGAGTTTAGAACAAATAACCAATGAAATCCGTGAACCATAGTATGCATACCCGTATGCGTACTGGCTGGTTAATGGAAGTCCGGGAACCATAGTATGCATACCCGTATGCGTACTGGTTGGTTAGTGAAAGTCCGGGAACTTAGTATGCATACCCGTATGCGTACTGGCATAAGTTTCTTTTCCCGGGAATTCAACTGAGGTTTTGGAGTGAGCTAGTATGCGTACCCATTCGCATACTAGCAGACCCAGACCAAAGTCCGGAACTCTTAGTATGCGTACCCGTTTGCATACTAGAGTGGGTTATGTTCTAAAATCGGTTTGTTCATGAACTAATACATTTATATATTAAGGAATGCAATCTTTGCAAACCGTGGCTATAATGTTTATAGATTGATTCGAGTGAATAAAAATCGATTTTGCTTCAATTGTGTCTTGTATACTTCTATGAGAATATAAACAATTGAACAACTCTAGAACTAGTTTCATTTTAGTCATTTGAACTAGTTATGATTAAGATGAATAAGGTTGATATGAAAGTGATCATATGGCTAACTTCGGTTAACTATTGTTGAACCAACAAGTGCACACGTTTAGGTACGGTTACTCTTATCTAAATGAAGTCACTTTTCATTTGTGTGTAACAAGCTAAGTTCGATCTAACGGTTGAAAGATATAAGCTTGAGTCTAATCAGGTTTTCATCTAACAGTGAATATTGAATGCTTTGTTACCAACGTAACATTGATTGCAAACCCTGATTTGAAGACTATATAAGGGAAAACTCTAGCAACTGGGAAACCTAATCCCCATACCTCTTGTGTGATACAAGTTGCGGATAGAGTCGATTCTCCTTTAACCTTAGGTTTTTCCAAAACCCTATAGGTTAACGACTTAAAGACTTCATTGGGATTGTGAGGCCAGACCCAACTATTTTTTCGGTAGTTGTGTGTTCTGATCTTGCTGTTTTCTATTGTGATTGAGTACTATCTTCTTTAAGATTTGCTCGATATTTTTTCTCCGATAGGCAAGATTGAAAAGTAGTCACAAACATATTCGTCTCATCGTTTGTGATTCCACAATATCTTGTTTCGTTAATCGATTAAGATTATTGTGAGGTGATTGATATTACTAGGCTGTTCTTCGGGAATATAAGTCCGGTTTATCAATTGGTTCCTGTTCACCTTGATTTATCAAAATACGGAACAAAACTCGTAGGTTTATCTGTGGGAGACATATTTATCTATTCAATAGACTTTTCTATGTGATACAGATTTGTTTATCAAGTCTTCGACTTTGGGTCGTAGCAACTCTTAGTTGTGGGTGAGATCAGCTAAGGTAATCAAGTGTGCATAATTCGGCGTGGTTCTAGAGGCGTAAGGAATGCGACTGTACCTTGATCAGTGTGAGATTGATTAGGGCTAAACTACATTCTAGTCTGAAGTTAACTTGTAGTAGGCTAGTGTCTGAAGCGGGTTAATATAGTGTGGTATTCAATCTGGACTAGGTCCCGGGATTTTTCTGTATTTGCGGTTTCCTCGTTAACTAAACTTCTAGTGTCTGTGTTATTTTTTTTATGCATTATATTTTGTTATATAATTGAAATATCACAGGTTGTGCGTTGAATCGATCAATTGGTAAATCCAACCTTTGGTTGTTGATTGAAATTGATTGATCCTTGAATGTTGGTCTTTGGTACCATTCAAGTTATTTCTCTTATTCAATCGGGATCGCAAATTCCTATTTGTTGATTGCGGATTGAATTGGGAAATTGAGATACAACTATTGGATATACTTTTCTTAAGATTGAGTATGACTGTCTAGTTGATTCTCTTGAAAGTATATTGGAGTTTGTCCATACAGATTGCCTAAACGAAATATTGGGTGAGGTTGTTAGACCCCCGCTTTTTCATCCATATTTTGTGATAAACCATCATATCACAATTTATAAGAGAATTTAGAATACACTTCATGCTCACTAATTTAAGCATATGAAAACATGGTTGACCTTTTGATTATTTTCTGGAATAAATAGAAAATATCACCACGTACGGTAGGAGCAAGACAATCAACCAGAAACGCGTTCCTTCGTAGCAACAACTCCAATTGTACCAGCATATGCCACTAAATATCATATATAGGTGACTATACTGAAATATGAATAATCTTCTCAATTCTTTTAATTAAGGTTGATTTAAAAGGGGCAGAATGTGGATACCATATTTCATATGTCTCCCAAGTACCATACTGGACCACTAAGACTCTGCGCCTGGAATGAACCACCTCATATGAAAAAGTATACTCTATAATATGCAACTACTAAGAACGTAATTTCCAAGTAATGAATAGTGCCTTAGGGCCCTAACCTAGCAGGTAATTGACTTGTAAGGTTAGAGGAATCAATCAACTCATAACTCATTAGGATATCTCTTTCTCTTCTGTCCATTTTTGTTATTGTTTCTCATACTTAGTGAAACCCCTCAACCCCGTGGATGTAGGTCTTGTTAATGGCAAAACCACATAACTTATCTTAATATTTTTTATTATCTTTTTATCTCTACTTGAGTGTAGTTTTTAGCTTTCTATTAATTACATTGAAACAAACTTATAATATTGACAACAGATCTAAGGGAACTCATACGCTCAAAAATATGGAGTTGATTATAACAAAAAGTATGATAAAAAAATATTATTTTTATCATACCTTTGTGAATACGAAGAAACATTTCAACCACATCAGTGTTCTTAGACTGAATAATTAATGACCTATATACATTATGATGATAGAATTCAACTTGAAGATATTTTTGTCTCCCATTTCAGCGTCATTAGCAGTTCCAAAACTGTGAATTCCTCAATTACATAAGTCCTTGCATTACTAATGAGGATAATGATAAATTATTGAGTCGTATTAATCTGCAGAAAATAAGTGACACGATTAAGCAAATGACATGGACTGTTCCTGTCCCTGATGGTTCTTCACTACGGTTCCATAAGCAGAATATGATTTTAATTGAGCATGATGTATATTTTACCGCTAAAAGATTTTTTGACTCCAAGCATCTGCTTAAGGAAATGAACCATATTTTTCGATTTCTTACACCTAAGGTCAATAATCTTAATATAATCCTGTTGATTTTAGACCTATATCTTTATGCAGTTATAGTTATAATATAACCTCTAAGATTATTGTCCATATAATTAAAGCTTCGATAAGCAAGATCATTTTACAATTTCAAGCTGCCTATTGCTAATAGACAATACATGACAATGTGGTAATTTCCTATGAGCTAGTTTACTTTGTGAAGAGGAAATAAGGTAGGTAAACTTAACATGCTTGGAGTCAAATGAGCAAGGCCATTTTACAATTTCAAGCTTCCTACGGCTAATAGACACATACATGACAATGTGGTAATTTCCTATGAGCTAGTTTACTTTGTGAAGAGGAAATAAGGTAGGTAAACTTAACTTGCCTAAGGACTTTGATAGAATAAAATTTCCCTTTTTCGATTGATGTGAATTACCCTTTGGTTCCACATGCTTTACTTACAAACCTACTAGAGGCCTAAGACAAGGAGATTCATTATCTTCATACATGTTTATTCTTTGCATGGAGTCTCTTACTAGGTATCTCTCGCATGCTGAAATTAATCGGCTCATTCATGGGTTTATAATCAATAAAAAGGCTCATGTATATACTACCTCCTCTTTGGTGATGATTGCTCATTTTACTTAGGTTATACATAATGAAGTTACTTATCTCATGTCCATTATCAAGGACATTAGTCTCACTTGTATTTAGGTGATAAATTTCCAAAATCAGCATGCTTCTTCAGTAAAAATATTCACCATGCTCTTCGTGTATTTCTTATTAGATCCCTTAATTAGTGTGAAGAAAGTTGATCTGAATGATACGTATTTAAAAAATCCACATTTTTATTAATAGATCTAACACCGAGTCCTATGCACATCTGGTTGACTATTTTGACATGAAATTTGAAAAATAAAAAAGTAAACAATTGACTCAAGCATGCAGATATATCTTACAGTGGGGTTAGTGAATTGCGATTGTCGAGAGTTTCAGAAATATCTTAAATATGTTGTTAATGTTAAAGACTTTAAAAGAGTCTCTGAAACACCCTTATTAGTGAATAATGATTTTATTTAAGTTTTTGAATTTTCATAAAGTATTTGTTATGGTTAAAGAATTCTAAGAAGTCCTTTAAATGCTCATGATATGGACATTAAAGTCATGGGTTTGTAATTTTGACGGACTTTGGGAGACTTTTATGTGACAATATGCATGGTAAAAGTTTGTTCAAAATAAGTGATATTTTGAGATATTTTGAAACTAGTGTTTTTTTTTTCCTCTCATTATCTAACATCTAACTAATAAATAATCAAGCTATAATGTATTTTACTCAAAAAAGAAATTATCATTTATATAAACACACTAGTCATCTACTATATATTCATTTTCATGATTCTGGAAGAAGGAACAAACAAACAGTGAGAAACCCAAAGAATTTCATTTACAGGTAAATGAAGAGCTAACGAGATTGGAAAAAAAAAAAAAAAAACAACAACAAGAGATAAAGATGAATAAAGGGATGGTTAAGATTAACAACAGAGATAGCTTACATCATTGATTTGTTCCATCTCCAAATTAACACTAGAGATCTAGATCGAGATACTTAGAAAAAGAGGCAGAAAATTCAGAATCTGCTAAACCCTAGCCCTAGCCTAGAGAAGAAGAGGGGGTCTTTCTTATTTATATGGGAAAAAAATGATGGGTTCGGAAAATGGTTAAGGCTGGAGTGTAAATTTCCGTTGCCAATGAAACCCGATAAAAAAGATGGTCTCCATTTAAAAGCCACCTCAACGCCCTTGGTTGAAAGCACCAAGGGAGATACTAAAATAGAATGTATATAACAGGCTTATGAAGAAAAAATGATGGTAAAAACCTATATATAATGAGATATTGTATATCATAAAGATTAATTTGTCGTATATGTTTCATACATATTGATCACATGACCATATTGATTTTTTTATATAACGAACTCTTAACAAAATTGAAATTGGGGTTATTAAATACCATGTGATTAGAAAGATCATCATAAACATTAAAAAAAAATATAAAGACGTCGTTTCAGCTAGTGTTTTGGCATTTGAATGTCCAGGTGAACTTATCCAAACAATACTAAAAAATATATATACTAGTTGTATGTGAAACACATGCACACAATATATATATATAGTCCAAATTTGTGCACCCCCACAAAACCGGGGTGCACATTCCGGCCATCTCTGCTGTTTGATAAAACTTCTGAAAACCACTTTTTTTTTTTTTTTTTTTTTTTTTTTTTCCTGTTTTTCTTCTTTTTCTCTTTTCGTTATTACTCTGTTTTTTATGTATATTTTTTATATCATGTTTATGTGGTTTTTCCCAAAGTTTAATTTGAATGTGCAGCATCATCGGGAAATGGATAGTTTAATGGGTAACAAGTTAATATCCAGTAGTATGATCCTCGCCGTGATAATCAGGAGCACCACAAGAAACAACATTAGATTTTGGATCTGATTAAAAAAAAACAAATAAATTCATGAACAACATAAGTATTATCATCACCTAATACAACCCCATTTTTTTTCTACCCCTCTTCAATTTGTATCATTGAAGGTGATTAAGTAATGTTTCTTCATGATTGAGAGAAACTAGAATAACCAATTAATAGTGCATCGCTCTGTTTACAAATTAATTCATAGATTCAATTAAAAATTCAAAAAGATTCAATTGAAAACCCAAACTTAAATTTCAGATTCGAACAACAAGAAAGAAATGTTGCTCAGTTTTTTGTTAACACCACAAATTTTAACGCCTTGATTCATGGGATTGCATTTTTGCTTTGATGCTAGTGGGATATGAACAGTTTCCATAGCTAGGGTTATTCTAGAATGTTGCGATTTGAAATTTGATATCTTCTTAGCAATTTTAATAATGATAACAAACGAAAATATCACTATTGTTGAATTCCTGTTTTTCCCCGTAAAATAAGAAGGCTCCACGACAGAGAAAGAAAGAGAAAGAAAAATAAAAAAGAGATCCATTAAAAATAAATAAAGGGTAAGCAGAAAAGAAATAAGAGGACTCCACAACAAATGACTACCCGGAATCGTAAATCCAAATATATTTTGATTTTCGTAAATATTTTTTATAAAAAACATAAGCATGATTTAGTATCATCATCATGATTTACAGGAAAAAGTAATTGCCAAACTGTTGAGAATACTGTTGTGAATTAATAAAAAAGAAAAGTCAAGTGAAAAAGAAAAGAACAAGGAAGAGGTGGTTTTTCGAAATCGGAAGAGGTGGTTTTGGAAATTGGAATAACTAATGAGAAAGGTCGGAATGTGCACCCCAGTTTTGTGGGGGCGCACAAATTTGCACTTATATATATATATCATAATATTTTTGGTGGTCTCAATAGAATGGGGCACGATGAATTTTGCATTTGATAAGATGAAGATATATATACATATATATATTGTGATGCTTACCCAAAAAGGCATCACTGTCTCTAAGATGCTTATCTTGTTTACCCACATATATAGTCTTCACTGGATGGTCATGATGCATGTCAAGCTGCACGAAATTAGCATGCACCAATTGCTAATTGGTCATGGCCAGAAAAGGAAGATAACTAAAATTTGAGTTAGGGGAGCTTGCATCAAAGACACAATACTAAGCTTGCAGTGGCGTATGTGCTAGTCCAGGTCATGACCAACGCATGGACAGTGCTTACGAGGCTGTGATGCATGCAGTATGCTTCACGTTTGTCCGTTGAGAATATACACCCTTAGCAGAACAAGGGTCAAGATGGTAGGATTCATGCTTTCTAAGCATGTTTGAAAGGAAATTCAACGTGCATTTTCTTGGCAACCCTTAAGCTTTACGTCCCGGTCACTTCGTTACTAGTGGCGCATCAGGGAGTCTCGGCCTGCATACCGTGGCTTTTGGGGCGGGATTTTCTAGGGCATCACACTCTCCTAATGAGATGTGGGTCAGTGTAAGGTGTAAGTATTTTAAGAGTTGTCATCCAATGTATCATGATAAAATTAAAGATTCTTCATGGGTCTGGAAGAACATTTGCACAAGTTTAAGTATTATTATGCATAACAGTTTTTGGGGAGGCTTCTTGCATTCATTGATATCCAATAGCTTATTAAAGCAAAAAACGTAATTACAAGAATTACAATGGAGGCTCTAAGGCCTCCCACCCCCATAAACCAAAAGGGTAAAAAAAACAAAAAAAAAAACCCTTAAGAGGCTCTTAAAAATAACTAAAATAATAAGAAGAGAAGTTATCTACGTCTCATTCTTCTTCTTTGATTACCAACTTTGCAGGCTTTACTCTTGGATAAAATGGTGTCCAAGTCTTCAACTTCTTCATAAAATTCTCCCTCTTCATCTTCATCCGAAGCATAATTTCCAGGGACAAGCTTGATTGGAGTTTGAGTTTGGCTAGAATGAGTAGGCCTAGGTGACATACCCTTTTAAGCCTTAAGACCCAAACTGCTAATAATTGGAGAATCATCCAAAATATTCCCCTCAAGATCAGTCCTTCCTTCCAACATCGCATGAGCTAAGAGAGAAACCTCCCTTTGAGATTTTAAAGTATCCAACCGTGCACGGAATGCTTCAAATTTTGTCTTCAAATCAGGACCCTCCCTTTCCCATTCCGAGCTACCCATATCCAAAACAGTCTTTGGTTCATGATCAGGCCCAACCAGATCTTCCTTGCAATACTCCTTTCGAAAAGATAAATCTTTCACGCTTTGTGTAACTTTTACCCCAAATCCCCCCCCCCCCCCCTTTTTTTTTGATAATCTCATTGATCAGGATATCATGGACTGGAAAATTTGATTTAGTTCAATCCTACTTTTCCCAATAGACAGAAAATCCTTAACACTAGAATCCCTTTATCTACCGAGGACAAATTTATCTAGCCTCACACGAAATCACGTTTGCTTAGTGTCAAATCTTCTTATAAACTCTTGTTAGGTGAAATCCTCAATAATCATAGTTCTCATCCAATAAATCAGGTCTACAAATCTATTTGAAAAACCCTAGTTATACCTAAAGTTCACATCTTCTTACAAAAATGTTTTGAAAATATCACCCTTACTGAAAGTAAACTTTCGGGTTTCAACTCTAATCGGGATATCTCTTGCATTATGTGTGATGGCAGTAATACAAAATTAGCAGAGCATATTTTTTTCATCGTCATTTCTCTAGAGATGTGTGGGATGTTTGGTTAGCAAGTTTTTTTAGCCACAGACCCCCGTATTCAAGTACATAAGGGAATTCAAAACTAGTTAGTTAATAATCAATAATAAAAATAATGACCAGTTGTCTGCAATCTTTAATATTGCTTTGTGCATATGGGGAGATAGATGTTTTAAGATATTCTGTGGGAAAAATTTAAACACGTTGCAAATTTTGATATTAAATTTGTCAATGAGACCAATATTTCTCAAGCTTCTTGAGGTTTTCCTTAACAATTACGAAAGCAGTTGCTGAAATACATCCATTTATATAGGACCGATCTCATAATTGTATAATGGTCTTATGTGATGTTTTTTTTTATTAAAGTACTAACCAGAGTGGTATTGGTATTGTTCTAGCTGATCTAACAGATAGAGGTATCAAGAAATTTATATTAAACTAAATTGGTTTATACCAGAATTAGTAAGATTAAGACATTTAACAAATTTGATTGTTTTTGTAAAGTAGCAACAAGTACCTAGATAATTTATCTGGTTCCGGTCCTATGATATCCGACATGGAACCACCTACTGACAACCTTACTAACTGGGAAAAACGAAGGATGCAAAACAATCTTAGATATAACCTGAATCCTAAGAAAGCTGAAAGTGTAGTTGTGTTTGAGGCAATCTGATGGACAATAGTATTAAGAGTTAATTAGTGTTTGGGTCGTAGGTTTTGGTACCCTTTAGTGTTTGGGTCCTAAGTTTGTCTGTTGTAGTGTTTGGGTCGTTGACCTCGTTAGTCAACGCGGTCAAAAGGTCAAATCGTTACTGTATTAACTCTCGTTATTGTAATGACCAAAAAACGTTAAAGAAATTCTCCTTCAAATAGGCCTAAATTTTACAAAAGACTTTCTTCTTATTTACATTATTACTAAACAAACCATCATCTTGTTCTCATCTGCAATACAACTTCCTGTAAAATTGAATTCTAACTAGAACTTCTACACTGAGGCCATCTAAGGCTTGGAGAAGTAGGTTTGTAGTCACAGTCGAATAGGTAGCAAAGCGACAGAGTATCAAACTTGAAAAACAACTAAGAAGGGAGGTGATTGATGGTTAATTTTTGATGAAAAACGCATGAGTAAATGGGGTTTTGAATCTGTGATAATTAGGTAATTTGGGTTTGTCTTAAACTCAAGTTTTAAGCTAGTTATAAGAGGTGTTGTGACCGATGATTCCGTGGATGATTGGTTGAAATCTTTAGAGTGATAGATTGATTTTGGTTAATGAGTCATGTACGGAACTAACTTTGCAGGGACGAACTAAAGAATAAAAGGGGGCAATACATCAACAACAAACAAACAATCTCTTGGTCACCAGTATTAGGCCCTCCAACTGTTCGAGAAAACTCCACACAGTAACTGCGTCATTTGTATAAGTTCGTAAACAAATACTTCCATTCAAAATTCAAGAAAAAATCGATAAGCACAGATCTAAGAATTAGTTGAAAATAGGATCTTTGAATTTTGATTGAATAGAGGTATCTTTTTTTTGGTTTTTGAAGAATGGCGATGGCGATAATCAGAGATTTAACCGTAACTGACAGTTTGACCAAAAATGCTGGTTGACTTAGTTGACTAATGGGGTCAACGACCCAAACATTATAACGGACAAACTTAGAACCCAAACACTAAAGGATACCAAAATTCACAACCCAAACACTAATTATCTCTAGTATTGAGAGCATTTGCGTCAACAATGATGCTGATTTCCTACTTATTAAAAATAACCAAATTAGTTCGTTTACTAGGAGTTTTAGCTTTACAGCTGAGAAAACGACTAAATTTTGTAAAAAGAACAACGTAAGGCATGAACGATTGGACATTAGTCCTTTATTTATTCACCAAAACATGTAATTTTTCTTTGGATGAATCTCTTTTTCTAATGCAAGAAAGAAAGAACATAAAAGAAAAACCTAGCAAAGTTTAGAGTAGATGATAATGGGAGTTTCAACCTATCATAAACATTCGGAGTTTCAACCTATCATGACTAAATTTTACATAAAATGACACGCAAGTATGTATGTTTGTCTGTTAATAGTGCAACTGATGCTATGGCAAAGTTTGTTGGAACACGATATGTAACCTTTTTGTTATGGGGTCGTTTGCTTTCAAATCCAAAAAAAACAACAACCCAAAACAATGCAAATGCTTACAAAATCTAGACATAGATATCTTACCAGACAACGTAAGGAGAGTTTTCATTTAAATACATTGTCTTTTATTTATTTTTTGTTGGTGTAAATTCGACAGTGATCCAATGAAACAGTAGTACGTCCATCTAGGTATCTTCCCCCGTAAATTAACGGCCAACAATCAACAAGGACGGGATATGGGAATTTCAATTCAAACGGATATCCATCTCCCCTTCTTTCCATATTGTCGTTGTCGGTGATTTGTGTAAATATGAATCGGTTCTCTATATTCTTCCAAGAAATAGGAGACTGATTTACAAGAGTCATACCCAACTGTACTAACTACCAAATCAAAAATTAGAAAACCACCCATCCAAATAAAAAAAGTCAGTTGTCTTAAGGTTTTTTCTTCCTGTTTTCTATGTGTTTTCCTCTTTAAGTAACTTTATTTACAGCGCGTTTGGATACAGTAGAAGTGCTTCTGCTTTTCCATAAGCAAAAATCAATCTCAAAAGTTAGAATCAGAAACATATTACTTCACAAAAAGTTAACATTTTCTTTTTAAAAATTGTTTTGAATAACATCGCCAAACCGATTTCTTGCTTTTTAACTTCTAGAAGTATCATTTTTTTAACTACCTCTCAATATACATCCAAACAACCTCTCATCAAATCACCGAACACACTACCGTGGGGAACAAGCAACGGGATAAAGAGGATGAAAGGATCCAGATGCCCCCGCATGGAGAGCTGGAAACCGAAGATGTGCAACAACCGAAGATTGTAGACTATTCCCAAATGAACATCTTAAATGAGTCATTTCTTTTTACATTATAAAAAAAAGGGTCTTTTTTTTGTCGGTGATCCGTATAAATAAGAACTGGTCCTTCGATTTGGGGGGAGTGGTCGAAGCAAGTTGGGTTGCGAGGACTGCCCCGGTTGCTTTGGGTAAGAAACAAGGGACGGCTGCAACTGGGAGGTCAGATGGTAATAATGGAAAGCAGAATGGGAATGGCTCCAGCAAAGATGATGGGGATAGTGATTCTGCAAATGAACATAAGGAAAATGGAAACCCTAATGGTCATAATCAAAATGGGGTTCAAAAAACTGTTGTTGTGAATAAAGAGAATATAGAAACTGGGGATTTTGATGTAAATAAGCTTGAACTCAGATCATAAAAAGGTGCAACGAAACCACCACACATACGAAAAAATGTTATAACAGAGGTTCCAGATGATTCACCACCATAGACCAAGCAGCTGGATTATTTCAAGAGATTAACACTTCTACAAATTCTCATATGGAAGAAAAGTTCTACAATCATCTGCCTACTATCATCATTGAAGAAGAAAACATATTGCTTGTTACTGTTCCAACTATTGATGAAATCTTCTCAGCTCTTAAAAGTATGGAAAATTGGCCAGCTCCGGGTCCTAAGGGTTTTCAAGCCGGTTTCTATAAATCTCAATGGAACATAGTTGGTGAGGATGTTTGTGATATGGTCAAGAATTTCTTCACTTCAAAAGCATATTTTTCATTCTCTCAACAAAACTTATATCTCACTAATTCCAAAGACTAAGAAACCTACTACTCCATCTGAATTCAGGCCAGTAAGTTTATGTAATACTTCTTATAAGATTCTCTCTAAAATTCTGGTAGCTAGAACGAAGCCACTAATGGATAGAATTGTATCTCCTTATCAAGCGGCTTATGTCTCAGGAAGACTCATCAATGATAACACGCTAATTGCTCATGAACTTATTCATTCTATGAAGAAGAAAGAAGGTGAAGGTGGCTGGTTGACCTTAAAGGTTGATATGTCTAAAGCTTTTGACATACTAGAGTGGTGTTTCATTTTAAAGGTAATGAGAAGTTTTGGTTTTTATGAAGAATTGACTCAACTTATTGAGAAATGCATTAGTACCACTTCCCTCTAAGTTCTACTCAATGGTTCACCATGTGAAGAATTCAAGTCTTCAAGAAGAATTAGACAAGGAGACCCCTTGTCTCCTTATCTTTTTATTTTAGCAATTGAATGTTTCTCAAGGACTCTCACAGAAGCTCATTATTCTAAAAAAAATCCCGGTATCAAAGCAGCTAGAGGAGCTCCTCCTATTGATCATCTTCTATTTGCAAATGATTGTCTAATCTTTACTCATGCTAATTTAACCAGTCTGACTAATCTTCTTCAAGTTATTGAAGACTTCAACTCACAATCTGGTCAGGTCATTAATTTTGACAAATCATCCATTTTATTCAGCAATAATATGGATCCTTCTAAGTGTGACACTCTTAGTCATATACTTGGAGTAAAGAACATGGACAATAAAGAGAAGTATCGAGGTTCTCCATTGCTTATTGGTAAATGTAAAGTCAATTCCTTTGAAGACATAAATTTAGCTTTTGAAATAAGACTTGCAAACTGGCAAGGTGAAACTATGTGTCAAGCTGGAAGAAGTACCATGGTCAAAGCTGTTCTCAATGCAGTGCCTATGTACCAAATGAGCACATTCAAAATTCCTAGGAAATTAATCAAGAAATTAGACACTCTTCAAAGATTTTTTTTTTTGGGGTATAAAGCTAATAGAGGCAATAATCCTATTTCTTGGACCAATTTATGTACTGCAAAAGAAATAGGGGGATTAGCTTTTAGAGATCTTGAGAAACTCAATCATGATCTACTCACCAAAGTTGCTTGGAGAATCAGTAAGCAATCTGATCTGCTGTGTGTCAAACTTTTGAAAGCCAGGTACTTCAAGGATGAAGAATTTCTTCATATTCAGAAAGACAAGAGCAACTCTAGCTGGATTTGGAGAGGTGTTGAAGTTGGTCTCAAGATTCTTCAACAAAATGTTTTCATGGAGGTTAATAATGGGGAAAAAAACTCGTATTTGGCTTGATAATTTGATCATTAATCTGGATAGTAAGCATATTCCTTATTTTCCAAGTCATCTTAGCTATGAGTACGTCTCTGAACTTATTCATCCTAATTCTTCTGAATGGAACATCAGTTTACTTCATATCCTATTTTCAGCTGATGTGGTGGATAAGATTTTAAGAATGCAAATTAACATAGATGATGAAGACATTATCAGATGGAGACCTACTAGAGATGGATTATTCACAGTCAAGAGTGCCTATAACAAATTGGTAAAGAACAGTTATCATCAACATGAATCTATTAATTCTGTTCCCAAAGAAGTTTGGAAGACTCTATGGAAAGTGAAGGTCCCTCACAGGGTAAAGTTATTCATTTGGAAGTGCTTAAAAGAAATAGTCCAAACAAAAGATAAGACTGCAAGGTTCAACAGTAGCATAGAAACTCACTAAAATATCTGTAATCAACAGGAGGAATCGATTTTTCATCTTTTGCTAGTCTGCCAACATGCCAGAACAGTATGGAGATGTCTTGGTATTAATGTGGATCAAGTTGTGGTCGATTGTGACAGTATTAAGGACTGGATCATCTCTTGGTCTGATAATCAGCACACAAATGGATTGGAAGATGATAATAACTGGAGGATAACATTGATGGTGGGCTGTTGGATCATCTGGAAAGAAAGATGTGAAAGTTTCTTTCAAAACAAGTCTCTCAACCCTTTATCTACTGTCTCTAGAATTAACTTTCACTTGCATAATTTCTCTATTGCTACTAAAAATAACATGTTAGAGCTGTCACAAATCAATGTTGTTACTGCTCCATTAGAACATGTTACAAAAGTGTTTGTTGATGCCTCTTTTGATCATCTTACTTACACTTCTGGCACTGGTATGGTGCTTCTTTCTTGTGCAGGATCCTATGATGGAGTTAAAGGATCGCATGCAGACGGAGTAATTGATCCTGAAGCTGCAGAGTGCATGGCTATTCTGGAGGCTCTAAGCTGGATTAAGGCTCTATACATTAATGAAGTTCATCTTATTGCTGATGCGGAACTGGTGGTGCAGTCTATCACATCTAATAATGTTCTAGTTAGATGGGAGAATAATCATTTGATTAGTAGCATTAAAACTTTAGTTTTATCTTTTAAGACTTGCAAAACTATGAAGCACGGATACTGATACGGGGATACCGATACCAGGATACTGATACGGGGATTCGTCATTTAAAAAAAAGAGGAGACGGGATACGCAGGGATACGTGTATTTACTAAAATTACAAGACCTATGACCTAAAATTACTAAAATTATTAAAATATTACTAAAATTATAATAATTCATTTTAGTAAAAAGAATCACGTAAAATAAAATATTTCTTAAATACTTTCTGGAATATTAAAATAGAACAAATAAAAGCTATCTAATATCTCGATCGCCCATCACTCATCAATATTGTCATCATCAAAGAGCACCGCTTCTAGCTCTGGCTCGTCAAGTGAAAGATTTGCAACTTCAAGTTCTCCTACACCGTCTAGTGGATCAATTTTATCTCCACTAATATCCCATATTATACTTTCTCCTTCCGTTTAATTTTCACTTTTTCGTGAAAGGAGACGAATATTACTATGGGTACAATCTTGTTTCGCTTCATTAAATAGATAAAATTATATATGCTCCAATTTTTCTCTAATGATAAAAATTATATATGCTCCAATCATATTAGAGGAAGTATCCCCTCTTAGAGTATCCGAGAGGTATCCCAGAATATCCCCTGCCCTTTTCGTAATTAATAAAAAGGGATACTTTAAATGGAGTATCTGATACGTATCCCCAAGTATCCCTAAGTATCTGACACTGATACGGCGTCCGATACGGATACGTCACCAATTTTGAAGTATCCGTGCTTCATAGTTGCAAAATCTCTCATGTTAAGAAAGACATGAATAGCTAAGATTGGTATTGCTGCGGCTTTTGTAAAAGCACTTTTCTGCTGTGCTGTGCTGTGAGAAAAAAGCAGTTAGACGTTTGGTAAAATATTAATTAAAGTTGAAGCTGATTAAAAAAGCAACCAAAGTGTGTTTGGTAAAATATTACATTCAACCATCGTTGTTGTAGCAAATGACAAAAACAGACATATCTCTAAAAATAGTTTTATTCAATTTTATTGGATTTAAAAATAATTAATTTTTTTACTATTAAATATAAATATATACAATATTAAATTTACTAATTGTCACCATTATTATGATTGTTAAAAAAAATTATTTTACTTAACCATTTCTTAATATATATATAATTTTCAAACAAAAAAAAATAAAAAATTAAGTAATTTTTTTTTTATTGTTGACAAATTAAATGAAATGGTATATAAAATAGTTTGAAATAAGAAAATAATAATATTTAAAGAATAAAATAAATAAAATAAAAAAATAGATTGTATATAAATTTAAGGGTAATATTTGTCATTTATAAAATAAAATAGGGATAAAAAAGATAAATCAAGCATTAATGTTAGGTGGGACCAAAGCTTACGCTTTTGTAGCTTTTAAAAGCTCCTCCTCCCCAGCTTTTGAAATTTGAGGAATTTGGGAAGTGCTTTGGATAAAAAGCACTTTAATTTTTTTTTACCAAACACTAATTTCAAAAATTATTGACATATATAGGTTTTGAAAGTGCTTTTGGGAAAAAAAAAGCTTTACCAAACCCAGCCTAATATTGCAGACAGTGTAGATAAAAGAGTTAGGAAAGATAAACTCTTCTTAGAAGAATACATGGATTACTCTCCATGGCTATCTTCTTTGTTACAAAGGCTTGCAGCGCCTGAAACTGCTTAAGAAATAAAATTTCTCCTTTATCAAAATAAAAATAAAAATAAAAATGATGTTGACGAGGGAGGGATTGAGAACCTGGAAGTTGTGGCAGATCATGGTGAAAGTATGAGGTAGCTGGCAAGGACCCCAAGCTCAAAGAAAAAAAGAAAGGATGGGTTTCGTCAATTCCAGAGGTTAATTTCTATACCTTCTCGAATGTATTCACTTGTGCTATTGGTTGATGTTAGACCAACACCTTAAAAAATATCTTGACCAAACCTCACCCAGGCTGATATTTTTTTTTTTGGATTTTGTATTTCTATTTGCGACATGTTGATTCACCGTATTGTCTTTGCACCAGATATGTTGGACATCACAGTGTCTTTTTGGGTCCAACCTGTTTAGGTCTAGGAGATGTCTTATTTGATTGGTTCCATTGAATTTCAACTATGAGATCCACTGGTTTAGGCTGAATATGATTAACTCGCTATCAATAACTAATTATGCGCGGGGTACTGTTGTAGCAAAAATGTTTCTGCAACAATCCTCGAGATTCGTATATGAAGATGAGATTTCAGCCGTTAGATGACTCAGAAGTATTCCTCGTGATATACTCTTGGTAGATGAAGAAATTCAGCTACTTGTTGAATCAGCTCCTTATCTTCAATATTTGTTGGTAGGTGAAAGTGGGGGGTACCTGCAAAAGACACTCTGATGCCTCAATGAGTAAGTGCTCTAAGCAGGTTTTATGGAGAGAGAAGGATTAGAAAACATGTACCTCTCTGTTGGAAATTCCTCTATTATTTATAGGTTGTGGAGGAATTGTATCTAGTCCAGTTTTCGTCTAGATACATTTTGACTATGTATCTGGTCAAAATGCACTCCAGGTTCATCCTAGTCAAAACCAATTTCCTTATTTTTAGGATCTATAACCTCCAGGTTATACCTGGTCTACTTCTGTTTTCCCCATTTTTCTGTGGATCTGTAACTTCCAGGGTTTGACTATACCTGGTCTTCAACTGATTCCTCCTTTTTCTGGGGATCAGTAACCTCCAGGGTTTGAATATACCTGGTATTCAACTGATTCCTCCTTTTTTTCTGGGGATCAGTAACCTCCAGAGTTTGAATATACCTGGACTTCAACTGATTCCTCTTTTTTATGGGTATCAATATCCTCCAGGGTTTGAATGTATACCTGGTCATTAGAAGCTAACAAATTAGGTTAATAGCTTTCAGTAGGCTTAGACATCAACCCATGAACCAAATAAATGTCTTATTTGGGCTAAAGAGTTGTTAAGCCCACTCAATATAAATGGGTTGAAGAGTTGTTTATCCCACTTAATGTAAATGGTCCAAACATCGCCACCTCTTAATTCCCAACTTGTTGGTGGGTTAAGAAAAATATCTTGGATTATCTATTTCACAATTGTATCTTGACGCTCCCAAGCTATGCTGCCGAAACTAGAGATGTACCTTCATATAATAATATTGCGTTCCAAGTTGTAAAGCCCAATTAAACCGCATGAATTGATGACTTCGAAATGTGATGCTATATGGATTATTTTTTTATCTGTGCACGTCAATTCACTTTGGGAGTACGACCACCATTGATAACGTGGCAATTTATTCTTTTCGTCCTTTTTAACTTTCGTACCGTGTTTTCACAGATGACTAAGGAGAATGACGTACGAACTCTTGAATGTGCCCCTGAGGCCAAAAAATGTAAGAAGGTTCTGATAAGGAAGCCCAAAATGCCACCAACGTCTGTGGAATTAATTCCTTCCTCCAGTGAACCCATGAAGCACAAAATTCTAGTGACACCTGTGGAATTATTTCCCTATTTTGGTGGACACATGAAGCACAAAATGCCAGTGACGCCTGTGGAATTATTTCCTTCCTCTAGTGGACCCATTAATGGCATTTCAGCTGGCCCTTCGATGGTTCCTGGCTCGCCGTCTTACACTCCCAGTTCACCGTGCAAGTCGTTGAGAGATGTCTTCAAAGGGGTGACTCCGTCTGATATGCGCCCAGAATTCATGGTGATGCCCACGAAGCAAAACGACGTACCAATCACAGAGGATGAATTGGCAATATTTAGCTCTGCCGTTGCCAAAGGTTTGGCCTTTGAATGTCTATTTCCAAGGGATCGTGTTGCATTTTCACATACCTCTGACCCAGAAGAAATGATGGAATTTGTTTTCAAAACATGTTCCGTTTGCTGGCGTCTATAGAGCGTGTAAATCAAATTCAGAGAGCTGCTACCGCTGACCGTGAGAGGGTGATCCGGGCAGCTCTTGTAACAGGGACCATGAGATAGCATGCCTTAAGTCTACAATAGCTCTGAAAGATTTTGAGATTGAAGACCTCCGAGCCGATGCAGAAGAATACCATTGATAATGATTTTCTTTTTTTCTTTTTCTTTTTTCTTTTTTTATAAGCTTTCGAAGTAGTATTCGTTTTCCCATCCTTCTTCAGGGATTTTCATTAGCAAGTTGCTTCTTTTTCGAAAAGTTGTTAGACATTGAATAATAATAGTTTATTATATAATACCCTTTTTTTTTACTCTCGTTACCCTGAGTCGGGGTCATATTTCCCATGGAACAAGGTCCTTACTATTTTTGAGACTGCGCTAAACCGGTTTAGGTTCAGCTTTCTCGCCAATTCGCGTAAGTAATGAGTAAGACCGTGCAAGGGATATTTCTTGAATTACTCCCTCTAATCAAAGCCAAGTGATTGGTTCTCATTGCCCTGAGATGGGGTTCCATTGCTCATGGAACAAGGTTCTTGATATTCTTGAGCCTGCGCTAAACCGGTTTAGCTTGCTCGCAAATTTACGCAAGTATTGACTTGGACCATGAAAAGGATATTTATTTAAATATTCCATTTAATCCAAGTCAAGTTGGGATCGGTGCTAGCTGTGCGAGGGTTATTGTTTAACGCCTCTTGCTAGTATGCCCGACGCTGGTGTTCGATCATAGCTATGTGAGTGTTATTGCTAAACGACTCTGGCTAGTATCGAAGTTTTACGTATTATTAAAGAAAAATAATTAATATAATTTTGAGTTAATCGTTTAGGGTTACCTTTTGAGATATGCATTCCCTAGATCCTTGAGTACAAGTATCGTTTCATCTTTCTTTGTCAATTGACCTTCTCGTCATGGGTAATCATCCGTATTTGTGTGAGTTTGTAAATAAAATCATTTATTATAGAGAAATGATTATTACATTAATGATAGAATTTTTTTTCAAATTGAAAGAATTCCATGGTTTTGGCTCCATATGGCCGTTGAATTTTTTTAGCCAGTATGCTCCGCCACCAGCAAGCCTATCGATGAGGTAAGGACCCTCCCAATTAGCATTTAACTTTCCACTGTTAGGGTCAAGTGTGTTAGGCCTGGTCTTGCGTAACAATTGCTCTCCTGGTTGGAATACTCGTTCTCTGACCTTCTTGTTGTATTGAAACTTCATGGACTGTTGATAAATGGCTAATCTTCTAGATGCCTCTTCCCGAACGTCTTATAGAAGTTCCTTATCTCTTGATAGAATCTCTGAGTTTTGTCCTGAACGCTCTGCTAAAGTTTTCGTGGTTGGGACTAGTAATTCCACTGGAGCCACAGCTTCCACTCCGTAAGCTAATGTAAATGGCGTGAATCATGTTGACCACCTTGGTGTTGTTCTGTATGCCCATAAGACTCCGGGTAAGAACTTCGTCCATCTCCCTTTAGCTTTATCCAGAGTTCGTTTAAGGTTGTCCAGGATCACTCGATTGGTTGCTTCAGCTTGTCCATTACTTTGTGCATAATAGGGAGTGGAGAAATTGTGCTTGATGTGCAATCCTTCATAGAGAGACTTGATCGTTTCCAAATCGAACTGCTTCCCGTTGTCAGATATGATGGTAGCTGGTACGCCGAACCTGCATATTATGTTTTCCCAAATAATTTTCGGACATGAACTGCTTCAGTTCGTACCAAAGCTACCGCTTCTACCCATTTGGTAAAATAGTCAGTTGCCACCAACAAATACTTGACGCCTCCAGGTGCAGTAGGAAATGGACCAATAATATCTAGTCCCCACATACTAAAGGGCCAAGGACTCATGACAGGGTGCAACTCGTTTGCTGGCCTTTTTAGAAGGGGACCGTGCAGTTGATATGGAATGCATTACTTGGCGTATTCCTTTGCATCTCTTTGCATGTAAGGCCAAAAGTATCCTTGTGATAAGAGTTTGTGTTCTAAGCTCCTTCCACTTGAATGATTTCCGCAACATCCCTCATGTGCTTCGGCCATCAACTGTCTCCCTACATCCGTAGTCACGCAACGCAAGTATGGTTCCATTGCAATGGGTTTCTTGTAAAGTTCACCTTCGATCAAAATGTACCTCCATGCATTTTTTGATATTTTTCCAGCTTGATATTTATCTTCTGGAAGTTCTTGTGCTTGTAGGTAGCGAATATATGGCAATCTCCAGTCTCCGGGTATATTTTCCTCCTCGATAACCATGGGGTCATTTTCTTCTTCTACTCGTGGATCAACTTGCATTGGATATAGGTGCATATGAGACTTGATGTGGAATGACCTTCTTGGATACTGGGAATTCTTGGTACTCGACGACGATATATCGTGTGCCATCCGACTCCACACCCGATGATAGGTATGCAAGTGCGTCTGCATGTCTATTTTCGATTCTCGGTTTTTGTTCGATACTTAAAACGTCAAACTTCTTCGCCAATTCAGTTATACATTCAAGATAAGATGTTAATTTTTCATTCTTCGCCTTATATGAACCGGTAAACTGATTTGCCACTATCCTTGAGTCGGTTATTAGTTTTACTTTTCATGCTCCCAGGTGTAACACGGTTTTTAAGCCGGATATCGCTGCTTCGTACTCGACTTGATTATTAGAGGCTGAGAATCCTATTCGAATAGTTTTTTCCATTTGAAAACCGTCTGGAGAAACCAATAAACATCCAACGCCAGCTCCGTTGGTGTTTGTGGACCCGTCAATGTACAACTTCCACATTATATCCTCTTCTGGTAACTTTGATGGGTCCACGAAATTAGTCGGTATGAGTCTCTCACTCGAGGATGTTTTGACTGTTTTCGAGTACTCCCATGGTAAAGGAATCGGGTCCCTCTCTTCTTTTTGTAGGATTTCGTCGTCGATAGTTGACCCCGATAGTGGAATATCATCTACAGGAAAATCTACCATCAATGACGCTAGTGCATGTCCCTTCTCAGCTGTTCTTAGCTCGTAAGTGATCCCGTAGGCGCCGAGGTTGGTCTCCCATGTAGCCAGCCTACTTGAATCGTCTGCTTCAGCAAGTACTTTCTTTAACGGGTATTCTGTATATACCATGATCTGTCGTCCTCCTCCGCAGTAAGGTTTCAGACGTCTTGCCGCGTGTATCAACGCTAGGGCTACCTTCTCAATTTTTGAGTACCTTGTCTACGCCTCCGTTAGGGATTTGCTAACGAAGTAGACAGGTTTCTCATCGGGTTCACGCACAAATAACACAACACTTATAGCATAATCGCTTGCAGCGATGTAAATATAAATGGTTTGACCCACTCTTGGACTTGAAAGGACGGGAGGTGAAGTTAAGTACCTTTTGATTTCATTAAAAGCGTGTTCGCAATCTTCATTCCATCCAAAATTTTCCGCTTTCTTTAAAATTTGAAAGAACGTCTTGCATTTATCCAAAGCTCGTGATATGAATCGATTGAGAGCAGCCAATCTCCCGGTAAGCTTTTGCACTTATTTTTTGTTTCTTGGTGATGTCATATCAAGTATTTCCATGATCTGTTCTGGGTTTGCTTCAATTCTTCTTCGTGTCATCATGTAGCCAAGAAACTTCCCGGATGTGAGTCCAAACGAGCACTTAGCTGGGTTCAACTTCATTCCATATTGTCTCAGACGTTCGAATGTTTTCTTGAGATCTAAGAGATGAGACAACTTTTGTTGCGAATTCACTACCATATCATCGATGTACACTTCTACCGTCTTCCCAATCATATCTTTGAACATTTCGTTCACAAGATGCTGATAAGTTGCTCCGGCGTTCTTCAGACTGAACGACATGACAACATAACAATAAACACCTTTATCGGTAATGAACGCGGTATGTTCTTGATCACCTTCATATAATGGTATCTGATTATAACCAGGGTATCCATCCATAAAATACAACCGTTCATATCCAGATGTGGCATCGACCAAGTCTGGGATTCTGGGTGACGGATATGGATCACTAGGACATGCTTTGTTCAAGTTTGTAAAATAAATACACACTCTGATGTTACCGTTCTTCTTTGGGACCGCAACAATATTCGCCAGCCACTTCGGGTACCATCCTGGTCTGATGATGCCTGCTTCTAGCATTCTTTCGATCTCTTTTGCAACCTTTGGCTTACGTTCCGGGGCCATCTTACGTGGTTTTTTCCTCACTGGTTTGTAATTTTCCCGGATGTCAAGCCGATGACAAGCAATGGTGGGGTCGATTCCAGGCATATACTTCAAGCTCCAAGCAAATACGTCTTTGTTTTCCTTCAAAAAGGAAACTAAATTTTCACGTTCATCCTCTGGTAGTTCTGCTCCGATGAAGGTAGTATGCTCCTCTTGATCCCCAACTTGTACCTCTATCAGCTTCTCGATCGTCGGTAGCCCTTCTTTCCATTTCTCCTGGTAGGTGAGAGGGAAATGTTGTGGTTGCTATAACTTCTTCTCGACTTGAAGTATCTCACAACCTCTCACTTCTGATTTTCGATATTCTTCCATCGCACTTTCATGACACTTGTGTGACGCCACTTGATCGTTTCTGACCTATACTACTCCTGCTGGTGGATAAATTTTAAACACTGATGAACTGTGGAAGTTATTACCTCCATGGAGTTAATCCAATCACGACCAAGTATAACATTGTAAGGTGCACGACAGTCAAGTAGGGAGAAATATTGCATGATCGTTTTTCCTCATACGGTTGTTGGCAAGTTGATCCCTCCTACTGCAGTGACAGTTTTACCACTGAATCCGATAATTGGATTATCATCGGCTTCAACTTGTACTTCGCTGAGGTTCATTGAGGAATATGCTCCAGAAAATATGAAGCTTATTGAACTCCAAGTATCGATTAAAACACATCGTACCTTATACATTCCAATGAGGGCCAGGATAATGATCGCATCGTTATGTGGACGATAAACTCCATCGAAGTCGGCATTTGTAAATGATATCTCCGTCTTCCCTTCTTCCAGAGTCTCAGTGCTGATCAGATTGACATAATCCACTTTGTTTTAAATTCTCCAATCTTGAATCTGTCGTATTTTCAGGCGCGTAGCATTCTCATGGGCTTTCCTTGAAGCAGAATCAATTCTTGCATGGCTCACTAGGATTTCTCGCAGATTCAATGCGTTGATCCGTGATGGATCTTTTTCACGTACTGTTGGAGTTTTCCTTCGTCGACCATTTTCTGGACCTCGAACGCTAGTGTTCGGCAAGAATCCGTAGTGTGCCCGTGGTCGTTATGATAAGCACAATATTTGCTCTTATCCCTTTTACCACTGGTGTCTTCAAACAACGGTCTCGGGATAGGGAGTGAATCTTTGATTTTCTTGTGTAGATCTCCTAGTCCGATATTAAGACTTGGAAACCTCACTCTATCCTTTATTTTTTCCCTTTTGGACTCGTCTGCTTCTTCGCCTCGGCTTTTTGAACTGTCACGATTTTTCTTTTTGGAGTCGCCATCCGGATGATGTTTGGATGGAATTTCTGCTTGTCTCTTTGTCCGTGATAGTTTTTTCTTTTTTTTTCTTTTTCCGCTCTCGCATAGCTATCATCCCTTGCATACAATTCTTTGAGGTTTCCGACCGGTTGCATGGTTAAGGAATTGAATATCCCAAATTCATCATAAGACAAGGCATTCTTGTATGCTTCAATAATGAGTCCAGCGTCAACTACGCCAACTTCTCCTACCTCTTGACGGAACCGCTGGTTAAAAGTTGCTAAACTTTCATTGGTTTCTTGGTGCAATCCAAATAGGTGACTGCTCCCTTTTTTGTTCCACAAATTGATTTTGTATTGCACGAAAAATGCATCTGACAACATCCCGAAGTTTGCAATTGAATTTGACTCTAACTGTGAGAACCAAGTCAAGGCCTTACCTGTCAATGTTATAGGAAATGTTCTACACAACAACTCATCGCTGTATCCCCACAGACTCATTGAAGCTTGGAAATGTTGAACATACTCCACAGGGTCGCCGCTCTTTCCGTCAAATAACTCTTTGAACTGGGGGTTGCACAAAGTTTGATGGAGGGAGGAAACACCTTATCTCCTCAATGAGGGGTGAGTCCATTGACCTTTTCATTGCTAAGACTTGTAGCATACTTCTCTGGATTATTTTTGAGCTAACACTTGCTCAATCATTTCACCTAGCTTCCTTTTATTGAGTTCCTCAATCCGTGACGAATCTCCTTCAGTCTCTCGACGGATTCGTTCATTTATGACTAACTCCTTGTTATGCTTCGATTTTTCTTTCTCTTGTTTATGTTTCTTCGAGCGTCGGTTTTCGTCATAATACTCCTTCCGCTTTCGCCCGTCGAGGTACTCCTTTCTTCTTCGATCGTTGAGGTATTACTCCCTTTCGTGCCTGTTGTTCTGCCGATTGCTAGGTCCATATTTTCACTCCGTCTCTTCGATGAAGTGATTACTTTCATAGCGATGATTCGGCATGCGATCCTCAGTAGCTGGCCTTTCAGATGATCTATGCCTCCTGTCACGATCATTCCTCCCTCGACGTGCCCGCCAACCCTCATGTGAAGGTTGTGCATGCCGGTGCGGAGTGACACTTTCCGAATGTTGGGTACTACCAGTTTGTGGTCTCTTTTCTAGAGACGCTTTCAGTAGTCTGTTCTCTTTTTCTAACTCTTGCAATCTTTCTCGCAGAGTCAAATCTACGGGTGTTACCCCAGTCCTATCCGCTTGCACAATACGCGAGGACAAACGAAGGCCCCTATTGGCGAGGGAGTTCGGACGTGGGTTCAGCATATTTGTTTGGTGTTGATTACCACCCCTTGGAGATACGTTCAGATTAGCACCATCACTTAAAGGTGGAGTTGTGATACGTACCCATCGATTTCCTCTACTTATCCCGTGGGAATAAGTTCTTGCAGAAGGACACCTTGATGCGGTTGTCGCTGGTGACGTTTCCACTCCTTCCTGCAGTGGGTGATCAACGTCGCTATGATTTCGCCAGACTCTTGCATCTGTATTGTCGTTCCCATTATTTCGATTTGCTTGTGATGTTGCCATGGATCTTGATTTTTTTTTAGAATCCTTCTTTGCCCCATGGTGGGCACCAAAAGATGTTGTAGCAAAAATGTTTCTGCAACAATCCTCGAGATTCGTATATGAAGATGAGATTTCAGCCGTTAGATGACTCAGCAGTATTCCTCATGATATACTCTTGGTAGATGAAGAAATTCAGCTACTTGTTGAATCATCTCCTTATCTTCAATAGTTATAGGTAGGTGAAAGTGGGGGGCTACCTGCAAAAGACACTCTGATGCCTCAATGAGTAAGAGCTCTAAGCAGGTTTTATGGAGATAGAAGGATTAGAAAACATGTACCTCTCTGGTGGAAATTCCTCTTCTATTTATAGGTTGTGGAGGAATTGTATCTAGTCCAGTTTTCGTCTCGATACATTTTGACTATGTATCTGGTCAAAATGCACTCCAGGTTCATCCTGGTCAAAACCAATTTCCTTATTTTTAGGATCTATAACCTCCAGGTTATAACTGGTCTACTTCTGTTTTCCCCATTTTTCTGTGGATCTGTAACTTCCAGGGTTTGAATATACCTGGTCTTCAACTGATTCCTCATTTTTCTGGGGATCAGTAACCTCCAGGGTTTGAATATACCTGGTCTTCAACTGATTCCTCCTTTTTCTAGGGGTCAGTAACCTCCAGGGTTCGAATATACCTGGTCTTCAACTGATTCCTCCTTTTTCTGGATCTCAGAAACCTCTAGGGTTTGAATGTATACCTGGTCTTTAGAAGCTAACAAATTAGGTTAATAGCTTCCAGTGGGCTTAGACATCAACCCATGAACCAAATAAATGTCTTATTTGGGCTAAAGAGTTGTTAAGCCCACTCAATATGAATGGGTTGAAGAGTTGTTTAGCCCATTTAATGTAAATGGTCCAAACAGGTACCCAGCTGCATAACCCTCCATTTATACATATATGGAGAGCTTTATAAATCTAGTTACATGTTACTTTAATCTCTTTCACCGCTATCTTCTTGCTCAGTTAAACTCAGTCCAGTTTTTATCATGTGATTTCTTTCAGGTTTTAATAAATTTTCTCTCAGTATTATTTTTTATATCATTCTTACTAAAGCATCTTGCAATTGTGTATCTTCAGTATTGCAGGAAAAATAAATCTAGAGAAGTCAGACCTGGGACCAGCTCTTAAGCTTTTAAAGATAAGCTCCAGACCAAGAATGTGGTATGTTTGTCTTTCTATTTCTGTTGGATTTCACATGGTTATGAAACCTGCTTATGACACTTAATTGCTTTATCAGGTGGAAGAAATAGCTGAGAAGCTTTATGAATCCGTAGCGGCTAGTCTTGTAGGAAAAAAGCAGGCTTCATTCACTAGAGTATCATCAATAGTTCAGGTATGTGTGATTTAGATATTTTTTCTGCATCAATATTCTGAATCATGGACTACTTGCTAGTGTGTTTCATATTTTACATGTAACAGCCTAAGAACTTAAATATGTAACGGTGCTTGCAGGCAGCAATGGAAGACGCTCGTGTTCGCATTTTAACTCCCAAATGCTCTGTCGATGTGTTGAGGGATGTACATGCTGCCAAAGAGCAAGGGAGGCCATATGTGATCACTTTTGTTGGTGTAAATGGAGTCGGGAAGTCTTCCAATCTTGCTAAGGTTCTGCAAACTTTCGTACTGTTAATTAAATTTAGAAGAACTGCACTCGTACAAGAGACAGTTTTGTCATAACTTTCTAGGTATATGACTACAGGTTGCCCATTTCAATAATCCTCAGCTTATCATATTTCAGATAGCATACTGGCTTCAGCGGCGTAATATTAGTGTTGTGATGGCTGCTTGCGATACACCCAGGTCAGGAGCAGTCGAACAGCTTCAGACTCATGCTCGTAAGCTCCAGGTATGGAGATGAAACTGCTTGAGTCTTTTGGTTTGAGCATTTTGTGATTAACAATGGGTTTTTGATGACTTAGTTGCAAATTATGGTATATTCTTTCTTTCTTATTCAGATTCCTATATTTGAGAAAGGCTACGAAAAAGATCATGCTGTTGTGGCAAAGGAAGCCATCCGAGAAGCAAAGTGAAATGGTTCTGATGTAGTGCTTGTTGATACAGCTGGACATATGCAAGTAAAGGGTCAGTTTTTAGTTCAGAACTACTATTTCGTCGCATGTGTCATAAACCGCCGCAAGTATAGCATATAATACGTATAGATAATGTTGAAATGGGGTTTTGAACCCCGTCGATAAATGTGTATGGTGTAATGTATATTCCTTAGTTCACTAGTCATTGTGATCTTTCTAAATAATTTTAGGATAGATAATTTTGTCCCTCAAAAGGTATGATACTTGCTACAAGAGACAGGTCTACTAGTTCGAACTTGAAGTCTATTTAAGACTGGGAGTCACTTCATTTTGCTATTTCCACACTGAGATTAGCTAATTATATGGAGTTCTTTGTGGCCAAGTTAAAGAAATGTACTTTTTATGTTATCTCCAGGACAACGAGCCATTGATGAGGGCCCCCTCTCAAAGCTTTTATCCCTCAACAGTCCGGACCTTGTTTTGTTTTTTGGAGAAGCACTGATTGGAACGATGCTGTAGATCAACTATCAAAGTTCAATCAGGTTGGTTGATCTGAAATATGGGTTATTGATATGATATTATTTTTTTATCCTTTCTAGTGAATAAATGAACAGTGATTCAGAAATTCCTCCTTTATATTTTCCTTTCTTTTTCGCACAAATTGGCAGATCTCTCAAGCTCACCTAGTTCCCGGGTGATTGATGGGATTTTGCTCACAAAGTTCGATTGTATTGATGATAAGGTAAAATGAGATCATAATTCAATAAAATTAAGTCGTACTAGGATTTTGGATTTAGTTTATCTTTTCTCTGATGATTCTATTCTTATGTTTTATCGGGAGCACCAGTCATGTTTGTTGGTTGCGGACAGTCCTACATAGACTTCAGGAAGCTAAATGTCAAACCACTGTCAAGACTCTTCTCAAATAGAAATCGGAACTTAAAGAATAAATAGTGTTTCCATCTTTCTTGATCATTTGCATGCTTTCCCTTCTAGTATGAGAGTCTGGCTTATAGACCAGGCCAGCTGGGCTATTTCCTAAAGCCTTACATTGTTAGGGCCCAAAATTTTAATTTTAATTACAACTTGATTGTTTTAGTTTTCTTACATGGTGGTTGATAGTCATGCTATCTAGCCGTTATTGAATGCCATTTGTTTTATAAGTACCGCCCTACTGCTTTCCAATTTGATCTAACTATTAACTTTTGTACACTTTTATGTAACAACATTAGAAATTTAATGTATCAATTGATTTTCTTCCAACTATTTTAGATATCCTCCATCTCAGTAATAAATTCATATAAAATGTGATGAATATCACTGTGCTACTAGAAAAAGATCAAATTTTGATCAAATCCCACTAATTTTTTTGACACATATTATATTGATTTAAACTAAAAAATAATAATTACGCATAGGTACGCTACAACCCATGGAATCATCAATTACATATAATCTTAAAAAGTAGGCCTACGTATCAAAAATCTCTGCTGACTTATTATATCGTTTGATTTGCTAGTGCATCCACCGCCTGGTTGACCTCTCTATAAAGTATTGTATGATGCAGAATGGATCAGAGTAGGCCTATGATTTTATTGATCATATCTCGCAACTACATTGTGGGGTGAAATGAACGTGGTTTTGTGAGTTACACTTTAAGCAATTTTATGTCCATTGTCTGTCTGTTTGTTGCTGATCTGACTGCCATAAGCATGGCCTATGTTTCGCCACTAAAACCATGGCTATTCTTAGAGGTTGTGCCATTGCTACTATCGTGATAGTTGAGGAACTTTTGCAAAAATCCCACTATAAGTTTGATGTTACAATCAATGGAAAAAGTATATTACAACAAAAATCATCAAACTGGAAAATACCAAAATATCAAGTATCAACTCTTTGAAATCAAAACCTCTGTTAAAGTATCGCTCGGTTAAACTACAAGTATTGGTATGTCAAGCTTGTTGTCAAAGTTAGATGAGAAAAACTATATCTTGATTTATAGTCTACTAAATTCAGTCTCGGATTAATATTAGAGCATGGTAGTTAATTATCCGAATATCCTCGAAGATTGAAAACTGAAGAACAACTAAGACATATGCGAGAACTTCATCAACAAAGGTATGTGAAGACTGAATATCCTATTTACTAAGTATTTCTACAATTCTATCTTCTGAGACAATGTCGTATGTCTTTAGTATGTGATAAATCACAAAGAAAAAGTTTCGAGTTCAATCTTGTACTTGAAAATTTTCAATACATTAACTCAAGCATTGGATGTTCATAGGTCTTATCACTTTTGAGGTTGAGAATAATTTTTATTGTTCAAAAAACTATATATGAAATATGAGCCTAAAAATGTCAAATTGTGCATCTGTTCACAAACTGCAATTTCAAGGTTTTCATGAACACTTTTTGAAATTTGCTCTTGTGTTCACGAACTATGCCCTTTTGGGTAAGTTCCTGGACACTTCAAACATATTGAGTTCGCAAACCACTTTTCTTAGTTCGAGAACTAGTCTGTTTTTGGGTGTTACTGAAATCCAGTATTGCTTGATGATTCACGAACCGTAATTGGTTATCTATAAGCTAGATTCTATGCACAAATTTTTAATCGACAAATATGCGGGTGAACATATTTCTTTGTATTATAAGGTGGACTTCTCACATGCATGCTTACATGATTTTCATTATTTGGAATCAATCTATGTTGAGAAATTTAATATTTTATAGCATTGCTCGGTTGAACCCGCCAAATATCGGTATGTCAAGATTGGTTGTCATATTTTAGTTTCAAAACTCAAGGTCGCTTGATTAGATTACTAGAGTCAACTCCATTAGGTTATACTAGGAAGTCTAGAAATGTTGAGACATACAAGTACTACGTTGAAGACCTGGAGAATCCGAAGACGTATCGACATCAACGAACACATCATCCTTCTACTCGAGGTTAGTAATACAAGACTTGACTTGTTTCATTTCTATCTACGTTACTTTCAAGTCGTTTAGACTGAAAACATAACATGCGAAGTTATATATATATATATATATATATGAAACTCTATTATTAGAGACTTGATCATCGTATTGTGATTTAAGTGTCAAAGAAGAATATACAGGTTGTATCACAACTTTGGTATATTGAATTATGAAGTGTAACGCTTATCTTTTGAACTTCGTAATTGCGACATAGACATTATCTTTGTAACTTTTTACTAGATTGCGTATTGAACTTAGGATTGATTCTATATCTAGAAAACTATGTTTAATTACACGAGTTTAAGGAAGTATACTTGTGGAACTTATTTCGTAGTTGAAAGGAATCAACAAGATTGGTAGTCCGAATCCTATTGGGGATCTGTAGAAGGACTGATCCCTATTGGGGATCTATAGCAGAATCGATCCCCATAGAAAAATCTTATTTCCGGTTTCACGTATTCTCTAGGGCTTGTGTAATTTTCGGAATATGGGTTTGCTAAATAGTAAAGTTCGAGATGTTGACACTGTGATTAATTTGAACATGTATAATTTTTTTTTATTATTATTATTCAAAGATATTTCTTGATACTCAAGGTGAGATCCCAAACCGCAATGTTTAGGAATCTTCTAGTGAGATTTTTTAATATATATGTTTTATTTTTCCAGCAAGTAAAACATATCTCTAGAAGATACATTAGTAAAGTACACTTGTATGCTAGCTTATAATGAGTTGTAGTCCATGAGGGATATCGGTAGTACAGTTGGATATTGGTTGGAATTAGAAAAAACCGAAAATTGGTGTTTATTGCATATCTTGAGAATATTTTCGGTTATGGAAATTTATTAGTATCCAGACTACCTTGGTCTACAAACAGTGGAGTTTGTTCTTCTTACAAACTTATCCTGAGGCGGGCATTTCATTTTGTAATCATTGTTGTAGACGACTAATAGTAATGCTTGCAAAACTATATTAGAGAGGAGAGTAATAACCTAATTAGGAGAAATCTCTTACGTCCGCTAGTATAAAGAATTATGTGTGATCAAGAAGCGTCTACCATAGGTGGGAAACTATAATTTGCATTGTTATTTTAGTTTTCGATTATTGATTTGATTGACTAACGGTTGTTGAACCTTGATTACACCTAGTTTGATTATTCTTGAGAGTCTTCTCTTCTGATATAAGGTTACTCAAACTAGATCAAGGGATTAATGGTAGTTCATATCTGATTTTAGATCTGATGATCGACGTGTGATCATCCATTATTAACAGACTTCGTTCTGTGTGTGATCGATCATAGGTGGAATCAAGTTTGTTTGTGCAGGTACTTTAAAGACATTGAATATTTGAAGATAAGAAGATTTCTTATTGGTTTCCTATCTTTGTGTTTTACTTGGTGTACATACTTGATTGGCTGGGATCCGACTTAGCTTTATTTATCTTATAGATAGACGTCTTATTTGCTAGTCGTATAGATCGGTGAACTATCATTTAGTGGTATCCTTAAGTATCCGGATCTGATAGTTTTTATACCTAGATCTGATTATCTTGACAATCTAGATCTTGGTAGATCTGACCGAACAAAGGAGTTTATTAGATTAAACGGAAAAGCTTTTGTTTAACTCAACACAAATCTCTGATTTACTTATCGAGATTGATAGAGTGGTTATCGAATACAAATTAGTCATTTACTGTTTCGGAAGAGAATCCAAAGGATTTGAGTGCCCGAAAACTTCACAAGCATGTGAAGCAACTTAAGATAGTGGACTCTATCTTAGGATTCACGTGTGTTGGACACATTGGTTCTAGGCGCAGGGATACTGAGGGAACTATATAATTAGGGATAGTTTACTTGGTCACAACTATGCGAAGTTGGCAGTGATTTTGTGTAGAGGATTACTTATGAGAGTATTCAAAACTGGACTAGCTAGGTCCCAGGGTTTTTCTGCATTTGCGGTTTCCTGGTTAACAAAATCTTGTGTTGTGTTGTGTTATTTACTTTACTTCTGCATTATTTAGCTTGTCTTTATAATTAAAGTAAATACACTTTTACGTTAATCAAAATGCTTGGTTAGATCCCTATAGTTAGGTTCGTTTCGGGCTTGTACTATATACCAAGTGTATACCTTGTGGTTGCTATCTTCTTGACAGTCTCTGTCTATATTAGATCGCGCAAGGTATCTGTCATATAGGCTGATATCGAAAACATTATGACGTACTTGGTACCCTCGTAATTTCACAATTTTCTTAGTTCACGAACTTTATTTGATCACAAGAAACAATTGCTTGAACATTTAGCAATCTAGCATGATTCATCATTATAAATAGAGGATTTGATGCATAGTAGAATCTCGATCTGTACACGATGTATACTAAATGCAGACAGATTAAGACTTATATTTCTTCGTGAAACATAACTAGGTTACGACTTTAAAGACTTTACTTGGGATTCTTGAACCTCGGCCAGACTATCTTTTACCTGATAAATCTTTGATATCCGGAATCTTACAAGGATTTGAACAATTAATATGATAAACTAGGTGACCACTGCCATGGGGGAGGGGGCAAAGAAAAAATATAATGAGATTTGGGACATTGATGAGCATGTTCCTTAGATAAATATTTTATTTTTATAACAAGTTCAAATACCATGAACGCGCTCTTTTAATTTTTGGTAACTAAAGTTTAACAATTCATATGGATTTTGCCAAATCCTCATCCATTTTTACTGCTCAGCGGATCATCCTATGTATTTGTGATGTAACCATTCATATATAAAAATTATCTAAGTGTGCAAATGTATTTAGTTCTCTTATATGTTGTTTCCAAATTCTGAATACCTTGACAAACTTTCAAGTCTAGACAGGTTCTCCCCTTCTGCCGACATTATGCATGACAACCCTAGTAAACGTTGTCCAAAGACTCAAAACGATAAACACATAATAAAATCGAAAGTCAAACAACTACATAATGTCATCAAAGTAATCCAACGACATTCATATATGAATGCGGTATATCCTTGGATCCATTCGAACTACCAATGTTGTTTCAATCTTTACATTAGTTGTTAGCATAACATATTCAGGGGGGGGGGGGTGTTGAAGCACTGCTCAGCCGAACTCGCAAGCGTTGCTATCTCAAGCTTGTTTGTCAATGTTAGTGATCAAAACTATAAGTCTTGATTTCTATTCTACTTATAGTAATGTCTAGGACTAGGATAGATCGTGTAGTTGAGCATTAGACTTCACGGCGTTCATCAAATGAAGATGAAGAACTACTAAGGAGAGCTTGTGGAACTTCATCCACAAAAGGTATGTGGATACTAAAACTCATCTATCACTTGGAAAGTCTATTTCTACTCTATCTCCTATATTGAGACAAAAGTCGTATTACTATATAATTGTCGATTATACACATTTGAGATTTTGAGCTGAGTTTAACTCGCTTACATATTTCTCGGAATGTGTGTTGGTAAGCTTTCGCTTCAACCAAGTTCATCTTATATTCTTGACGAAAGTCAAAAGATGATCATGTGAAAATCACCGAGTAACATCTTACATGGTTTGTGTGATACAATCATTTGGTGTAGACTTGGAATGTTTAGTTATGATTATTTCAATAACTTTAAAATTTCTTTTGAAAAAGCGGGGGTATAAATACCACACCCAATATTTTGCTTAGCAATCTGTATGGACTAACTCCAATATATTTTTGAGAGAATCAACTAGATAGTCAGACTCAATCTTAACAAAAGTATATCAAAGAGTTATATCTCAATTTCTCGATTCAATCCACACTCAAACAAATAGGAATTTTCGAGCCTGATTGAATACAAGAGAAGTAACTTGAACGGTACCAAAGACCAATGTTCAAGGATCAATCAATTTCAATCAACAACCAAAGGTTGGATTTTCCAATTGATCGATTCAACGCACAACCTATGATATTTCAATTATATAACAAAATATAATGCAGAAAAAAATAACACAGACACCACAAGTTTTGTTAACGAGGAAACCGCAAATGCAGAAATACCCCGGGACCTAGTCCAGATTTGAACACCACATTGTATTAAGACGCTACAGACACTAGCCTACAACAAACTAACTTCTGTTTGGACTGTAGTTGAACCTCAATCAATCTCACACTGATTCAAGGTATAGTTACGTTCCTTACGTCTCTGATCCCAGCAGGATACTACGTACTTGATTCCCTTATCTGATCTCACCCACAACCAAGAGTTGCTACGACCCAAAGTCGAAAACTTTAATAAACAAATCTGTCTCACAATGAAAAGTCTACAGGAATAGATAAATCTGTCTCCCACAGAAATACCTACGAGTTTTGTTCCGTCTTTTGATAAATCATGGTGAACATGAACCAATCGATAACCTGGACTTATATTCCCGAAGAACAACCTAGAATTATCGATCACCTCATAATAATCTTAATTGACTAGCGAAACAAGATATTGTGGAATCACAAACGATCAGACGAAGATGTTTGTGATTACTTTTCTATCTTTCCTATCGGAGATTTAAATCTCAAGCCAATCTTACGATTGCACTCAATCACGATAGAAACAGCAAGATCAGATCACGTAACTAAAGAGAAAATAGTTTGGTCTGGCTTCACAATCCCAATGAAGTCTTTAAGTCGTTAACCTACAAGGTCTCGAGAGAAACCTAAGGTTAAAGGAGAATCGACTCTAGTTTATGCAACTAGTATCACACAGGAGGTGTGGGGATTAGGTTTCCCAGTTGCTTGAGTTCTCCTTTATATAGTCTCCAAATTAGGATTTGCAATCTAAGTTACCTTAGTAACAAAGCATTCAATATTTACCATTAGATGAAAACCTGATTAGATTCAAGCTAATATCTTTCAACCGTTAGATCGAACTTAGCTTGTTATACACAAATGAAATGCACGTTCATTTAGGTATGGGTAACCGTACCTAAACGTGTACACTTAGTTGGTTCAACAATAGTTAACCAATGGTTAGCCATATGAGCACTTTCATATCAACCTTATTCATCTTCACCATAACTAGTTCAAGTGACTCAAATGAACTAGTTAGAGAGTTGTTCAATTGCTTAGATCTCATAGAAGTATATAAGACACAATTGAAGCAAAATTGATTTTGATTCACTCGAATCAATTCATGAACATTATAGCCACGGTTTGCAAAGATTGCATTCCTTATTTTATAAATGTTTTAGTTCATGAACAACCCGATTTTAGAAAGTAACCTACCTAAGTATGCGAACAGGTACGCGTACTTAAGTAACCGGATGAGTTTGTTTTTCACTTTCAAACTTCAGCAGAAATTCACGGACGTGAACTTTCCGCCAGTATGCGTAAGGGTATGCATACTTACCCGGATTTTCAACAACCGCCTGTACGCGTATGGGTACGCATAGGTTTTTGACTTTTACACAAATGTGAAAACACACTATGTTTGTATCCAAAGATGGTTACATGTTCTAAATTCTCATTTCAATCATTGAAACTTTCTTAGAGGATATTATATAGTTGTTATTCACAAACTATTTTTCATCAAAGCGCTTTTCAAGTTATTGAAATATTCAACATGACTTTCGTCACGAGTAAAGATAGGAGATAGAATAGATAGACTTTTGAGTGATAGATAAGTTCAAGTCTCCACATACCTTTTTGTCGATGAAGTTCCACAAGTTCCTTGAGTAGTTCTTCGTCTTTGCATGATGAACGCCATGGAGTCTAGAGCTCAACTACACTTATTATCCTAGTCCAAGACTTAGCTATAAGTAGACTAGAAATCAAGACTTATAGTTTTGGCAACTAAACTTGACAAACAAGCTTGAGATAGCAACGCTTGCGAGTTCGACCGAGCAGTGCTCTAATAATCTCCCTCTTTGTCAATTTTAGTGACAAAACTATCAATACATATGGAATACAATATAAATAAACTTTGTAGCTTCTCATCCAAATGCTTTATCTCCTTGGTTCTTCAACATTACTCGAAATATTCGTCACTTCCAAGTACTCCAATGATTCAAAAGGTATTCAATTCAACATCATCGTTGTTGAAGATCCGTAGCCATAACAATGAGAAAATAAAAGCTCTCAATCATTGTTATACAGTGTCATAGTATTATTACACAACACCAAAGTTCAATTGTATCACAACTTCGACAACAATACTATGGTGATATGTATCACTCCCCCTTAGTCAATACTCCATCTCACATGGAAACCACTCCCCCTTAAATAATGATCCGAAAACCATATGTATTTGTAGTGTGAACTACACATTAATTCTCCCCCTTTTTTTCAATAAAATTGGCAAAGGTACGAAAATTAGTGGGATCCTAATGAAATTTCCATAGAGACACTTCATGACCAAAAGAAAAGCACATATCAACTTTTTAGATGCAATCATATAGCCGAAACTAAATGCATTCATCAAGGAGTTTATAAAAATACAAGATAACCCCTATAATATTCCACAGCCGGACTCCCCACAAAGATTTGACAATTAAGCACAAGTTCAATTAAGAACTCTCCCCCATAAAATGTCATTCCCGAAATAACAACAAGAGCGACCTTACTTTCACAAGAAAAGAAGGATTTCTTTGGATATTAACAAATCACATGAAACATGAATTTGTATCCAAAAATCTCAATTAAATTAACCACAAGAGAACCCATGATTAATTTAATCGGAAATGCTCATATAATAAAACTTACGGAGTCGCGCAGTATTTACATAAAGATATGGATCAGGGAAGATCAATATTGCGGAATAAACAAAAATTCATTCTATTTTTCATCACTATTTTCACAATGACATATAATAGACTTAATCTATGTAAACAAAAGTTCATCCTATCTTCCATCAATATTTGCATAATGACATAATAGGCTTAACTTTTGTTTGTCAAAAGTTCATTCAATCTTTTATCAATACTTGCATACTGACATATGAAAGACTTAAATTTTGACCACGTATGGGACAATCACAGTTCACGGATGCAAACACACATATCCCATAATAAGTTGCAATACATGAAACCATAAAGATTAATACTGCAAAATCATCTTCCAAATCAACTTTAGAATTTAAACAAATAAATCTAAAAACATTGCAAGATGAAAATCGTTGGAAATAGCTATGTGTAATCACAAAAACGGCTATTCAAAACCCTGGTTATCCTTCTTAAAAACACAATAATAAATTCTCATAAGAAGTTTCCTAGACAATAAAAAAATCAAGTTTCCTTGATAACATCATACCTCTGAAAGGGTTCATCATAAAAGGTATCACTGATATCCTTGATTCTTTTAACCGTAGAGACCCTATGTTCATGAGTGAGAACATTAACTTTCCGATAAACAATGCGGGCAAGATGCCTAGCTTTGACACAGTCCATGATGATCTTTTTCTGATTCCTGATCAAGGCGTTTTGATTATCAAGGATTTTGGCCTTTTGATCAATAAGCTGATTTATTTGCAGTTGAAGATTTGCAAACTCGACCCTAGAGTCATTCTGAAAAAGAATTAAATCCTTGACAGATTCTCCAACCCAGGAGTTGTACTCTTTCCTTTCAATCATCCTTTTCAAAACAAGTTCTTGAACAGAATCGCATCCTTTAGAGTCTTCTTCCATCTCAAGATTTACAACTTCTTGAGATCTTGAGGAGTATTCCATGCCCTTTTTTTTTATTATTAGGGAAGGAAAAAACAATATAAGATGTTTTTCAACCAAGAGAGAGACACCCTTGTTGTGGAAACCCTAAAAAAAAAATCCCAAGAGAGACACGGACGTTCGTGGACTGGTAGATAATAACAAATCAGAAGAGGTCCAAGAAGAATAGAATACTCTCTGTTTTCATATATATCCCTTGTTATCATGACTCCAATTAAAAGATTTAATCAGAGCATAAGAAAGAGATTTAGAGTAACAAGGAGTCAAAGAGTGACTCTACTTCCACAACATAATGAAAACAGCATAGTCAAACATAATATAAATGGAAAAAAACTGTAGATTTGAGCATCTCTTGAATGTCATTCTTGCATCTCTCAAGTTAGATACAAGAATGAAATTCTCTACGATTAGGTAGTCGAGTGAGATGTAATCCCACCATGAACATCAAGAGATGAGTTGTAAGTTCCATCTGAAGGTTTGAATCTTGTATTCCTTACCTTCTTTCGGTTATTCTTTGTTCCTGAAAAATTCAACATAACCTTGTTAGGTGATCCATCAGAGAAATCTTTCGGAGGATTAAGTCTAGGTCCTCTAAAAATTGGTTCCAGAAGATTAGAAGAGACATGTCTCCACCATCTAGACTTAGATTTACCAGACTTATTTTCATAAATACTGGGAATATTTATTTTTTTGGTGTAAGAATTAGCACCATGTGGAGCAACACGATACCTGTGGGGATTTCGAGATGAGTGACCATTGAAATTCATTTTTTTATGAGAGATATGGCTTTCTGTAGGAATAAAATTCATTGTAGATGCTGTCAGACAATTTACTTTGTCTATAGTAAAAAGAAGAAGATTTTGAAGATTAGAAATCTGTTTCTTTCTAGCAAAACAATGTTGAACATAGTGATTCTTTTTCCCACAGAAAGAATAGATTCATGGAAGAGGAACATTGGAACGAACCTGTTTTAAATTCATATCCCTATTAGAAGAATGCAAGTTATGTAAACACTTCTTAGCAGGGACTTTCTTTTGAGAACATTTTTTAATGTACTGTAATTTTGTCTGAGAATTAGTGATCAGTACAGAAGAATTTCTCATTAAAACAGAGTTTTCCTTATTTAAGGATTTGCACTGTTCCTGGGCTAGAACAAGGCATGCACCCAGTTTGTCTTTTTCAACACGAAGTCTGTTTAGATCAGATGAATGCGTCTCGATCAAACGTTTTTCTCTAATTGAGTCTTCTTTAACAATATTCTCAAGAACACTAATCTTTTCACGCTGTAAGGTAGTTTCTTGAATTAGTTTTTCGATATTATTGGAGAAGGACTCAATGATACTATAGAGATCCCGTTCTCGACCAAGAGACTTTTCAAATTCATCAATGAGCTGAGCATGATTTTGAAAATAAATAGACTCAATAGTTTTTTTTGAGATTCTAGTGAGTTCCATTTCAGCTTATGACAAAATGTAAAATATCTCGTTTGAGGGAATGTTATCAGATTTTGAAAAAATAACCTTTCTGCCCCGGGATTCGGAAGAATCAGCTAAGGAGTTATCCTTTGAAGCAATTCCAAGACATTTGGCATAGTTAAAAGGTTTGGAAGGCATTTTGGTATGCGTAAAAGCAAGAGATGAAGTTCGTCCAAAGAATCAGATTGCTACAAACACAGACTTATGAAGTCTTAAGCGTGTTTGCCTTCTCTGATACCAATTGAAAAAGCGGGGGTATAACAACCACACCCAATATTTCGCTTAGCAATCTGTATGGACTAACTCCAATATACTTTTGAGAGAATCAACTAGACAGTCAGACTCAATCTTAAAAAAAGTATATCAAAGAGTTATATCTCAATTTCTCAATTCAATCCACACTCAAACAAATAGGAATTTGCGAGCCTGATTGAATACAAGAGAAGTAACTTGAACGGTACCAAAGACCAATGTTCAAGGATCAATCAATTTCAATCAACAACCAAAGGTTGGATTTTCCAATTGATCGATTCAACGCACAACCTGTGATATTTCAATTATATAACAAAATATAATGCGGAAAAGAAATAACACAGACACCACAAGTTTTGTTAACGAGGAAACCGCAAATGCAGAAATACCTCGGGACCTAGTCCAGATTTGAACACCACACTGTATTAAAACGCTGCAGACACTACCCTACTACAAACTAACTTTTGTCTGGACTGTAGTTGAACCCCAATCAATCTCACACTGATTCAAGGTACAGTTGCGCTCCTTACGTCTCTGATCCCAGCAGGATACTACGCACTTGATTTCCTTATTTGATCTCACCCACAACCAAGAGTTGCTACGACCCAAAGTCGAAGACTTTAATAAACAAATCTGTCTCACACAGAAAAGTCTACAGGAATAGATAAATCTTTCTCCCACAGAAATACCTACGAGTTTTGTTCCGTCTTTTGATAAATCATGGTGAACATGAACCAATCGATAACCCGGACTTATATTCCCGGAGAACAACCTAGAATTATCGACCACCTCACAATAATCTTAATTGACTAGCGAAACAAGATATTGTGGAATCACAAACAATGAGACGAAGATGTTTGTGACTACTTTTCTATCTTTCCTATCGGAGATATAAATCTCAAGCCAATCTTACGATTACACTCAATCACGATAGAAACAACAAGATCAGATCACGCAACTACATAGAAAATAATTGGGTCTGGCTTCACAATCCCAATGAAGTCTTTAAGTCGTTAACCTACAAGGTCTCAAGAGAAACCTAAGGTTAAAGAAGAATCGACTCTAGTTTATGCAACTATTATCACACAAGAGGTGTGGGGATTAGGTTTCCCAGTTGCTAGAGTTCTCCTTTATATAGTCTCTAAATCAGGGTTTGCAATCTAAGTTACCTTGGTAACAAAGCATTCAATATTCACCGTTAGATGAAAACCTGATTAGATTCAAGCTAATATCTTTCAACCGTTAGATCGAACTTAGCTTGTTATACACAAATGAAATGCACGTTCATTTAGGTATGGGTAACCGTACCTAAACGTGTACACTTAGTTGGTTCAACAATAGTTTACGAATGGTTAGCCATATGAGCACTTTCATATCAACCTTATTCATCTTCACCATAACTAGTTCAAGTGACTCAAATGAACTAGTTAGAGAGTTGTTCAATTTCTTAGATCTCATAGAAGTATATAAGACACAATTGAAGCAAAATTGATTTTGATTCACTCGAATCAATTCATGAACATTATAGCCACGGTTTGCAAAGATTGCATTCCTTATTTTATAAATGTTTTAGTTCATGAACAAACCGATTTTAGAAAGTAACCTACCTAAGTATGCGAACAGGTACGCGTACTTAAGTAACCGAATGAGTTTGTTTTTCACTTTCAAACTCCAGCAGAAATTCACGGACGTGAACTTTCCGCCAGTATGCGTAAGGGTATGCATACTTACCCGGATTTCCAACAACCGCCAGTACGCATACGGGTACGCATAGGTTTTGGACTTTTACGCAAATGTGAAAACACACTATGTTTATATCCAAAGATGGTTACATGTTCTAAACTCTCATTTCAATCATTGAAACTTTCTTAGAGAATGTATATAGTTGTTATTCACAAACTATTTTTCATCAAAGCGCTTTTCAAGTTATTGAAATATTCAACATGACTTTCGTCACGAGTAAAGATGAACTTGGCCAAAGCGAAAGCTTACCAACATATATTTCGAGAAATAGATAAGCGAGATAAACTCGGCTCGAAATAACAAATGTGTATAATCGAAGTCTATATAGTAATACGACTTTTGTATCAAGATAGGAGATAGAATAGATAGAATTTTGAGTGATAGATAAGTTCAAGTCTCCACATACCTTTTTGTCGATGAAATTCCACAAGTTCCTTGAGTAGTTCTTCGTCTTTGCATACTGAACAGTCGAGAGCTCAACTACACTTACTATCCTAGTCTGAGACTTAGCTATAAGTAGACTAGAAATCAAGACTTATAGTTTTGGAAACTAAACTTGACAAACAAGCTTGAGATAGCAACGCTTGCGAGTTCGATCGAGCAGTGCTCTAACAGCTTTGATGCTAATAGTGTGTGAAAATGGCTATTGTCATCCTCTATGAAAGTTTCAATGATTGAAATAAGAGTTTAGAATACTTAACCATCATTGGATTATAAACATAGTGTGCTTTCTTGCATGTATGTGATCCATAACCGGAACTAAAGTATGCATACCTTTATGCGTACTTGTAGTTGTGATATTCCGTATACCAAGTACACATACCGGTACGCATACTTGTGTAAGGTATAGGTCCGGGAATTTCTACTGGGTTTTGGAAGTGTTGCTATCTCAAGCTTGTTTGTCAATATTAGTGATCAAAACTATAAGTCTTGATTTCTAGTCTACTTATAGTAATGTCTCGGACTAGGATAGATTATGTAGTTGAGCATTAGACTTCACGACGTTCATCAAATGAAGATGAAGAACTACTAAGGCGAGCTTGTGGAACTTCATCAACAAAAGGTATGTGGAGACTAAAACTTATCTATCACTCGGAAAGTCTATTTCTACTCTATCTCCTATATTGAGACAAAAGTCGTATTACTATATAGTTGTCTATGATACACATTTGAGATTTCGAGCTGAGTTTAACTCGCTTACATATTTCTCGGAATATGTGTTAGTTAGCTTTCGCTTCAACCAAGTTCATCTTATATTCTTGACGAAAGTCAAAATATGATCATGTGAAAATCGCTGAGTAACATCTTACATGGTTTGTGTGATACAATCATTTGGTGTAGACTTGGAATGTTTTGTTATGATTATTTAAATAACTTGAAAATTGCTTTGATGCTAATAGTGTGTGAAAACGGCTATTGTCATTCTCTAAGAGAGTTTCGATGATTGAAATAAGAGTTTAAAATACTTAACCATCATTGGATTATAAACATAGTGTGCTTTGTTGCATGTATGTGATCCATGATCGGAACTAAAGTATGCATACCCGTATGCGTACTTGTAGTTGTGAAATTCCGTATACCAAGTACACATACCGGTACGCATACTTGCGTAAGGTATAGGTCCGGGATTTTCTTCTGGGTTTTGGAAGTGTACCAAGTATGCGTACCCGTTTGCATACTAGCGAACCCAAACTCAGACCCGCTACTTAAGTATGAGTACCCGTTTGCATACTTGAGTGGTTAAAGTTCTAAAATCGGTTGGCTCATGAACTAATACATTTTTATATTAAGGAATGCATTCTTTGCAAACCGTGGCTATAATGTTCATGAATTGATTCGAGTGAATCAAACCAATTTTGATTCAATTGTGTTCTTGTATACTTCTATGAGAATATAGCAATTGAACAACTCTTTAACTAGTTTCATTTGAACTAGTTATGGTTAAGATGAATAAGGTTGATATGAGAGTGTTCATATAGCTAACCTCGGTTAACTACGGTTGAGCCAACATGGTGTACACGTTTAGGTATGGTTACTAAACCTAAATGAGGGTACATTTCATTTGTGTATAACAAGCTAAGTTCGATCTAACGGTTGAAAGATATTAGCTTGAATCTAATCAGGTTTTCATCTAACAGTGAACATTGAATGCTTTGTTACCAATGTAACTTAGATTGCAAACCATGATTTGAAAACTATATAAAGGAGAACCCTAGCAACTGGGAAACCTAATCCCCACACCTCCTGTATGATACTAGTTGTATAAGAAAGAGTCGATTCTCCTTTAACCTTAGGTTTTTCACGAAACCTTGTAGGTTAACGACTTAAAGACTTCATTGGGATTGTAAAACCAGACCAACTATTTTCTTTGTAGTTGCGTGATCTGATCTTGCTGTTTCTATCGTGTTTGAGTACTATCTTCTTTAAGATTGGCTCGAGATTTAATCTCCGATAGGCAAGATAAAAAGTAGTCACAAATATCTTCGTCTCATCGTTTGTGATTCCACAATATCTTGTTTCGTTACCATATGATTAAGATTATTGTAAGGTGATTGATATTTCTAGGATGTTCTTCGGGAATATAAGTCCGGTATATCAATTGGTTCCTATTCACCTTGATTTATCAAAAGACGGAACAAAACTCGTAGGTATTTCTTTGGGAGACAGATTTATCTATTCCTATATACATTTCTGTGTGAGACAGATTTGTTTATCAAGTCTTCGACTTTGGGTCATAGCAACTCTTGGTTGTGGGTGAGATCAGCTAAGGGAATCAAGCGCGTAGTATCCTGCTGGGATTAGAGACGTAAGGAGCGCAATTGTACCTTGAATCAGTGTGAGATTGATTAAGGTTCAAATACAGTCCAGTCCGAAGTTCATTGGTAGTAGGCTAGTGTCTGTAGTTGCTTAATACAGTGTGGTGTTCAAAGATGGACTAGGTCCCGGGGTTTTTCTACATTTGCGGTTTCCTCATTAACAAAACTTCTGGTGTCTGTGTTATTTCTTTTCCGCATTATATTTTGTTATATAATTGAAATATCATAGGTTGTGCGTTGAATCGATCAATTGGTAAATCCAACCTTTGGTTGTTGATTGAAATTGATTGATCCTTGAACATTGGTCTTTGGTACCGTTCAAAGTTATTTCTCTTATATTCAATCGGGCTCGCAAATTCCTATTTGCTGATTGCGGATTGAATTAAGAGATAGAGATATAAAACTCTTTGATATACTTTTCTATAGATTGAATTTGTCTGTCTAGTTGATTCTCTTGAAAGTATATTATAGTTTGTATATTCAGATTGCCGAACGAAATATTGAGTGTGGTTGTTGTACCCCCGCTTTTTCAGAGGGGTAACAAGTACACCATCAAAATTTTCGTAAAAGAAGATATAGACAAAACCTTAAGTGAAGTTTATTCAAGAATAAAGCAAATAAAGAAATATTCTTAGATAATTTCAATAAAAGATTCTTAAATCACAAGAATTTATTAAAACACCACATCCTTTTACTTTTAATTAAAAAAATAAAATAAATATAATACGAAAATCAAAAGCAAAGAATACACTAGAAATTTTGTTACCGAGGAAAACTGCAAAGCAGCAAAACCCAGGAACCTTGTACAATTTGAATACAAATTATATTAAGCCTCTACAAGCATGTATTTGAGAAAGAAAAAAAACTTCCAAGCTACTCTGTTGTAGTTATGCCCCTACGTCTCTTGATTCTTGCAAGAACCTATGCACTTGACCCCCCCCCCCCCCCAGGAGATGCCATTTACATCCCTATGAGTTGCTCTACAGTTCGTCATGAAGACTAGCGGTACCTTTCCTTTAACACGACACCTGATGATTTTCTTTCTGATTCTAGATCAGGAAAACATAAATATATTCCCTGATATGAATCTCAAAGACTAGGGTTTATTCTCTTTAAAAGTTATAGAGATACTTAATCAAATATCGACACAAGAATATCAATCTAGATCAAAGTCCAAGATGAATTCTTATGGAAAACTTACACACAAGATTTCAATAGATAAGAGTTATACTCAATCGTTTTTTAGTTTTCTATCAAATCAGGATTTGGTTAGTAACTTTTTAAATGGCCTCATATCAGAAGAGAAGGACCTTAAAATAAACAAGAATGATAAACATAACACAAATACAGATACAGGTTACGAAACTACCTATCTTTTGAATATATATTGTACTCGTGCTTCACGAATCCCAGGTGAAGTAATTCAAGTCGAACCTTATATCATGAACATCCTAGGTGTTTAGAGGATAAAATTTGCAACAAAATACATAAGCGTGTAGGGATTGAGTGTTCGATGTTGCTTATGTCTCCAATTTATAATAATCAATCAAGGCTGGGTTGCTTAAGGTGTAAACACTGAATTTCTTATAACCAAAGTTAATTCTCGATTGCTAAATCTAATTTTTTCCTCATATACAAAAATTTGTTTCTTTGGTAAAAGTTAGACGTGAAACTAGGTTCTTTTTATAGTTTGAAGTTGTATACAATTGTTAACTCAAGTAAATTCTGTGAAAACAATTACTACCAAAGATAACTTCAAAATACTAAGAACATATAATGTATACAAAGAGGCAATTTTCTAAAAGAAGATATAAAAACTTGAATCTCAAGCTAGATAAATTATTAGAAATAACTTAAGTCTTTCCATGGAAAGGAATTAGTTAAGAAAAAAAATCATAAGTGTGTGAAAATTTCGTCTTGGAAATTAACATAAAAGTGACTGCCCAAAGCCAGTAGTAAGGTATTAAGTTAACACGTTAAGCTTTTAAGCCCCTGAACTAAGGTGATGAGTTAGTGAACTCATAAGAGAGAAAATATAATTCAAAAGCTTTGTAGACTCGAGAACTCAAAATGCAAATGAAGTTAAAGGAAATATTCAAGCCTTTAGGTTCACGAACTCAAATGCTTAAAAAGTCAAAGAAGAATTTTTCTTGTACTAGGTTTGCGAACTCACCCTTTTTGGGTTCGCAAACTCAAATCGCGTTAAGTCTCAGGAGAAGTTTTCTTCACTAAGTTCGCGAATTCACCTTTTTAGGTTTGCGAATTCAAATGTTAAAAAAGGTCTCAGACTATAATAGGTTTGTGAATTCACCTATTTAGGTTTGCAAATAGAATTGACTTATTGACTTTGTTTTTTGAGTTCTACAAGCAATATATTCACAAAATCAAAAATTTAAGTTCGTGAACTCGAGGGAGCGAAAATAATTAGTAGTAAGCTACAAAAAAACAAAAAACATTACAGACTCAAGAAAGAATTTGCAAGTCTTGAGATTTACATTAAAACACTTGTGCTTCCTCTCAAGCTTAATTTTGAGTTCTCGAAAAGAAAGAACTTGGGAAGTTGAAACATCACTACACTTATCAAAAACTAATACGTGATGTGATCTTCTTTGAATATGATTATTTACTCTTCAACTTTTGCTATGATAAATAGAATGGAAAAGAGTCCCAAAGAAAATACCAATCTTCCTTACTTACCTCGATGAAGTTTCTTCAAATTGATGTCCTCACGTGATCTTCAATTTCTCATTATTATTGAGTAACTTGTAAGATCCTAAGACTCTACTACGTAATCTATCCCAAACCGAAGTTGACTTTAGTTGGATAAAGTAACTAAACTCGACAACATACTTGACATAGCAAGGTATGTAGGTTCAACCGAGCATTCACTCTAACTTACCTTCTTGAACGAGATTTTAAATATATCTTAATATTTACGTTTGAGACGTTGAATTTAGATATTGTTCTATTACCTATTATCAAGCATGTTTCTTCGTATACAAAAAAAAATCGAGGTAGTAGGTGTATACCCATATTATAAATTGTAAATTCTTATTTACACATTAAAACTATTTTAATCAACATTTACCCATATTCTTCATAAACCTAAAGCAATTTCCAATTTAGGATTTGCAAATCGCAAATTTATTTATATATATATATACAGATTATGCCACTTTTAAATTGTTGAAGAAAAATGTTATATTTTGAAAAAAAGTTAGTTTACACATGTGAAATTTATAACATGATTTATTCTCTTGCATTTGAATTTATTTATTTTTGCATCTGAATACTTTTACTATTCATATTACTACTAATTTAATTGTCAAAATATGTCTCATGTGTGAAAACACTAAATGTCATAATATGAACTTTCATTTTTGTTGATGAATATCATTTTACATTTTTTTTCTAGTGCAATATAATTTATTTTCTTTTCGTATAAATAATTTTTTTGTCATATCATATCATTATGAAAAGAGAGCAAAACTTCAATGTCTATTTTTCGTATATCTTTTTTTCACTCATATTATATTTTCGTATAAATATCTTTTTTTCGCATATATTATCAGGTTTGAGCAGTGTAATATGCTACTACCTATTACAATTCAATTGGATTATATCAAGAGAAGAGAGTAAATGGGTTCAATTTATAATCCTCTTGTTTTATATTAGGAGAAGAGAGTAAAACTTCAATTGATATTTTTTTTTATCTAGCTCCTCTTGTTTTCATTTGCTTGTTCTTAAATGATATTTATTTTTTGCATCATCAGGTTAGAATAGTGTAATGCTGCTACCTATTACACTTCAAATGATTTATATTATATCAGGAGAAGAGAGTAAAACTTCAATTGATTTTCATTTGCTTGTTCTTAAATGGTAATGAATTAAAAGATTGCAGAAGTTTGTTCTTAAATGGTAATGAATTAGAAGAATACAAAAGTTTCAATTTGTATTTATTGTATTTTCTTGTAATCTACTTATTAATCACACAAGTTCTAAGACAACATGGCTTTTGATGAAAAAGAACTTAGAACTAATGTGCTGATGACCCGGGGATCCGCCAATTTATCTGATGTTGAGAAAGAGGATATAGTGGTGCACGTAGGAATTCTTTGTAAACTCTTTGGATGTGAGTGAGATGATAAAGAAGACTTGTAAGAAGTTGTAGAGATACTGGAGAAGGGTGATATGTTAAACTCGATCAACAACATTTAGTTTGTGTACATGGAACATACATGGGATAGGTAAAGGTCCTAAATATGAACCGTTGATTGCCTTGCAAGATTTAGTTTGGGGTACATTAGTACAAGAAACGAAGCACCTACGATTTCAAACGCCAGAATGAGATAAACTCTATGAACAAATGTATCGAACGAAGACAATTTTCTCCCCATACCGTAACCATTCCGGGGGATGGCTGGTAATTTGGGATGATAAACATTTGAAATATGAGGAAGACAATATTGGGAAAGAAACAGTTTTAGTGAGTTTTAGAATTACCAACACCAATATTAAATTCACGGTGACTAATGTGTATTGTCCAACAGATGAGTTAATAAAAGAATGTTTTTGGGAAGACTTGGCACAATGAAGGTTAGAAACAAATATGTGGTACGTAATAAGCGATTTTAATGCAACTTTAGGTGACCATGAAAGAAACCGACCAGAGGTTGCGGAACCTCAAAGGCAGAGTTTGATTGATTTTATTGCGAAGAGCGAACTAGTTGATCCTCCGTTACTAGGTAGAAAATTCAGTTGGTGTAATAAAAAAAACATGATTCCATCAAGTGTAGACTGCATAGGGCTCCCATGTATACCGAAGCTCTTAGTGAGGATATTTATTCAGCCGAACAGTATTTGGTAATTGATTTAGCTTATACTGGAGTGTCAGATCACATCCAAATTATATTCACTGCGAATATTATGCCAAAAGGTAAACTTTTATATTTAACCAAATTTTTTTTTCTTATTTTAATCATTTTATTGATTGATAGTATCAAAATACTACTAATTGTGTTGACAAATCAATTAAATTTTGCATTAATGACTACGATGTACAACATACATAAAGAGAAAGGTAATCATCAAAAGGTTTATCTAATTATAATATTATTTTCTCATTTCAAATATGGTTGTGATCAGTTCATACACATATATATATATATATATATTGTTTCCTTATTTATATATGTTCAAATATTTTCAGTCTCAAAGTCAATATAAATTTGTAAAAGTTGGATTTTTATTGCTATTCCTGCTCTTGAAATGTTCAACAAAACTCATGTTGAAGCATATTTAGCATGGGTGGTGTGCTCAAAATATAAGGTATACCTTATATTATTCTTATGCTTTTGTTTAGGTCGGCATTTAGTTCACTTGAGAGCATATTTTGTATATGTAAATAACTATATTTTGCTTCGTACATATGATCGCTATCGTATGCGTAAAAAATAATTTCGCTTTCTCACTTACAAATAATATGGATTAAGTATATGGTAAGAAAGAGTTCGTTCCCACAGAGAGGCGATTGTTGTTAAGCAATTTCAGTTTCTTAGTAACCAAGGGGGATTTTTCAGAATTTATGAAAGCAATAAAAATAATAGAAAGCAAAGTAAATGGTAATAGATAATCAATAAGAAGATATTGGTCACGGGATAGTATCATTCACAAAAATGTATTTTCATCAATAACTAGAATTGGTAATTTAATCTCTCATTTATTAAAAGTCCTAGGATATCTTGATCGCAAGAATATCCCGTTTATTTCCTGATTTAATCACAAACAATTTGTGAAATCTACCTAGAAAGCAACCTAAAGTGTAAAAGCACAATTAAGTTTAACTTCCCAAGAGCATTAAGTTTTATGAAATAAGACAAATCAAAGCAATTGAACGTGTAAAAGCACTAATCCAATTTAACCAAGGATATGATTCATATGCGATTAACAAGATGTATCACTACAAGATATAACCACAAGATGCTACTTGAAATCAAAGATTGACAACTTTGACGTATTGAAAACCCTAATATAGCTATAGAGATGAAAACAAATCCAATTGATTCCGGACTCAACCAAACTAGCATTCAAATCATATGATAATATAAACAATGAATCATAAGCAATAAAATTGAGACAAAACTAATATATTGAATCAAATAGCATGTTTGATGAAATCAACTTTATCCCATAACCAATATTATTTGTTTAGCTACTCATAGCTACGGAGTTCATCATAATCAATAATAAAATGAAGAAGATGAAAAACAACGAAAACAAACCCTAGAAGTGTTTCCGCCTCTCTCCAAAAGCTCCAAGTAGAATAGAATACGTCCTCCAAAGTTATAGAAGTCTTCTCTTTTTATAGCTCTCTTGTTTCCAAAGTCCATCACCAAAAAAAAGTCCACCAAGCCCATATGTGAGACAAAACCCGTGTAGAAATTCTGCCCAAAAAGTGTTGCCGGAGACCCAGGAAAATAGCCGGAAATTGGCCGGAAAACAGCAGGGAAAGTACCTCAGGTGACCAGCAAAGTCAAACCGGTAGCCGGTCAAACAAGTCATCTCGGGAAGTCAAGTCTGAGTCAGGAACGAGTCAGCTACCTGAATCGGTTGCATGGGCTGAGTTGCACAGCCTACGCCATTTGTGCTGGCCTGAGCTAGTTTTGCGCCATTATGGCTCATTACAGCTTCAACAATGTAACCCCAGAAACTGGTACCAATTCATCTAGCACAATCAACTCCATTCTCGGCTGTCCTCCCTTCTCCACTTCGCAGCAAGCTACAACCCCATTCAACCACCAGTTCCATGTAGTTCAAACACCATCTTAGCTATGCCACAGTTCCATTTCTTCATTCCAGCAACTATTGCTCTCACCAACAGCAGACACCATCATAAATCCTCAGTAGTTCCATCTCCAATTGCAGCAAACCAACACAACTGCAGGACTGCTCAAAGCCAACAACATCACTGCTCCAATCAAATTACCACCACAGGATACAAGCTCAATTTCTCCTCAAAACAGCACCAGAACTACCATTACAGTCACTGTTCATTAACAACCATAATTTATCAAAGAGTTCAGCTGCAACTTCAATCTGCTGCTTCAGTCACCAAAGACAACAACATTTCTTCCATCTGTGGCTGCACCTCAAACATCACCAGATTCATTCCATTTTTCCCTGTAATCTTCACCATCAAAACCTTCCAATTCAATCCCACCATTCATCTAGACCTAGAACTTCAATGAACTCAGCCATTTCCTCTTTGATTCAACAACAATTGCTATCAACAACTCAACCTTATCAGTAACAACACTAACTTCTCCGTCTCACTGTCTTCAGCTCATCTTGTTCTTCTCAGCACCATCAACCATTGCAGTAAGCTCAGCTCACACACATACAGAGCACCACATCACAACACACTGGCATCATTCCTGCAACTACAACAACCATCCAGTTCACAACTCAAGCCAACCTGCAATTTCACTTCTCTTTGCCGCTAAACCATTTCTCAGCTTATCCCATTTCAGCTGCAAACCATCTTCTATATCTTCTTATCCTCCAACCACAGCATAAGACTCAGCTGGTCAACCAATTTCAGTTCCACCAGAATCAACACATCAGTCTTCTCTTCTTTCCACACTACACAGTACCACCTAACTCAGGCCACAGCTATCTCTTGCAATCAGTTCTAAACTGCAGCTCACACCAGGACCTGCAATCTGCAATTCATTCACACATAACACCATAAGCCATCTCTCCGTAACATTGAGTTCCAGGATTCAATCTCCAGCTACAGCAGAAACCCATTTATTACCACAGACCCATCTTCTCAATCCCTTTGAAATTTATCTCAATCACCACAGCAACCCTTGTCTGCAATTTCTCACAGACCCACCAGTTCAAACACCAACTCAGCCTTATCTTTTGCTTCATCACCAACAGTTCCAAAAGAAGATAACCCTAATCGATCTCAACCACCATCAATTCTTTCTCCATCTTCTCTGTCGACAGAAACAGACAACAATCTTCATCTTTACTTAAATCTCGATCTAAAACACTCATTCTTCTGTCGATTTCTCCCTTCCCTTCTCTAATTCTGTGCTTCAATTTCGTTTCTTTCTTAGTCTCAGCAAATCCTCATTTTCAACAGCAACAAACCATCCCTGAAAAACTCAATCTGCTCTCTCGATTAAATTTCTCACCGACTCTCAGACAACTGTCGCCATGGGTTCTCTATTTCAGGCAGAGAGAAAGAAAAATGAAACCTAATGGTTCCATCTCTGAAATTTAGGTATTGGTAATGAGTGAAACTGTTAATACACCCATAGCTTTAGATAAGGGCCACCATATGAGTGCCTCTTAACCTCCGATGAACTCTTGATAGTGCATGCCTGCGCAACGACGATTCTGCCCTTCTTGCTCCAAATGAACACTTTCTTCTTCTTCTTCGAATTGTTCCACCTACAGCAGTCGTCTCTTACTTCTCAGATCCACTTCTTCTCTTCAAATTCTCTACATCACTAAAGCTGCCATGCTTTTAAGATAATGAATTTGCATCACTAAAACTGACATGCTTTTCAGACAGAGATGAAGAAATAAAAACAAATAATGAGAAATAATTTCTCTCCAAATTAACACTTGCACGTGAGAATTGACGCTTCCGCTCTTTTGCTTCAAATGGACAATTTCTTCTTCTTTTGATCTAAATGACTCCAAAGTACCTAAACACTCAAAAGCAAACATAAGATACATATTTTACAAGAAAACTAGCTAAGAAAGCATAAACAATAGATAAATATTAAGGTGTTTTAGACACCTATCAAATTCCTCCACACTTAGACTTTTCTAGTCCTCGAGCAAATCAAACAAAACTAAAACGTACAACTCCATTTCGTTGAGGATACGGTCACACTTAGCATGTATAACAAGCCTTTGAACCCCTAGGAGTCCCTAGTGGACGAGTTATAGTCCCGTGAGGGTTTACAAGAGGTATACCCACAAAATCTATATTTTTAACTCCAGTTACCTGTGAAAAATTTAAGAACGACACTAAACAGTCTCTTTAGTTGGCATACTATTAATGATTATAGGAGGAAATACCCTGATGCGAACCCAAATGAAGTGGACAAGTTAGAGACTCTGATTGATGTTTATGATTCTTTGGAAGAGATTGGTTCTTTGAATGAGGGGGATTTTGCATCTAGGAAGTTAACAAAAATAAAGCATAATCAAGCCTCTATGAACTTAACAAGGAAATGGTTTTCAAGATCTAAAGGACTTTGGCTGGCAGATGGAGAAAGGAATTCAAGGTTCTTCCATTAAAATGCCTCTTACAATCATAAGGTAAATTCAATAAATTCTTTAATTGTGGATGTTGTTATGAGTCATGACAAGGACATAATCAATGAGGAAGCAAGAAGATTTTATGAAGAAGGTTTACTGAAAAAGTATATGGCAGACCTACTTTTGATGGTCTTGAATTACCCAAAATTAGTATGGAGCATAGCATTGGGATGGAGAAACCAATTGAGGAGGAATAAGTGAAGAAAGCGATTTCGGGTTTTGGGAAAAACAAGTCACCTGGACCTGATGGTTATACAATGAAATTTTTCAAAGTTGTATGGGATATTATTAAGCTAGAGTTAATGGTTGTTATGAAGGAGTTAGAACAAACCGGAAATATTGATTGGAGGCTGAATCACACAAATATTCTTCTTATACCTAAGTGTGAGGGAGCACTTCTATGTGTAACTTTAGGACAATTAGTTTGATAAGGGGGTGTGTATAAAATAATATCAAAGTTGTTGAAAGATAGGATGAAATTAGTAATTCCTTCCATAATTTTAGAGTTTCAAGGTGCATTTGTAGATAGTAGGCAGATAACAGATGGAATTTTAATTGCATTAGAGCTTATAGATTCAATAGAAGAGAAGGCAACCCTGGTTTGATTTTGAAGGTGAATTTAGAAAAAAGCATTTGATAGTGTTAGTTGGAGTTGTCTTGACTATACAAGGTTTGGGTTTGGTGTTACTTGGAGGAACTGGATTAGATAGTGCTTATCAAGTACAAGATTTGCAATGGCTATAAATGGGTCTGCATCCTCTCTTTTTAGAAGCTCCAAATGTATTAAGAAAGGAAACCCAATGTCTCTATTTCTGTTTATTATGGTGGTTGAAGTGTTATCTGTTCTGATCAAGAAGGCAACTACTTTGAATTTATTGTCTGGGTTCAAGGTTGGTTCTAACGCACTTGAGATCAATCATCTGCAGTTTGCAGATGATCTTATAGTGTTTTTAGATGATGATGTTGAACAAGTTATGAATTTGAAAAATGTGTTGTTAGCTTTTGAGATGATCTCTGGTCTCAAAGTTAACTTCAAGAAAAGTGCAGTGGTGGCAGTGGGAAACGCAGAGAATGTAGCTGAAAGTGCAATTATTTTTGGTTGTTCTATGGCTTCTTTTCCAATGAAGTATCTGGGCATCCCTTTAGGGAGTAAATCTAAGTCAGTTGGGGTTTGGGATGTGATTCTTCAAAAGTTTCAAAAGAAGTTGAGTGTTTGGCAAATGAAGTATTTATCAAAGGGAGGTAGGTTAATGCTAATCCAGAATATTTTGTGCAGCCTTCCTATTTATTATCTGTCACTTTTTCAGCTGCCTGCTTCTGCTTTGGGGTACTTTGAATAATAAACCTAAGAAGGGTTGGGTAGGTTGCAAGAAGATAAATCTGCCAAAAGAAGAAGGAGGAGTGGGTACCAAGAAGCTAAAACTAATGAATATGGTTTCGCATACAAAATGGTATGAGGATATGGAAATGAGGAGGAAGCTTTATGGAGAAGAATTGTAAATCACAAGTTTGGTGGAAATACTAGTGATTTCTTTCCTAACCCTACTTCTATTTTTCTCCCTAAAGCTTCAGGAAAAAGCTTATGGGATGGTATTCTTAAATGCACTGATGAAATGAAGCAAAATACCATATTACAAGTTAACTCTGGAGACATGATTCTATTTTGGAAGGACAACTGGCTAAATGGCCAATCTTTGAAGACTCTATTTTCAGCTCTGTATAAAATCAGTAGAATGCAGGATGCTACCGTGGCTGATCTGTGTGAAATCAACAATGGAGATAGGAATTGGAATTTAGCTTTTTGTAGACATCTAAAGGAGGAGGAAATTGCTGATGTAGCACATCTTACAAATCTTATATTTACATATAACTGTGGCAATGGAGAAACAGGTCAGAGAGTTAGGTAGCAAGGAAGACAGGGCTTTTCTGTTGCAGACTGCTATAAAGCTATGGAGTCTCATTTTTTGCTTCATTTTCCATACAAATCATTGTGGAATCCAAAAATTCCAAAAATTTATTTTTTGTTTGGACTCTATGTTACAATGCAGCTCCAACACAAGACTCTTATATGAATTCATTTATGGTGAATGGATGTTTACTATGCAAAAAAGGAAGCTAAGTCAAATCATCATCTATTTTTGCATTGTGAAGTCACAAGAGATATTTGGTTATTTTTCATGGATTGCTATGGTTTACAATGGGTTTTTCAACAAACTGTTAGACAGAATTTGGGAATGGAGAAGGAAAAAGGGGAAAACAAACAATGTCAAAAACAATATCTGGGATATAATCCGTTTGCAGTCTGGTGGGCAGTTTGGATTGAGCTCAATGGAAGACTTTTTAATGGAAGATATAACACTTTGGAGGAAATCATCAACGGTGTAAAGATGTTCATCTACAACTGGTGCTTGAGAACAAATTTTTTCCATGGAGTTTCACTAAATTTTGTTTTGTATAACTGGGAGGCGGTCATGCATTAGTTTCATTTTCTATCTTGTAGCTTGTGATTTGGGATTTTCTTTCCTTTCTTTTGCAATGGCTCTACTATAATTGAGCCTCTTTTTGTATTTTCTTCTCAGCTCTTTACCACGGTGGTGATGAGCTGATTTTTATAATTCATTACCCTTCTGAGTCAAAAAAGAATTAGTCACTTTATCCTAATCAAACAAGTCTTCCGTTGATTGGATTTGGGATATCACTAAATAAATTAATCAAGAAATACAAATATATACTTAGGCAACGGAATTGAAGCCTAATGATTTCCAAATATATTAGAATCTTTACATGATAGAGGTGCATAAAAAGAAAGTCTAATGTGCAAACATTGAGGAACAGAAGAAACTCAAATTTAAGATGAGGAGAAAGTGTCAATGATGGTTGTGTGAAGTGGATCACTCAAATGGGTAGCCCAGTTGTTAAGTGGACCTTTGCCGGTTGCGGCAGCTTGAACAGCAAAACCCAAGAAGCCAACCATGGCTAGACGAGCGTGCTTGATCTCGGCTAATTGAAGTCTTTCCTTTGCCTCAGGGTCAGATGCTAAGCCAAGGGGATCGAAGTAACTGCCACCAGGGTACAATCTCTTCTCAGGCTCGAGCTCAGCGTTCCTCTGGAATTCGATGTATCCAATAACAAGAACTTCGATCCATATCAAGGAGGTGATGGTGAATGGAAGTGGAAGCCCCAAGTATGAAGACCCATCAATCAATTCTACCTGCACAATAGCCAAAGCAACTAGATTAGAAAATTAAAGAAGATATGGTGACGCTTTTATGAAGCAAACTTATACAGTTTAGTTCATGTCTTCATGCAGCTCGAGGAGGCTGCTTGAATATGGTTGGTTATCAGGTATTTTAGTTTCTATGGATGCACATCTACCCATTTCTACCGAAATAAAAACCGATCTAAGTTTAAAATTTATTTACATCTTAATTTTCCGCAAAAAATGAATTTTCAGTTCTAATTTTATCTTAACTGTAGCCGGACACAACCACGAGCTAAAGATTAGTCCAGTTTAGGTTGGGCTACTACAAATCTGTTGCTCAAACAGCAAGATGAAAGCCAACAATCTCACATTGTAAGAAAGCAAGATCTACACTTACGAGATTTTCATCGAAATGCAAAAACATGAGCAGTAGTACGAAATAAAGTTGTTTCCTGTAACATAATAGCATGAAACAGTTTTATCAATAAATTTTAAATTTTAAGCATACCTTTCCAGCGTCTTGCCATGTGACACCAGTGAGTGATTCAACAGCGAGAGCACCGAGTGTAGCAAGCATAGCCCATCTACCATGAATGAGTTCACATTCACGGAATCTTTGTAATCCAAAGACTTCAGCATATGGTTGGAATGGAGTGGATTTCACGTCAGAGTCTTCAGTTCTAGTTCCAATGACCTCACCAGCAAAATTCTTAGCTAAATTTTGATCCAAACCATCCAAATCAAATTGTAAGTATTCAGCTGGCTTTCCTAGACCAAAAGGGTCGAACCCGTAGTCGCCGACTAACGATCCGTCTAAGTATTCGGGTGCTTTTGCACCTGGAAACCAAAGTGGACGATCGGGAACTACTGATTTAGATACTTTTTTTGGCGCTGCTTTTTTCTTTCCGAATCCAAACCGGGCTTGGATTTTGCCTCCGTTGGAATGCACATTCTGCAAATGTGTTCCTAGAAAGGATGAAGTTGCAGCTGCGGTGGTTGCGGCCATGGTGATGGTTAAGGCTAACGTTGGCTAGGTAGTATTGTGTTATGAACGGGAAGGATGAGTGAATAAGAATGCTAATGAATTGATGGGGTTATATTTTTGTGATTGAGAATGGGTTTCTTTTAAGGTTTAATTGGTTTATCCATGACATTCATTTCTGGTCATTGGATTTGATTAGAGTATCCATCTTAGGGTTATTAGAGTCTCGGCCTTATCTTTTGCCTTATCTGTGATTTTATTTGCATTCTTGTTGTACGCAAAGGTGGCACCTACAAAGTTATGTGGTTCTCGTTTCACAATAGACAGATTTTTTTAGTGGCTTCAAGTACGGGAAATGTGGTGTGATTTGGTGCAACTTGTTATAGCGTAAGAACACTGCATACTACTAGTTATGATCAATGATATTTTCATCTAGTGCACTGCACGTACGTAGATGAGGTAAGCTGGACCTTGAGTTCTTGATGAGAAACCTAGGGAGAAGTAAAACTCGTAGAAATATCAAGCAAGAGATGGCCTATGAGTGAATCACGAGCCCTTTATAAGGTTCTCGATGAACGTGTAACTGCCGAAAATCTTGTAACCACACTCAATTAAAGACAAAAGTCCAAAAACAAAATGCAAAGACGTAAATCGAAGTTAAGTTAGACGAGCACCTTGTTTTTACGTGGCTCCGTATTAATATCGGGGAATTTTTTTTCCCTATGTTTAGTTTTTTTTTTTCCGGAAAAGAGGCAAGCCTCAGATGATATATTGATAACACCGATTTAGGAAATCGGAAACCTTACAGAAATTTTCCAAGATCATATAAAAGCCATTCAATTTGTAGTATCTCCACCAAATCTTGCCTATCAAATCTATCCCTTCAGACCTAAAAACAGTTTCAGAGGACCTTTTTCTCTCTCGCAAAGGAGAGGAACAAACGACAAGGGCCAAACTGATTTTGAAACCAAAACCAATATGTGTCAGAGAACAAGGCAATGACTGGAAAAAATCTTACCCAATGTTCATCAGAGCATGCATATAACATGAACTGGAGTTTTTTAAGTTTAGATTGCCTAATGCAAATCAAGGTAGCCATGACCCAACTAGTAGTACATCCAAAAAGCAACTAAAATGCCTCACATAGTAACCAAAGTGTCTTAAGTAACGGTGGTAATCTGAATCGGTCTTCAAGTGTCTGTGACGGAACAAATCGGGCTGACTCGGCTTTGGAGATGCGGTAACGGTTGTAGTAACGGATGAACTTGATGATGATCTTGAACGAGTAGATGCTGGCTTTTTTTTCCTTACTAATCTTAAAAAAAGTAAATGTAAAACTAAAACAAGAAACATTAACCAATTAATATTACAGACTAAAACTACAATGACATATAATGAAGTCCTATCAACACCACAAGATATGCAACGATTTATTGGAGTCGAAACCAATGCTAAAGTTGTTGTTGAAACTCTTTTCTGCTCAAAGATTAGAACCGAAGTTGATGATATGTTTTGATTACTTCTCTGCCACAGAACACCAACCATATCTGCACTAACAGCCTTTTCCGCATAAAGATGATCCTTATCTTCTTTTACAGGAATAGTAAAATCTGGCCGGAAAACACCTTTGAATTTTTCTGCCTGCCGGAGAAGAGATTTACCGATACCCATAGGACATTCAATAAACATACCACCACCAACAACCCACAAGATCAAAACTAAAGAAAGGATCTCAAGATCTAAAGACAGGTAGAGTGAATCTAGCATTAAACCCATGAAGCTAGTACTGAAAGCATACATTTGTAAACCTAAATCATGTAAAAATAAAGATAGCAGGGGAAATCTAATCATACGTAGATCGTTAAAACAACCTAAATCATGAAGATTACATAACCCTAAAACATTACATAATAAAACCCAATCACCACCAAAATCAAAGGAAGATGCAGATCTGCATAGATTTGGTGGAGATGATACCGTTAATACATCTTTTGATGTTGCTTCATATTGATCAAAGATGGAAACCGAAGATGAAGATATGCTTTGATTTCTTTTCAACAAAAGTTCCCAACCTGTACCTTCACTAACAATTACAAATCTAAGAAACAAAAAACCCCAAAATGCAACTAAGACAGGACCGGGGTTAAAATCCATCGGAAAAAAAGACTGAACAACGGACGATTACAACTAGGAGAAAGAGATTGTTGATGATGGTTGATCTTCTCAGATCGGCTCCAAAGAGCCGAGCCGATTTGAGCAGGGAGGCGTTCAGTGTTTTAGGGTTTTCATTGAATTATTTTCTAAGAGAGAAGAAAGTTTGGAGAGAGAGGGAGGCGTTGTCACTATGTTTAGTTGATGTGGTAGTGGATATTAATTAGCCACATGGAATAATTTGAGAGCACAAATATCCCTGAAAGGAGTTTGTAGCGAACATAGAAGTATAACCTTGAGTAATCGCTTATAGTCCAAAATTAGGACACGTGTAAAGTAATAACAGATGATCAACCGTTGAACTTAGAAGGGTAGTTGGACATAATGAGGTCACTAACGAGGTAAAAAATGACGTCAAACAAGTGCTGATAACGACAGGAGCAGTGACAATACATGGCGAAGATGGATTACAATGCATGGAAGCCACTATTTAGGCGAGAAAGGTTGAGTAATAAGAAAAGCATGAGTAGCTGGCGGGGAGAATTCTGACTTAATATCATTACCTGGCAAGGAAAGCTAAAGTTCACGTGTATGGTGTGACTACATGGCAAAGGGAATTATGAGTTGTCATCCATTATGTAAACTGCCCATATAAAGGTCAATAGAGCACTAGAGGGGTTGAGTTTTGAGAGAGTCCTTATGATATTTAGAGATAAGATTACAGTGAGAGTGAGTTTGCGAGATTATTGTTGGTGAGATTATTTACTTAGATCATTTCATTAATCTTGTCAATAACCTCATCATATTGAAATGGAGTTTTAGTGTTCTTGATGACATAATTTGCTTATATGTTAATCTTATTTACCTGTTCTCTCTTATGGTTTCTATGGCTTAGACTCATCTTCATCTTGTAATTGCTATTTGGGTGTACTGTGGGTTTCATGATGATACATTTTGGCGCTAGAAACAGCTTGGAGTGAGTATGAGGATTTATCCTCACCTGCAAGTTGGTGTTCAGAAAAACAGTTTAAACTCTCAGATTTCACATTGTCTCTCCCACTATTACGTTTTTAGTTTTTTATCCTCTTCTCTTCAAAATTTTAAATCTGAATTTTTCTCACTTTTGATTTGGTTTCCCTGAAAGTGTAGATCTGATATTCATTAAGTTTTTCAAGTCTCTCTAATATTCATTAAGTTTTTCAAGTCTCTCTAATATTCATTAAGTTTTTCAAGTATCAATACATCTTAAGATCGTGTGATTTTCAATTTGTGGTAAGTTGTTGTGAGATCTTTAAGTCTTATCAAGTTTTTCTTTATCAAAGGTATATTCATTATTGTCAAGCATTTATTTCTGGAGCTTTCTTGGATTTATCAAATAATCAATGGTTAACAGTTAGAATAATATTTTTACACTGAGTTTGTGTCCAATAATGAATCGTACGATTTGGAGTTGACATTAAAATCATTAATACTTTGTCAGTATTGTCAGAACTAGATTTGTTGCACGAAAAATGGACAACAAAGGTGGGTAAAGCGAATCCAGTTAAGCCACGGACAAGTACGAGAATTCAATATATGAGAAAGAAGAAAACTGACAATGCAGAAACTTCCGCATCAGGTAGCAAGGCGCATCCCAGGACATCCAAGGAATATTCCTACCAAGAGTGCTCAAAAGGATGACGAAGAGAGAGAGACAATCAGTCAAATCATACTGACAGCGAAGAATTAGGTGACGAACAAAATATGTCTGTTGAGCAGTTGAGGGAAAAACTCGCCCAAAAGAAAGAAAAAAAAAGAAATTAATAGAAGAACGAAAAACCTTAGCAAAGCTAAACAAGGAGTTCCTCAGCGAGAATCGGAAGCTCATTCGCGAGAAGAATATAAGTTCAGATGAATTTGACTCGAGAGCGAGCATACAAAGGAGTCCGACGAGGAAAAGATATCGTCAAGGAAGAGAATCACGAAGAGCAATAGAGCAAAGTAAGAAAGAAGAGCTAAAGAGGCAAGCGAAGAAAACCAAAGAGAAGAGTTTAACTGAGGCAGTATGAAGTGAACTAAAAAGTATGCGAGAAATGATGAATAACTCACGAAGCAGTGGGAGTGGAGTGCAATTAGCAGAGGCAATCGAGGAAGCAAAGCGATCAACGTTTACTCTTGAAATTTTATAAGCAGAATTCCCGCTGAAGTGCAAAATACCTGCTTTCTCTAGTATATATAATGGAACTGAAAATGCAGTGCAGCATATTCGATCCTGCACTCTTTCACTCCTTCAATGGGGAGGAAATGAAATAGTATTGTGCAAATATTTTCCAGCGAGTTTGATAGGAGAAGCTTTGGCCTGGTTTGATGCTCTACTGAAAGGTTCAATTAAGTCGTTCAGTGATTTGCAAAGTACATTCTTAAAAACCTACATGAGCAATAACCTGTTGCGACAAGGAATATAGACGTTGTCCAATTTGAAGCGAAGACCAGGTGAAAGTCTGCGAAGTCTAGTTATGCAGAAGTGAATACTATATAGCGAATTGGTAGGACGTGAATCTGAAGCTAACTTGTTTCGTGCATTCATCAATGCGTTATTTGCTACAGACTTGCTTTACACACAAATATTCAGGTTAAAAGATACATTGAAGATGAAAGAATTGAAAGAATACCAATAGGAGTACATTTTTTTGGAGGAGAAGCAAAAAGCGATAGCGCAAACCTGTGTGATGAAGGAAGGTACATCAAGGGTTATCCCTCGAGTGGAAAATACAGTGGAGAATGCTCCCCAGAATGAATAAAAAATGAGCCTTCCGATGGTACATACCACCACCAGGTGGCAATGTCAAGTCGAGATGAAGGATGGTTTAATGACCAGTATAAATATCAGCGCTAAGGAGAAAATCCATCGCAACGAGGAAGATATAATGACTAGCGATTTGGTGAGCGAAGACCTAATGCACCCATGTTTGTGGATGTAAAGCTCCCAAAACTCAATGTGTCAATAGAATTTTTTTGGCAAGTAATAGTGCTATGCGAAGACATTCCTTTTCCACCGAATATGGGAGTAGAGCCACGTCTAGGCAGGCAAAGTAATGATTCTGGACATACAACTAATAATTGCAAGATTGTTCAGAGAATTGTGCTGCGAGTGATAGAGCAAGGGAAAGAAGATCACCTTCTAGCATCGCAACCATTACGACCACCACCTCCAAAGAAGCAAGAAACTCAACCTCAAGCACAACAGCAAGGCAAAGTATATCACATCGAAATTGAACGAGGACTGAATATCTGTGATGCAGCTCAATAATCCATTCCACGAGAACAATTGCCATTCCACAGTAACATCATGGGTAGAATGCACTAGCGTGATCGCAGCGGGAAGGAAATTTACAGTGTAGCTAAAATTTCACCTCTTAAAGAATGGCAAAAACAACCTATAATGTGTTCAGCAAAAGAAGCTCCAAACGAGGGAGGGTCACATATAGATCCTCTTGTGTTACATTAACTATCGAGCAAATTTCCAAGTAGGAAATAAATGGAATTCTTGTGGATACTGGAAGTTCTTTTTGTCTTCAACCTTCAATAATCTTCTGTACATGCACAATAGCAAACTTTATTCATGACATATGATCGGTCACGCACAGGACGGAGTCTGTTAACAATGTATGATCACAAGTCAATGTTATACTCTTGATCTAGTTTAAGTGACTTATGTCAGAAGAGAAGGTTCTCAAGAATAATCAAACTAGGTGCAAATCAAGAGATAACTACCGTTAGATAATCAAATCAATAATCGAAAACTAAAATAACTATACGATTCTAGTTTCCCACCAATGGTACTAGTAGCCACTTCTTGATCCCAAAGAAGTCTTTAAACAAGAAGGTGTAAGAGATTTCGCCTAATTAAGTTACTCTCCTCTCCAAGGTAGTATTACAAGAATACTATTAGTCATCCCACTAGAAACAACAAAGATGAAATTTTTCTGGCTTAGGATAAGTTTGTAAGAAAAACAAGCTTCACTCTTTATAGACAAAGGTAGTTTGGACACCAAGGAATTTCCATAACCTTGATTCCCTATATAGATTAGGATCGGACTATACTTAAGATCTTCAATGAAAACCAAGATAATAATCCTTTTGAGTTCTTTTCGAATATGAAACAAGTTCATGCGTCTATTTCCTTAAACTTATGTAATTAAACATAGTTTTCTAGGTATGAAATCAAACCTATGTTCACCACATAATCTAGTAACGAGTTACAAAGATTATGTTGATGTCGCAATTACGAAGTCCATAAGATAAGCATTATACTTCATAAATCAGTATACCAATATAAAGTACTTATCACTATTGATATATTGTTCCTTGAAACTTTGATCACAATATGATGATCAAGTCTATTATATTAGAGTTTCACATATATAACTTCGCGTGTTATGTTTTCAATCAAAAACGACTTGAAAGGTAACAATATAGAAATGGAAAAAAATCAAGTCATGTATTACTAACCTCAAGTGGAATTATGATGTTATCATCATTGTCGATACGTCTTCGGAATCTTCAGGTCTTCAGAGTGTATGTCTCAACATTTTTAGACTTCCTAGTCTAACCTAACGAAGTTAACTCTAGTAATTTAATCAAGCGATTATGAGTTTTGATACTAAAATATGGCAACCAACCTTAACATACCAACGTTTGGTGGGTTCAACCGAGCAGTGCTCTAACAATAATAACTCTGGTAGAAGATGAAATTGAAGAATCTTCTGAAGATCATCCTTATGACATCCCGATATTATTTTTTTGCTTCCAATTGGCGGTGGAGTTTGGTCTACTGACAAGTTCCAAATCCCCTTGACCTGCCATTTGGGATGAGAGAGTTAAAACCATATTATAAGCAAGAATTAAGTTATGAGTTATTAAACAATACACGAAAGTTCCATTTATATTATAAAAACGGTTAACAAAAAAGTTTGGAATACAAGATATCTGACATAAAACCATTTAACATGACCCACACTTATTAACTATAATACTCTTGTTACAAACAACAACATCAAGAAAGGAAGGTAACTCTTTGTATAAACCAAAACAGAAGGAAGCTACAACAAGAAGAAAAGATATAATCGTTTTTCATAAAACAACCCTGATACACATGAATATACATGAACCCAAAAAGTGAGCATACTCACTTTGAACCCCAAAGTTCTAAGCATCAAGCCTTAACAAGATTACTTCCTCAAGACGCTCTCAAACCATGTGGAAAACAAAATAAAACAATACAAAACAAAAGGGTGAGCCACAGCTCAGTAGAGAGTTAACGATATGATAACACGAGCATAAAGAATGCCAAAATACGATAACCATAATATATCAAATCGAATAAAGCATAAACAATGCGTTAAGTTGTTGAGCACATCCAAATCGAAGTATCAAAGGCCTTACAAAGCCAACACACGATCGAAATAACCTAAAACCAGTGAGTTCGCGATAATCTAATGTGAGGGTCCAATTAATCAACTATCGAGGTTTATCAGAAAAACCACCCTATCGTCCCGGACGATGTTTCGCAGGTTACCAATAATATAGATTGCCCCTTGTGGGCTCGACAAACTCATCAGTAGTGTTCGTGATCAAGAGGATTCTCAATGCAGTTCATAAATAGTTCGCAAACATCGCTAAATACGAATATCGAACAAATCATCAACTAATATTGATTCATTAACCTTGAAAGCAACTTACCATAGCTTTTCACGCATTGAAAAAGCATAAATAAGTAAGTATCGACACATAAAACTGGGTAAAACTCAGATTCTACAAATACATCAAATCAATGACTTTGTGTGACAAAATTCGTTTTTGACCACTTGCACCAATAAACTTACATGGGCTTTGATATAAGTCAAAATTTGACAAATCTTACCACTTTATAAATTTTAGAAAGGCTCTGTTCATGTAAAGATTACCGGCAAAAAGAATCAATTCATTTGCTCAAATAACCAAAGATAAAAGTTTAAAACAACAACATGATTTTTCAGAAGTTTCAGATTGAGAGCATGTTTTCAAAGAACTGTGCAGACTTTGTTACAAAATGAAGAAAAAAATGTTTATTTTCTCATTTTAAAGAAGATAACATAAGCATTCAGGTAAAAATGATATAAAACTTTAATAAGTGTTTTAGCTGTGTCAAAATAGTTCAACAATACTGGACATAATTCACGTTCTACAAAAATTGCAGTTTCAGCAATCTATATTCAAAAATCCGTTTAAAACTCATTACAAAACGAAATTCAGTGAATTTGGTATCGTTAGAAAGATAAGAAACCCCACTTTGCCATAAAAATGATGACCAAAAGTGATGAGGCACATATCTATGTTTAAAAATCTCAATAAAACAAGACATATATACAGTTCTTCATAAATTTCAGTTTTGATAGTCTGCAATCGAAAATTCGTATAAAATTCCATATACATCGAAATTTAGCAAACTTGGTCTCATTAGAAAGATGAGAGAGTCCTATTAAACTTAAAAATGATAAACAGAAGCAAAGAGATACATGGTTTACAAACAAGTTCATGAGATTGTTTAAAAGTCAATTTGAAGTTTCAAGAGAACAAGATGAATACCAAATACCCAATTTTACAAACACAATTGTATTCAAAGCAAACACAATTAATATTAATCATCAACATGACCAAATTTTTGATAATTGAAACAATCTTTCATGAAAAGAAACTTAAACGAGAAAGAATACCCATATATCGAATTCCAAAAAGAATAAGTGATTTCTACGAAATTAAAAAAAACCGTGGATAGATTTATGAGAACTAGTTTAAACATCAAATTAGAAACAAATCCCTAATTTTTTGATGAACCCTAAAACCAAATTCAAGAAGAACAAGTATGAATTCCTTTTAAAACATCATAAATCCATCATATAGACTATCATAGGAGTATGAAAAAGCTTGGGTTCAATTGAATATGAAATCATAGAATAAAATTATGAAAATAAATTGAAAACAGTTTGAGAACCATCAAGTGATCTGGTGGTTCTCATGATCCCTCCCACTATGGAGGTTGGGGTTCGAACCACATAATTGCCAGAATCCACTCCAATTAAGGAGTTTGGAAGTAGTCTAAGGACAAAATTCACTCCAATTTAAGGATTTTGGAAGTAGCATAAGGACCACTAGTCTAGGGTATCAAAAAAATAAAATAAAGTTTAAAACAGTTTCAAAGAAGGATTTCCCCTACCTTTTGTGCAACAAGAGATTCCATAGCAACCTAATCGAATTAAACGACCAAACGATTGTAAAATAAAGTTTTATGATGAAATTTCCTCTTTTCTTTGTTGTAGGAGAAAGAGAAAACAGAAATGAAAACAAAGAGATGAATTTAATGGAAATTCAACGATTCAAGCTTATCAAATAAATTGAAATGTCCAATATATCCTTCTTTGGACTTAAACTCGACATACAATCAAGGCAGGTGCCACTTCCCACTTTACGGAAATTCGAGTATAAAAAGTTTATTAGCATCCGTACACACTACGGGCAGGCTCACGCGAAAAGAAATATAATTTCTCAGGAAAAATTCAAGTGTTTCGCAACTGAAACACAACTAGATTTCATGCTCCACATTGCGCTACTTCTTGTCTTCCAATCCAAATGGATTGGACTAGCACCCTAATACTTTAAGAAAAAAGACTTGGGTATTACAATCCTAATGTCAATTGGTACTTTGCATATGACCTTCAAGATGTAGAACAAGAAGAGATGATCCCTGCTAATGTTGTTTATGATATTCTTAAACAATTTGAAGGAGCTAAGATCAAACTTGTTGGATCCTTGAAAAGTCAAGACATGCTGAGAACTGAGTTGAAAAAGGTTTTTTGTGAACTTGTTCTCATGAAATCACATGTCAATGACCTACTCAATGAAGAGATTTTTCATGAAGAGTTCGTGGATTTTTCGATGACAAACTCAAAGGTCTCAAAACCAATGTTGTTTCCTCCGATATCTAATTAGATGTTTCCTTTCCTTTATCTTTTTACTAATTAACTCCTTGTAGGAATTATTCTTATTGTTTTAAGGAGGAACACTAGCTTTTGGAGCAGCTCTTATGTGTTACATTAGCTAATCCAAGTACTATCATCTTTCATGTTTAAAGTTTATTTAATTAAATTTTATTTTGGAAGATGATTTGCAATACTCAATCTTCATGGATTATATATATGTATTGTGAGATTTTGTTCTTTGCTATCATATCTTGTGATTAGAACATACATCTTGTATTTTCTCATAGGTTAAGTTTTTAACTCTTGTAAAAGAGGAGTAAACTATTTTGAGAATGGCGGTAGATGTTCTCTAGGAATATACTTAATTCATTGATTGCATAACCACCAGGGGATAAGTGGTGAACTTTAATCTCTACGTTCGTACATGGCTAGAGAATTTATAATTCTTAGGTTGAGTTAGAATCATCCCACTACACATTCATCCTCAAACAACTTATACTACAAGCATATCTCCAAATTGAGTTCATAATAGACAAGTTCATAACTCACATCAGCACCAACATAAAATTATTTGTAATTAGCTTCGGGAAGGTAAGAGGTTGATGAACGAGTCAAGCGATGATTATTGTTGTTAATACATTACATCTATCATTAAATGGTAATAATAGGCAATCAATCGTAACTCTTACATACTAAATCAAGATCTGGAATTAAATAACCGAAATGAAAAACTGAAATAAAAAAAACAAATATTTAACAAGAATACCCCAACATAAATTAATCCCCAGAAACCATAACTACTGCGAATTAAAAGTTTGAGTTAACTTGGGTTTAATGTTCCTTTTCAGGTTACTATTGTGAAACTAATTCAATTGTTAGTTTGAGTTCTTTATTGGACATAACATGTTTAAATCATTGTTTTCAATTGGATTTTTGCTAGATAAAATGTTTTCAAATACCACTATTATATGAATGCCGCCTGATTCGGTTTTATCCTACATTTAAAGATGTCTTTCTCTAATTAATATACTTTACACTCACTAAAGAATATTTATTTTTGGGTCTGAATATTGTTATTACCTAGATTGGCGCTAACTGCGTCCATGGAAGTGAAAATCCTTTTGTTGTCACCAAACATGAAGTATAGTGAATAACACAGGCGAACTACAACATGGATGCAGGACAAACAATCCAACCAAGCTGCGCTATGGCCTATGGTAATGAAAGTATGCCTGAACCATTCCACTAGCGGTCCATACAATGCATGCATCAAGATTATTGGAAGAACAATGTTATTGTAATTTCTACAGACTCTTTGAGTCAAACACACAAACACATGGTATATATATATATTAAAAATATTTATATATTTATATATTAAAAATCATGATAAAAGGCTATTTTTCTATATTTGGTACTGATGTTGTTTAGAATCGGGCGACATTTATATAACAGAGGTATCTGAAAACATTTTATCTAAAAAAAATCCAATTAAAAGAAATGATTTAAACATGTTATGCCCGATAAAGGACTCAAACTAACAATTGAATTAGTTTCACAGTAGTAACCTGAAAAGGAACTAACCCAAGTGAACTCAAATTTTTAATTCACAAGAGTTATGGTTTCTGAGGATCAATTTATGTTGGGGGATTCTTGTTAAATATTTGGGGTTTTCTTTCAATTTTTCATTTCGGTTCTTTGATTCTTGATCTTGATTTAATATGTAAGAGTTACGATTGATTGCCTATTCTTATCATTTAATGATAGATGTAATGTATTAACCACAATAATCATCGCTTGACTAGTTCATCAACCTATTACCTTCCCGAAGCTAATTACGAACAATTTTATGTTGGTGTTGATGTGAGTTATGAACTTGTCTATTATGAACTCAATTTGGAGATATGTTTGTAGTATAAGTTGTTTGAGGATGAATATGCGGTGAGATGATTCTAATGTTATATTTTATTGTGTAAAATCCACCAAGGAATTAGGACTTTACCTACTATCGCAGTTGTTTTGTAATCTAAAGAGATTGGACCCAACTAGCTATTTATCAAGCAAAAATGAAACGTCATAGATGTGTTATTTTTTTGATACTTTTTTATATTTGAAAATATATAAAAATTTGTGATTTATGTGTTATTTTTTTCATTTCAAAGTTGTATTTGAATAATGTTTTGTTTTTCTAGGTTTTTGTTTGTTGAGTTTATTAATTGAAATTATGGTTTAATTTTTATAATTGTAAATATATTTGAAGATGTGATTATTCTTACTTATTGTGTCTTGCTACTCAACAATGATGGGAAATGTCACGAAGGATTTAAATTGCTTATCGGAGGAGTTGTATACTTCTCCGTTGGACTTTCACCAAACTCTATTATCAAGCATATATAGTATACATAATTCACTGGTTTCCCTCCATTAAATCCATAATGGTCTTGGACCTGTAAGCTTAGACCAAAAGATAATTGTTGATAAACTTTACAAAAGTGGCCACAAATATGTTGTCATGAAAGTATGTCTAAAGCTTTTGAATAGCAAAGAGTAACAACAAGATGATTTCCTATGTTTAAGTGTATTTATTCTTAGATTCCGTCAGAATTTTACTGATGAATTAAATAGTCTATTCGATCCCATTCTCTCCTCGTACCAAAATAGCATTGATCGATTAGTATGCAGCCGATATGTACAGGTGAAGGATGAAATGACGAGGGTACCCAAATACACCATGTTTTTTGTTTCAACCTATAAGTATGATACCAAGTATGATCGTTTATGGACGAATTAAGTCGAGACAATACAACAACTTGATATTCACTTGACAATAGTTATGGTACAAGACCGATTGACTATAGGATCAAAGTAACGTACAAGTGTATTTACTTTTAATTATAATAAAAATTTATAATTGCGGAAAATAAAAGTAAATGACATAGCAAGACTTTGTTAACGAGGAAACCGCAAATGCAGAAAAACCTCGGGACCTAGTCCAGTTTTGAATACTCTCAGAATTAAGCTGCTACATGAAGTACAAAGCCAACTTCGTACCATTGAGACCAAGTAATCTACCCATAGTTACTTAGTTCCCTCAATATCCCTGCGTCTACGACCTACTGATCACGCACGTGAATCGCAAGACAGAAAATCACTATCTTGAGTTGCTTTACCGATGTAAAGTCTTAAGCACTCAACTCCTTTTGATCATCTTCCAAACAGTAAAGGAACAAAGATGTTTGGTAACTACTCCAATAATATTTTAGAAAAAGATTCATTGAGTTATGACAAAGGCTCTTTCATTTAAACAAGTAAACTCCTTTGTCGGGTAAGATCAATCCAAATCAATAACTTAGATCCGGATTCACAACTATCAGATTTAGATATTGAAGAATACCACCAAATGATAATTGCCGATCTAAACGACTTTATGTTCAAAAAAATCTATTCTAAGTCGGATCCCAGCTGATCAAGATTGGTGCACAAATTACGAGATACGAAGACCAATAAGAAAATTCTTCTTGTTCTTCAAATCTTCAATTGCCTTCTTATGTACCTGCATAACAAAAACTTGAGTCCACTTATGATCGATCACACATAGAACGAAGTCTATTAACAATGGATGATCATAATTTGTCTTTAGATTTAATGACAGTTCTAAAGATCCCGTCAATACTTTGATCTAGTTTGAGTGACCCTTATGTCAGAAGAAAAGGCTCTCAAGAATAATCAAACTAGGTGCAATCAAAGTTTCAACAACCGTTAGTCAATCAAATCAATAATCGAAAACTAAAATAACAATGCAATTATCTAGTTTCCCACCAACGGTACTCGCAGAGTTTCTTGATCCCACAAAAGTCTTTAAACGAGCGGTCGTAAGAGATTTCACCTAATTAGGGTACTTTCCTCTCCGGGTAGACTGCTCCACCAGAAACAACACGAATGAAGTTTGTATGGCTCTTAGGATAGTTTGCAAGAAATACAAACTCAAATATTTATGGACCACGGTTGTTTGGACAACAAGGAAATTCCAAAACCGAAAATATTCTCAAGATATGCAATAAGTACCTAATTTCGGTTTTCCTATTTCCAACTAATATCCAACCTGTAATTCAGAATTCTATTAGAAAATATTTAATATTAGTTTATCATTTAACTAATATAACTTTCCAAGAGATATGTTTTGATTTGCGGGAAAATCAAAAGCATATAATAAAAAATACTTAATTAAAAGATTCTCAATATTTCGGATTGGGATCACCTTGAGTATCAAGGAATATCTTTGGACAATAAAAGATAAGAATTATACTCATTTCCAAAAAAAATCGACATCTGGAACTTTCCTAATTAGCAAACCCTAATTCTAAACTCACACAAAATCGTAAAGTAATATGTGAATATGAAGGATCGGTTTTTTTCTTGGGACCGGTTCTACCATGACTCCTAACATAGGTTAAGATCGGTTCTACCAAGTCTCCCAATGTAGGTAGGGGTCGGTTCTACCATGACTCCCAATAATAGCTAGAATCGTTTCTACCAATACTCATAATATAGGTAAGGATCGGTTCTACCATGACTCCCAACAATAGCTAGAATCGGCTTTACCATGTATCCCAAAATAGGTAAGGATCGGTTCTTCCAAGGCTCTCAACATAAGTCAAGATCGGTTCTACCGCATATCCCAAACTAGGTAAAGATCGGTTCTACCATAGCTCTCAACATAAGTCAAGATCGGTTCTACGAAAATTATTAGCTAGGTTTGAATTGGTCATCCAATAGATCTTCAATGAAAACCGTACCAAATCACATATTGATTTCCTTTCGTTGCGAAACAAGTTTCGTATATGTACTTCCTTTAAACATATGTAATCAAACATAGTTTTCTAGGATGAAATTACACCTGTATCCAATACATAGTCAAGTAATGATTTACATAGGTTATGTCGATGTCACATTTTACGAAGTTCAAAAGATAAACGTTATACTTCGTAATCAAATATTCATCCTTGACACTTTGATCATAATAAAATGACCAAGTCTAATACTAGAGTATTAAATATAACCTCGCATGTTATGTTTTCAATCTTAAATGACCTGAAAGCAACGATAGGAATGTAAACAAGTCAAGTCACTATCAAAATACCCTAAATGAGCTCAACCTATAAGTCCTCTACCGAATGTGATCATCTATGGACAGAGTCGAGACAATACGACAATTTGGTTCACACTTCGTGTGATTGTCTATAGATACGAGATCGAGACAATACAACAACAAGATAACTTGTGTGATTGACTATGGATAAAAGATCGAGACAATACTATAACAAAGTATGTTACTTGATAATAGGTTCGGTAAAAACCAAACTCTATAGGGTCACTATCAAGTAATCCGGAGTTAACGTTTATGTGTATTTTACTTTATTATAATAAAAAATTATAATGCGGAAATCAAAGTAAAACACACATCAAGATTTTGTTAACGAGGAAACCGCAAATGCAGAAAAACCCCGGGACCTTGTCCAGTTTTGAATACTCTCATAATTAATTCCTTATACAAAATCTAATACCAACTTCATATAGTTGAGACCAAGCAGACTACCCCTAGCTACTTAGTTCCCTCAGTATCCCTGCGCATTCGACTTATAGAGTCACGCACGTGAATAGAAAGTCTTTTGGATCGTATTCCAAACAGCAAGGAAGAATCTGTTTGGTAACCACTCTAATAAATCTTGCTAAAGATTTAGATGAGTCGTTGACAAAGTCTCTTATGTTTAATCTAATAAACTCCTTTGTCTGGTTAGATCCATCTAACTATAACTACCGAAATAGGTAAGTATAGATTCGTACTCATACAATATAGATCTCAAAGATAAATATAGAGAATGCCGATCTCACGCAACTAATCAATCAAATAAATCTGATTCTAGTTGGATCCCAGCCGATCAAGGTTTGTGCACACAATTCACAAGATAAGAAAACAAGTAAGAAATCTTCTTCGTCTACAAATTTTCTTTTATCTTCAATAACCTGCACAGCACCACTTGAATCTCTTGTGATCAATCACGCACAGAACGGAGTCTGTTAACAATGGATTATCACAAGATGTCTTTAAATCTAACAACAATTCTTAAGATCCCGTCGATACTTCGATCTAGTTTGAGTGAATCTCATATCATAAGAGAAGATTCTCAAGCATAAACAAACTAGGTACAGTCAAAGTTTCAACAACCGTTAGTCAATCAAATCAATCGAAAACTAATAACACTGCAATTATCTAGTTTCCCACCAACGATACTCGTAGAGATTCTTGATCCCACAGAAGTCTTTAAACGAGCGGTCGTAAGAGATTTCACCTAATTAGGATACTTTCCTCTCCGAATAGACGGATCCACCAGAAACCACAAGAAATGAAGTTTGCTTGGCTCTTAGGATAGTTTGATAGAAATGCAAACTTAGGTATTTATAGACCTTAGGAATTTCCAAAACCGAAGATATTCTAAATACATGCAATGAATGACAAAATTCGGTTTTCCTAATTCCAATAAATGTTTGTCCAATATTTCCGAAATCTCTCAATAGAAAATCTCCAATTAGTAAATGCACATTACTAATTTTTATTCTCTAGAGATATGCATTAATTGCTGGTAATTGGTTGGTTGTCAACCGACGCAAAAATAATTTAAGTTCTTTCACTTCACAATTTTAAATAATAGTATAGTTATAAGAACAGATTCGTTCCACAAGGAGATATGGGTTGTTATTCCTAATTGAAAACTTAAGTAACCAGGGGGGGAGTTTTGATTTAGGTCTAAAATAATTAAACTAATAATAGTAGCAAATAATGAATAAAGAGAATCAATAAGTTGAGAATACTGGTTAAGGGTTCATCATCAATCATAAGACATGCACTTTGACTAACAATTAGAATTGTCACTCAATTATTCATTATCAAGAGTCCTAAAGTACCCCATCGAGAGTATACTCCGGTAATTTCCTTATGTCATCACATACCATAACGATGAATATGTGAATACTACTTAGTGAACAACCTAATGCAACGTGCTATTAGGTTTAATCCTCCAAGAGCCTTAAGTTCTATGAATTAGACTAATCCATGCAATAGAAATACTACGAGTAAACTATTTAACATAGGTCAAGCTTCTACTTGCAATCACACAAAGGTTTTGAACACAATTAGTAATCACAATATGCTACTTATGACAAGGTTTATCAACAATTACGTATCTTTAAACCCTAGCCTAGCTTTAGAAATGCATTCATGCTCATTTGGTAGCGCTCCTAAACAAACAATCATACAATCATATGCGATAATAAATCGTAGAACAAGACAATAATAATTTGATTGAGATAACAAAACCAATATATTAATTTAGTAGCATGTTTATGATATCCGACTACATCCTTAACCAATATGGATTGTTTAGCTACTCATGGATTTCTCAAAACCCATGAAAAATATAAAAGAGAATAGGTAAAGCAAACCTTAGAATTTTGATTGTCAATCGCAACTCCAAGCCCAAACTCCCGTTCTTCCCTTTAAAAGTATGATCCAAAGATAATCCCGAGATATTATCAAACTCTCCCTTAAATAGAGTTTCCAAAAGTAGACGTGCCTTAACATGAATCCCCATCCAAACAGTAGCCAAAAGCTAGCCTAAACACGCAATACCAAGTCTGGCCAAATATTTTCACGTATACCAGGCCCTCCGAGAAAACTCTTACGTGAAAAATATTTTCCCCTGAGTTATCTTAACTTCCTCGGTGACTCATCCATCGGAGAAATATTTTTCTCCCTGGATTTTCCAAAACCCTGTGATACTCCCTCGGATACCAGACTATCCGTGACTTTTGAAAGTTCCTGAGTTTTCTTTTCTCTTACTCGACCTATAACATTTCCTTCTCCTTCTTAATCTCGGACTCATCTGCAATGTCAGCAAGTATCATCATCACGTTGTACTCCTCCTTCACTGCAACTCCTCCATTCCCAGTTATCTTTACTACCATCATTCTTCCATCGTGACTGCCATCAATCACTCGAGCTCTTCTCAAACCTCAGCTCCATGTCCCTGCCATTACCAGCTGGAACAAAACCTAGCTCAGGTTATATTATGCTCATCTTTATCATCCAGAGACAACGACCACAGTTCTCTTGCCATGTTCAACTTCTCAAACTCGAGCAGCAATCTCTTATAGAAACACAGAAAACTGCAAAAGCTCTCCATCGCGAACTCCCAATGATCACAGCCATCAATCTCCCTTCTGTCTTGTTACTCGAGTCTCTCTGCCATACTATCTTCTCTCCCAATCATTGCAGCGAACCGATACTCCATCTCAATCATCTGAGCAAACTCATTCCTCTATCCATCGCAATATTTCCAACAGCAGTATCACTATCTTCTCGACAATGACAGCAGCTATCGAAACAACTCAACATCACCACCGAGTTCTTCCTTCCCTAAGTTTCGGCTAAAGTACAACCCCCAGGACCATCTTGAATTCCCAATATTACTTCCTTGTTGAACTCGAGTCGTAACCCATGTTTTATCATTTCTTCTTCGATGGCCACAACATCACTTTAGTCACCGAGAACATCATCATCATGATTACCCGCATTACTGCCTATATTCATCGCTATAAACTTCATCAACCAGCATCAGCTTCATCATCTCCGACTCGATTTGATCTTCATCAGTTCCGTCTCCTTGCGACCAATACCACTCAACAACTCCAATGAATCGTAATAACCACCACCGTTCTGATCATCCCGTAAAGAAATGAGGAAGACGATGGCTGCCCAAAGTATAAACTACAGGCGCCCTTATAATAGCCATTCAATTGTCAGTATTGTAAGACTGACAGTTCAGTTCCTTTTGAAGCTTGTCTGCACCTTAACGTAAGATGGGGTACCGATAGCCTTTCTGTGCTCTTGTGCACCCCTCGCGACTTTGACTTCCTTCAACTGCTCATAGCCTCCTCATACAACGTCGGAATAACTCCATTCTTTCGACGTTGCCTTCGTCTTTTCGTCCTCTTAAAAGTGATGCGAACAAATCCCGGATTTTAGGGGGTTCCACTTCCTTTTGGTTAAGATAGCCTCAAACACCTAAGAAACTCAAAAACAAACAAAATCAAAGAATAATGATACAAAAACTACCAATAAAGTAAAGCATTTGAGTACCTAACTAGTGCAAATAATGCACCTATCAGTAATTAAAGCATATAAAAAACCTTAATTAAAAGATTCTTAATTTATTTCGGCACAGGATCACCTTGACTACCAAGGAATATCTTTGAACAATAAATGATAAGAGTTACTGCTCGTGTTCAAAGTATGGACATCTTTTCACTGCAAATCCTTGTTTCATATTTACATGGATTTGCATTCTTGGAATCGGTTATACCACACTTCCAAACAAGTTTAGAAATGGTTTGCCTGTATTCCAAGACTACTATGTGATTGATCACACAAAATCACATACATGGGTTCAATCAGTTCTACCAATCACTAGGATCGGTTATACCTAAATATGGTAACACTTGTGATCGGTCACACCAGTCACTAGTATCGGTTACACCAGTTACAAGGATCGGTTCCATCTACACATGGTATTACTTGTGATCGGTCACACCAGTTACTAGGACCGGTTACACCAATTACAAGGATCGGTAACACACACTCATGATCAGTCAAACCAATTACTAGGATCGGTCACACCAATTACAAGGATCGATCATACCATCACATGGTGATTACTTAGGATCGGTTACACCAATTAACAAAACCGGTCATGCCAAATCATAAGTCAGGCATTGTGATTAGTTATACCAAGATACATAACCTAAGTTAAGATCGGTTCTACCATCTCACACATATTGGTCATCCAAATATTTGCAATGAATAGCCGGGCCAATAAGCCTATGATTTCCCTTTCGATTCACGAAACAAGTTCATGAATGTACTTCCTTTAGAAAAATATAAAACATTGTTTCCTAGGTTGAAATCTTCACCATAACCCATTCACATAATCATAACAATATATACAAGATTATGTCGATGTCATATCTACGAAGTTCAAAAGATAAGCCTTGTACTTCGTAGTCTAATTCCTTAATACTAAGATCATACTATTATGATCATGTTAAATTACTAGAGTATTATACAATATGTACAGTATATACAGCTTCGCAGTTATGTTTTCAATATAGCACGACTTGAAAGATGCGTTAGGAATGAAACAATTCAAGTCAATATTATAACCTCAAGTGGAAGGATGATGTCGTCGTTGTAGTTCGTTACTTCTTCACATTCTTCAGGTCTTCAGAATAATACTTGTATGTTTCAACATTACTAGACTTTCTAGTCTGTTAGAGCATAGCTCGGTTGAACCCACCAAGCATTGGTATGTCAAGTTTGGTTGTCATATTTTAGTGAACCAAAACTCATTTAAAGAGTCGCTTGATTATTTACTAGAGTCAACTTCGTATAGGTTAGCTAGAAAGTTACTAGGATATGAGACTTACAAGTATTACGTGAAGACTTGAAGAATGTGAAGAAGTAAAGAACTACAACGACGACATCATCCTTCCACTTGAGGTTAGTAATATTTGACTTGAACTGTTTCATTCCTAACGTATCTTTCAAGTCGTGTATATTGAAAACATAACTGCGAAGCTGTGAATGATTATACTCTAGTTAGACATAGTATTAAGGAATTACAATACGAAGTATAACGTCTATCTTTTGAACTTCGTATATAAGACATCGACATAATCGTATGAATGCTATTGTGATTATGTATGGGTATGGGTGAAGATTTCGTCTTAGGAAACAATGTTTTACATTCGTTTAAAGGAAGTAAATTCATAAACTTGTTTTGTGAATCGAAAGGGAAATCGCTAGGCTTATTGGTATTTTATTCATTGCAAATCTTTTGAATTACCAATATGTGTGTTTAGTATAACCGTTCATAACTTGCTTATGCATCTTGGTAAAACTATTCACAAGGCCTGAATTTTGTATTGGTATGACTTTTATTAGTGAAACCGATCTTAAGTAATCACCTGAGATGGTAAGATCGATATCTTGAAATTGGTGTGACTAAATACTAGACATTGGGTAACCGATCCTAGTAAGAGGTGTGACCGATCACAAGAGAGAGTGTAATCGATCCTTGTAAGAGGTTTAACAAGTTTTAGTAAGTTGGTGTAACCGATCCTTAAACTTGGTCAACCAATCACAAGTTTTACCATAAGAAGTGGTAACCGATCCTAGTACTTAGTTAGCCAATTTATGGTAACTAGTGTAACCGATCCTAGTACCCACTCGGAGGTAGAACCAAAACTTTATGTTGAGGTAGAACCGTGAAACCCATTAATGGTGATTTGATAGGATAATCAATCACATAGTTCTTGGAAATCAGATGAACCAATTCTAAACTTGTTTGGAAGTGTGGCAAATCGGTTCCAAGATTGTAAATATGAAAAAGGATTTACAAAGTAAAGATATCGACATACTTTGAACATGTGCGGTAACTCTTATCTTTTATTGTTCAAAGATATTACTTAATAGCTAAAAGATAATCCCGGATCGAAATAAATTGAGAATATTTTAATTAAGGTTTTTAGTTTTATATGCTTTTAGTTTCCAGCAATTAAAATGCATATCTTTAGAAAATAAAAATTAGTAATGTGCATTTACTAGTTAGAGATTTTCTACTGAGATTTCGGTCAATATTTAGACAGAGCATTTCCAGGAATTATGAAAACCAAATTTTGAAATATATTGCATATCTTGAGAATATTTTCGGTTTTGGAAATTCCTTGGTGTCCAAACTTCCTTGTCTATAAATACTGAAGTTTGCATTTCTAGCAAACTAATCCTCAGAGCCAGCAAAACTACCTAGTTGTGTTGTTACTGGTGGAGCCGCCTATTTGAAGAGGAAAGTAACCTATTTAGGCGAAATCTCTTACGGCCGCTTGGTTTAAAGACTTCTTTGGGATTGAGAAGCTCTATTAGTACCGTTGGTGGGAAACTAGATAATTGCAGTTTATTATTAGTTTTCGATTGGTTTGATTGACTAACGGTTGTTGAACTTTGATTTCACTTAGTTTGTTTATGCTTGAGAATCTTCTCTTCTGATATAAGATTCACTCAAACTAGATCGAAGTTTCGACGGGAGATCTTTAGACTGTTTGTAAATCTAAAGACGTGATAATCCATTGTTAACAGACTCCGTTCTATGTGTGATTGATCACAAGAGATTCAAGTTGTTTGTGTGCAGGTGTTTATTTAAGATCTAAGAAGATTTCTGATTTGGGTTCATAATCTTTGGTGTGCACAATACTTGTTTCGGGTAAAGAGGATCCAACTATAATCGGTTTATCTTCGTAATAGATTGGATTGATTAGTTGAGTAGATCGGCATTCAAACTATTGATTGTAAAATCTAAACAATTACTTTGGTAGTTGTTATTGGATAGATCTAAGAACCTGACAAAGGAGTTTATTGGGATAAACGGAAGAGCCTTTTGTCAAACTCATATCACGTTGTTTGAAAAGATTTGTTACCAAACAGATTTGTTGTTCCTTTACTGTTTGGAATACGAACCAAAGGAATTGTTCCAAGTGCGTGACTTATTGCAAGTTGGAGGCGCAGGGATACTGAGGGAACTACGTGAACTATAGGTTTAGTTGTTTGGTTTCAACTACACGAAGTTGGTTTGATTTTGTATAGCGGCTTAATTCTGAGAGTATTCAATTCTGGACTAGGTCCCGGGGTTTTTCTGCATTTGCGGTTTCCTCTTTAACAAAATCTTGCTGTGTCTTTTACTTTTCTATTTCCGCAATTATAATTGTTTTATTATAATTAGAAGTAAAATACACAAACGTTAATTCCTATTTGCTTGATAGCAATCCTATAATTTTTTGTTAAGTCCAAACCTATAATCAAGTAAACATACTTCGTTGTTGTATTGTCTCGATCTTGTATCCATAGTCAATCACACAAGTTATCTTGTTGTCGTATTGTCTCGATCTCGTATCCATAGACGATCACACGAAGTGTGAACCGATTAGTTGTATTGTCTCGACTCAGTCCATAGACAATCACTTTCGGAGAAAGGACTTATAGGTGGAAAAGTTTTAGATTGAGGTATATTTTGGTACCCTCGTCTTTTCATAGTCTAACCTAAACGAAGTTGACTCTAGTATTTAATCAAGAGACTCTAGATGAGTTTTGATACTTAAATATGATAACCAAACTTGACATACCAACGCTTGGTGAGTTTAACCGAGCTATGCTCTAACAAACATACCTCGGGACCTATGCATGGAATATTTTTCATCTTCCATGCAAACACATTTATGATGCTTTTTAACAGTTCTATATATATCTCACTTTCTTCCTCGTTAGTCATTAGTGACCTATCTTCATGATCCTGGAATCTTCAGCAGTCCCAATATTGACTTCTTTGGTTGGTTTACTGTAGAAAATGCTGGCTTTTGTGACCCGAAAGGAGCCATTCTTTGTAATTTCTATGGAAGCTGAGGTCCCTCTTCTCATTTGGACTTTTATTCCGTGAACATAGAGATAATTGCATCAATTTATGCTTGCTCACTCTTTTATTTTTTCCTGCTTCTTTCTAACTTCCTTGCTTCTTATGCCACTTCATATATCTGGACGTCCAATTGGTTGCAGTATTGCACTTCTTCAATACCTCCCAGAATCTCGGTTATTCCTCCCGATTTGGATATCTTACTTTGATGATAAGTAGAAGCTACCCCCTCAACGCTTGCTATAACATATTGCCCAATGATCGCATGGTATGAAGACTTGATATCCACGACACATAAGGTTTTAATGAATTTTACCAATCTGAGGTCGATCGCCAGTTCTACTTATCCTTTTGGTTTTGAGGCTACTCTATTGCTCCATATACAATGTAGGTTTAAGGCACTAGATCGTCGTCTATAAGCCGCATTTGCTTGAAAGTATCATATAATAGAATTTTTACCAAGCTTCCACCATCCACTAGCATCTTTAGCGTCGCCATACTTTTCACTTTTATTGTGACAACCAATGGGTCGTTGTGACTCTTATAATTCATGGGTACGTCTTGTGTGAAGTAATAGATTGGTTGCATCCATAGTTTCATTGGTTTGTCCATTCTTACGCCAAATATTTCCTCGCCTTGGTTGTTTCTCTTGTGAATCCTAGTCATGATTGTGATTTCAAAGGTTGGACTAGTCAGCTCCGAGTGCGCGATTGTATGACATCCGATATGTGAGAGTTTGTGACCTATGATGACGTGATGTACCTTATCCGTGAGATTAAGCTTGTAAACGAATTGTTGTAGCTTTGTCGCATGTCCAGCGTTACGACGGTACTCGCAGTATTCATGATCAACTCCATGTATGGCTGGCACAGTTATGTGGTTGTAGGGATAGATGATATCACTTCACTTCTCCACTTCCTCGAAGATATCCTCGAGAGGTGCGTTGAGTTGAGTGTATGTTTTGGCCTTGAACAATTTCCTTTTGAATTGGAATCGTCCCTTCCTTTTCTTCCATGTCACTGTGCTGGTCCTCGTTCCTCTTTCCTTGTAAAAATCGTGGTGTTGACAGGATCCATCAGGGAAGGCTCTACGAGATTCGCTCATAGGGTGCTTTCCTTGATTCCTGTGATGCCTGAATTTTCTCTAGAACGATTTAATATTTATGAATTTCGTGGAGTGAACTATCTTAATCGGGACATCATATAATAATTGTACGAATATTGGGTCGTGTTTCTTGAGACTTCCGATAAATCCTTGAATTTTATTTTCTTCGCAAACCTTTCATACTTCAGCGCACAACTTCTTCCACTTGTTGACGAGGCTTCGCAAAGTTTCCGGATCTCCTCTGTTTATTTCATAGATCCCATCAACTCATGGTCTCATAGAGTTGTTATGCATATAGACTTTAAAACATGTCGGAAAGCTCCTCAAACGTTGATAAGATCTTCTTGCAAGTGCGTTAAGCCACGATAATGCCTCCCTTTTCAAGCTTGACGGAAAATTTGCGTATGACCATATCGTGTTCGCTCCACGGCATTAGGGCTCTCCTATAGGTTTGGATGTGCTGTACAGTGTTGATACATGAAAAATATCACCTCTTAGCCGGGTTAGGGTGCCCCCAAAAGGGAGGCAAACCCAACATGAAACATGGGGACTAAGGCCCAAGTCCACTAAAAGGTATCCATAAGATGGAAAAGATAAGGAGGGAATTAATGGAAAAGGAGAAGGTTGTATTAGAGAAGAAGTGATATTAGTGGTAATTTATGAGGTTTAGGACATGTGGCATGATATCATAAAAGGAAGGGCCTTTGGGAAAGTCTATAAAAAGAGGCACATAGTACATTTGAAGGGGATCCTTCTTCTCTCTCTCTCTCCTCTTGGGAATTGGGCGTTGAGGCTAGGATTTGTAGAACCAAAATTATATTCACTCCTCAACATTTGGCGACCACACCCGGAGGCTCGTCTCTAGCCCAACCGTCCCGATTCCCACCACATTTCCAACTTTCTTTTCCGCGTTTTCCCTCTTTCCATCGACGCTTTTTCGTTCATATTTTTAATGCGCTCAACACCGGTTAAGCACGGCTACCATACAGTCGCCTTCAAAATAAATAAAAAAAACTCACCAGCTGAACCATTGCATCGCCTCTATCTCTAAAACCCTATCTATACTACTCACCCTAAAAACTTCGCGTTCTATCTTCTAATCCTCCGAGCATCTCTATTTGCCGCTTACCTACCCCCGAGTTACACCAAATACCGCGCCACCCTTATTCTCCGATTATACCAAAGCCCATCAGCTAGCCATCACCTAACTTCGGGTCCACAACGGGAACAACACCTCTTCTTTGTCTTCAACAACAATGAAATCATCATCAATAAAGAGCTCCGAGACTAACATCAAGAAATTTTAACAGAATTTCATTGAAAGATAATTTTATGATGAGAGCAAGGAGGAGCTTCAGCCGGGAATTAATGAACGCGTGATCATTAGGAACCTGCATCAATCGCTAAGTTTACACGCCCTCTAGTCACATCAATCCAAGCTTATATGAGCTCGATAACTGCTGCAAGTGGTACAAGACAGCAAGCTAGTGCCGCTCCATTCTCTTCCCGCGTCTGTGCTTCCGTCCAGCTAACTCGTGAAGGCTCGATATGGAAGCTAGCAACAAGCGTAAGCCTCGTCAGCATCGCTGATCCATCAACAATCTCCAACTACATAAAATAATACCAGCGTCCTTTAGAAACTGCTAGTCGCCCACGAGGCTCCCCACTTCTGCTAGTCGGTACAGAGAGGATACCTATCTTAGAGCAGCCAAAAATCTGCTCGCAATCAGCCACGAACAAACGGCAGAAGCAAATAAACTTTCCTTGATCAAGGAGCCTCTTACGGTCGTCAAGGTTCGTGAAGTTGCTAGGCGCGTATTAGTCAAAAGAAAGAGGATTATGATCGTCGGAAGTTGAGAATCGGCGGTGGAGATCAACGAAGAAATGAAGAAATCAGCATGTGTTAGCATCCCCCAAACTTCAAACATCACATCTCGGTACCTCTAACTTGGCCTCGTCCTATTTCGATACTACGTGTGTTGGGTAAAAAAAAAAAAACTGCCACATGTTTACTTAACTCTATGATAAGTCCATGTTATTCTGTATGTGCACGTGACTCATTTAGGTAAAGAACGTATTCGCATATTTTATTCGAGATACATCTCATATCGTTTATATAAGGCATGAAACGTAAGTGGGGGAGGTGCAAGCCTCCTAGTCACTCGATTCACATATATACGATGTTAGGGCATATTAATTGAACCTGTGGTCAACCATTATTTATGCTAGATGTCTACCAGAAAAACATCTATTTCCGATTTTGCATGGAATTTTCTTTTCGTGTACATGCCATTAAGGCGCGTCTTGTTGATATTCGCATTTCATGAAACACGCATGCCATCTCATCGGATGCCTAGGTTGTCGCTTTATTAAATTTTACAAAACATCAATTCATCTTGTCTTGAATATTAAGATCGGCTACACAACAAAAAAAAATTCTAATAAAGTGCTTCGGGAACCAAAGGCGCCCGGTCGACTGACAAATCTACAAAAGGCTACGGGAATGCCAAAGGCGCCCGGTCGACTGACAAATCTACAAAAGGCTATGGGAATCTCAAAGGCTTCCGGTCGGCTAGCAAATCTATAGAAGGCTGCGGGAATATGCACACCCTAGAAAAAAGAGAGGAGGGAATAGGCACACCCTAGCCTATCCTCCACCAAAATGAAGGGGGGAGTAGGCGCGTTTAACCACACGCCCTAGTCCATCCGCTACAAAAAATGAGGGAATAGGCACACCCTAGCCCATCCTCCACCAAAATGAAGGGGGAATATGCACGTTTAACCACACGCCCTAGCCCATCCGCTACAAAAAAGAGAGGAGGGAATAGGCACACCCTAACCCATCCTCCACAAAAAAGGAGGGAATAGGCGCATTTAACCGGGCGCCCTAGCCCATCCTCTACAAAAATGAGGGAATAGGCATACCTTAGCCCATCCTCTACAAAAAGAAGGGAGGGATAGGCACACCCTAGCCCATCCTCCACCAAAATGAAGGGAGGATTAGCGCGTTTAACCACACGCCCTAGCCCATCCGCTACAAAAAAGGAAGGAATAGGCACACCCTAGCCCATCCTCTACAAAAAAAAGAAGGGAATAGGCACACCCTAGCCCGTCCTCTACAAAAAAGAAGAAGGGAATAGGCACGCCCTAGCCCATCCTCCACCAAAATGAAGGGGGAATAGGCGCGTTTAACCACACGCCCTAGCCCATCCGCTACAAAAAAAAGGAGGTAATAAGCACACCCTAGCCCATCCTCCACAAAAAAAGGAGGGAATAGGTGCATTTAACCGCGCGCCCTAGCTCATCCTCTACAAAAAGGAGGGAATAGGCACACCCTAGCCCATTCTCTACAGAAAGAAGGGAGGGATAGGCACATCCTAGCCCATCCTCCACCAAAATGAAGGGAGGAGTAGGCGCGTTTAACCACACACCCTAGCCCATCCGCTACAAAAAAAAGGAGGGAATAAGCACACCCTAGCCCATCCTCTACAAAAAAAAAAAAAAATGGAAAAAATTGAATTGAGTAGGCACGTTTAACCACACGCCCCATCCCCCCTCATCGAGGCATGCTACGTGCTACCAACTTGTGGATATCCTATATAATCGTCTTTAGCTTGTGCCCCACGCGCGAATGAAAGAGTGTCTTCATGTTCATCATATTCCGTACGTGCTTTGTCTTGACGAACCAGTCTGAGAATCCATAGCACACCCACTTCCTCTCTCAACACTAACAGGCGCGCCAAGTTCTTCCTGAAGGTAAGACAGGGATACAAGCTAAAGACATTCCCAATCATGCGGAACCGTTAGAGAAAAGAAAAGAATGGGGCTAAGTAAAGTCCACGCCACGTCTTCATCACGCTCACACTGAGACCTTCAAATTGTGCTGGTAATACAATCCAAAGGTCTAAGAAAATGTTCAGTCATTTCATGTAAAATTCTTGGAAAATGCCTATCCAAACACCAGCGCGCATGACGAAAATTTCTTGCAAAAACCTATCTCATTTCATAAATTCCTCAAACTTGCTGATTGGAGACTCGACTAGAGAAGGCAGAGTACAATGGGTGCTAAAATGGAATGAAATATAACTATCGGGTTATTTGACAATTAACCCAATAGGACTAATGTTGATACATGAAAAATATCACCCCTTAGCCGGGTTAGGGTGCCTCCAAAATGGAGGCAAACCCAACATGAAACATGGGGATTAAGGCCCAAGTCCACTAAAAGGTATCCATAAGATGGAAAGGATAAGGAGGAAATTAATGGAAAATGAGAAGGTTGTATTAGAGAAGGAGTGGCATTAGTGGTAATTTAGGAGGTTTAGGATATGTGTCATGACGTCATAAAAGGAATGGCTTTTGGGAAAGTCTATAAAATGAGGCACATAGTACAATGGAAAGGGATCCTTCTTTTCTCTCTCTCATTCCTCTTGGGAATTGGGCGTTGAGGCTAGGACTTGTAGAACCAAATCAACTTACATCATTCCAAGTTCCATCGAATATGGAAGAGAATGTAGGCAACGATCATTTTGGGGAAAACGGTGTTTGCATATGTTTCTTCATGAATAGGGTTCGATTGGCATCCGTCATGATCCCGGAGAGCCTGTTTCATCCCTTCATGCCTCATAATTCTTTATACATTGACTTCATCATTTCCATCATTTTTCGCTCACTTTCTCTTTTCTCGAACGGCTCTTCGTAGTACCTTTGTGTCCATATTTTTTCCTCGTGAATTCGTTGACTTTAGGTCCCATGATTTTTACGTTTCTTTTTTGTTGCGCCTGAAATATTTATAGATATAGACACGATCTGTTCCTATTTTCTTGACTTTGATATCGCGGTTTTCCTTCTCCAAGTCCTGGTTTCTTTTTTTCTGTTCCCGAATCTTTTCCTTCTGTAGATTTTGGGATTTTTGTAAGCTTAAGAAAGATAAGAATGAGATAATGCAAGAGGAGGATCTAATTGTGTGTGGAAATGGAAAGAAAAGCTTCTTATTTTGTGGGTTGTTAGTGGTTTTATCAGGGCGACTAACCGCCCTACTCTTGACGGATCAATAGTTGTAGGAAGATTTTGGCTTTCTGGGCATAACATTTGCTGCTTCACTTGATAAACTCTTGTCCCAAAACTAATACTCCCTCCGTTTCAAAAAGACAGTCCGGTTTGATTTTGTCAAAATATTAAGGAGACCATAGTAGTTTACATTCCTACCCTTAATTACTTGCCTAATTTCTTTCAATAAAAATGTTAGTAATAAAAACTACCAAAAAATTGTTATGGGATTGTAAATAGGAAATAAAATAAAATAAAAAAACTAAACATATCAATTTATGGAAACAATATCAATAAAGTAAAAGAAAAAAATATTCTAAACACTAGGCGGCTAAGAAGATGAAAAGATTATAGAGATAAAAAATTGTATACTTATGGAGTATAACCTTTTATAAGGAATTTAATTTGGAACCATATATATTATCTTCAAAAAGGAATGAAGGATATATTTGTTTCTTTAATTATACATATTTCATTAATACTTTAGATTGAGTCACATTAAAAAAGAATTTATGAATATAAAAAACTTAAGGGTATGTTAGAGAGTTCACTGGAAAAATATGACTATAAACAGAAGCTGGACACATTTTTGAAACAGACCAAAATGGATTAGAGGACGGTCTTTTTGAAACAGAGGGAGTACTTTATAGGGTATGGTAAACCAACCTACCCCATGATAGACACATTTTTGTGTCCGATTTAATCTCAATTATCTATTTTGTTAGTGCTCATTTTTGTACTTGTAGGCGTTTTTGGAAATAAGCTTTTGTGGAAAAAGTTGCTCGAAAAGTGGCATTTGAACCTCCAAAGAAAATTATTAAGGGCACCCCAAAAATGTGTTAAAGACACTCGAAGGAGTTGCTAAAGGCACCCAGGAGTTTTACATCCCAAAATTACTACTTGTGGCCCATAAATTGCTATTTGCACCCCAGGAATTGCTATTTGTACCCCTGATTTCTAAAGGGACACCGAAATTGGACAGGGGGCACCCATCTTCTTCCACATTCAAATCCAGAATTGGCGGGAAAATTCAGCCATCACCGACAGAATTAGGGTTCGATTTTTGGGTGATTCTTAGAGAGATTCAATCGCAAAAACTTGTTGGGCTAGACTCATTAAGGGTAAACATGTTTTATATGTCTCTTTGATTCGACGGAAATTGGCTAGAATATCAGTTTGAAGTAAAACAGGGAAGGGAGATATACTCGGGACCTGTTGGAGTTACTTTTGGTATTTGCGCGTGGCTGAAGCATGTTTTACGTCGTATGAGACATGTATTCAACATGTTTAAGTGTGCAAGCTACATGTGACTGCGTAAAGGAGATTAAAAAGGAATAAATTCCCGTAATATGGAAAAGTATTATTCTCGCTAAAGAAAAATAAAAGAGAAGATTTCGTGGAGATTTAATCGACCCGTTGTGTATATAAAGGGTTGGGAGAAGTCAGAGAAGGTTCATCGAGAGTTTAGGGGAAGTTTAGAGAAGAAATCAGAGCTCGAGGAAAAGGTTCTGCTGCTGCAAAGACTCAAGAACACGAAAAACTTAAGACCCAGGAAGTCCGTCACAACTTGCAGAGAACCTTCGTTCTTCAACAGTGACAACGACAGAAACCTGTAACACTTTTATCGAATTTACAACACTTATCTTCGGTTTGCAAAACTTATTAGGGTTTTCTTTGTAACACTCTGTCTATAATGTCTAAAAGCGTTGCAGATTCCGTGAGTTATATTTTCACCTCCTTAACACCTTTTGTGATATGAACACTTATTTTGAGCGAGTCATTAATATGAGGAGCTAAACCCCTTTGCTGAGGCGACGGAGGAATATATTTTTCCAAGATCTGTGTGATAATTTTTATTTAATTAATTATTGCATTTTTTTAATGATTATTTGGTTTGATTAAAAATTGATTTATTGATTTTTGTTAAGCAATTGTGATTTCTTTTGATAGAGCATGCTTAGCCTAGGGTTTTGATGTTCTATGCTTTCGATTTACAATTGTTATTCTAAAAATCTATATATTGCAAAATATTAGAATCACTTGAATGTATGAGAATCACATAAAAATTGGAAATTAGTGGAATCTCGAGTCTCGGTGTTTTTACAATCTTGATACCAACTTTTAATTGAGTTTTCTTTATTTAGTTTTAGAAATTGAAATTAAAATTAAAATCAAAATCTCTACAAGTCTGAGAATCAAATTCTTTTTACCACTTTCTACAACACATCACCCCACTTCTTCTTTTGATCTTAGATTTCATTCCTGACTTCTGGGACATCTATCTTAGAGTAGTCATTTTTCGATATGGTGTTTCACAGAACTCGTGTTCTTGTTGTTTGGATCCATTGGGTTTTTTGACGGTAACTCGTCATACTCCTTACCCTTTTTTCCATCCTACTAGGTTTTTCTCGTCCTCCAGTTCCTTATCGCTCAGGTTTTGGACAAAATCCTCTTTATTTTTCGTATCAGTAGATATATATCCTTCCTTAGGTGTGTTGCCTTGAGCTCCATCGTTCCTATGTGGCCTTCGCTTATACTTTTTAATATTGGACGTTCCTACTACCCTTTGCATCTTGGATTTCACCTACGTCACAATAAAAGGGATGATTTACTACATCGTGCTTGAGCTAATCTCTATTTGTACATGTTTTCCAAAATCGAATAAATGATTAACATTTATAACATTTGTCAGCTCTTTCCTTATCCGATTTGTCAGACTCGAGACTGATGTTTCTTCCTGCAACAAAACCACTCACTTCTCTGAGATATATGTTACGGAAAAAATCATAGGAATTAAATTAAATATTTAATATTACTGCAAAACATAAAAATGAAACATTCCCAAAGAAGATAAGGAATTTTTTTAACTCATTATCCGTATACTTCTTCTTGGTGGTATACCTTTTTTTTCTCTTTTTTTCTTCTTCCTAGAATGAGGTTTGGCTCTGAAAAAAAATAACCGCCTCCTTTTTTGAAGGATTTTTTTTTTTTTTGGATTTTTGTTTGCTTTACTTACCAACAGTTTATGTTTTTGTAGAAGTATCTTAACTTGCACTATCAGATATTTATTTTTTCTTATAATAACCAGGAAACTCACAGATCTTCGAAGATTTTATGAAACAAAAATCTTTACGAAAGATCTTAAAATGTTCAAGTCTCTATCCTTTGAGGGGTTTTTTTTTTTAACTATTGGCATATTCATCATGGATGTATAATCGTTCTCAAGATCTACTGCAAAGGGTGGACTACCTTTGAGCAAGTCTCTAGGATTTAGTTGCGAAGAATAAGTGACAAGAAAAAGAAAATCTCTAATCAGGTGAAGCTGATAACTCAGAGAAAAAAAAACCTTTAAAGAAAATAAAAACACAGCAAACGAAAGTCGTAATTCATAAATAATAAAGTGTAAAAGCATGAGCAAGAGACCATCTTCCACAGGTATACAACAATTGATTAGCATTTCATGTTTCTAGCGCCAGATTATAATCACCATTTTTCTAACTACACGATAACATGGAACTAAATTGTATATTGTTGATAACACATAAAACCAAGCTAACCTATATAATATAAAGTAAAGAACATGAATAGTAAACAAAAGTATCAAAGGTAACACAAGAAGATAACATGGTTCGCTATTACTACCTACTCCACGGGAGAAAGATAATGAATTTATTAATGATGGAACAAGAACTACATGATGAACGTTCTAGTAAGGAAGATATTCTTACTAAACCTTAGAGATCTTACACTCCCTCTGTCACTCAAAATTCACTTGCTTTTAAGCTTAATATACTTATGTATTTATAAACAAACTGTACTTTACTATCCCGTGGAATATAAAGTTTGATACATACTATTGTTTATCCGATCTCGCGTAGGTCTCATTCCCTCTCCCGGGGGTATCCTGCTCATGTACGTTTCTCTGCTTGCTTTGACCTTTGTTCTCTTATACCACTTTTGTCTTACAAAGCATCCCCTGCATACCTATCACTTGCATTAGCTGCGTTGTCCCCTATTTCAAACTTAGCCACTAATATAGTCAAGTAACTTTCCACGCGTTTTCATCTGGTGATGGTGGTATATGTCTCGAATTTTGAGTGGTAATTTTATGGTTTTCATTCCATACTTCTCATCATTATTCTCTTGTTACTTCAGCATCTCAAGATCGTTCCATGCATCGGTTATATATTTTACCCTCATCCCAAAAGTGGCCCATGTACATTATGTGAATTTGATAGAAAATGCCTACAGCCAAATGGAAAGACAAGGCTTCCTTATTGAAGTTGGTAAAATCCCCATGTCAAATATTCTTTATTTTAGCTTAGTGACACGGAACATAAATATATGGTTGACCCAATATATAATTGTTGTCGGTGAGTTTTTGCCGAAGGAAAAAATGGTAAAATTACTTTTATACCGTAACATAAATATAAAATCTATAAAATTATTTCTGACTTTGTATCAGAAATATGCAGTCTGTATATTGAATTTTATCTCCGCAAAGAAAGATAGAAATACGTACTCTAATAATATCTACGGGTACTCTCCGTTTGTCATGTTATCTCTTTATAAATGTACACATCTGCATAAATATAAGAGTTTTACCCCAAGATCTTGTGTTGCTATTCATCTTTGTTCTCGAATGATTATTAAGATCATATACGGATTGCCCACTAGTATAGAGCAAACTCGAATCTATCCGAGTGCAATAATTCTGCAGATGAATTCGTTGCCATTTAATACGGTATTAATTTAGAAAATCTGATATCAAAGACTTAACGAAACACGAATACTCAAACAAATTCAAATTCCGTCTTATTGATATGATTCAATCCCATGGCTCAACATCCTATATATAGTTTAACAAACTTAAATCTCAAGTAAAAGACTTCCCTAAAAAATCAAACTCTAAAAACAAAAACTCTTCTAGAATATTCCAAACCCTATACGTAACCAAATACTATAACTGGTAAACTTGCTTCTCAAGTCTTCTTTTCATGCATGCTAAACACTCGTATCAACTTATTGTTAGAGCACTGCTCGGTCGAACTCGCAAGCGTTGCTATCTCAAGCTTGTTTTCAAGTTTAGTTGCCAAAACTATAAGTCTTGATTTCTAATCTACTTATAGCTAAGTCTCGGATTAGGATAGAAAGTGTAGTCGAGCATTAGACTTCACGGCGTTCATCGATTGAAGACGAAGAACTACCAAGGGGAGCTTGTAGAACTTCATCAACAAAAGGTATGTGGAGACTTGAACTCATCTATCACTCAAAAGTCTATCTACTCTATCTCCTATTTGAGACAAAAGTCGTATAGCTATATAGACTTTGATTATACACATTTGATATTTGGAGCTGAGTTTAACTCGCTAACATATTTCTCGAAATATGTGTTGGTAAGCTTTTTCTTTAACCAAGTTCATCTTATATTATTGACGAAAGTCAAAAGATGATCATGTGAAAATTGCCTGGTAACATCTTACATGATTTGTGTGAGACAGTCATTTGATGTAGACTCGGAATGTTTCGTATTGATCATTCAATCACTTGAAAATTGCTTTGAAGCTAATAGTTTGTGTGAGACATCTATTCCCGTCTTCCAAGAATGTTTCAATGGTTGAAATGAGAGTTTAGAACACTTGGATTTAAGCATACTATGCGTACTTGCATAAATGTAATCCATGTCCGGGAACCATTGTATGCATACCCGTATGCGTACAGGTTGGTTTGTGAAATCCGGGAACCTGGTATGCAAACCGGTACGCGTACTGGCGTAAGGTTTAGGTCCGGGAATTTCTGCTGAGTTTGGATGGTATGCGTACTAGTTCGCGTACTGGCGAAACCAAAACTTGGTCTGGCTACTTAGGTACGCATACGCGTACGCATACCTAAGTAGATGAAGTTCTAAAATCGGTTTGTTCATGAACGAATACATTTATATAATATTGAATGCAATCTTTTGCAAACCGTGGCTATAATGTTCATGACTTGATTCGAGTGAATCAAAATCGATTTTGCTTCAATTGTGTCTTGTATACTTCTATGAGAATATAAACAATTGAACAACTCTAGAACTTTCATTTTAGTCATTTAAACTAGTTATGGTTAAGATGAATGAGGTTGATATGAAAGTGTTCATATGGCTAACTTCGGTTAACTATTGTTGAGCCAACAAGGTGTACACGTTTAGGTACGGTTACTCATATCTAAATGAAGGTACATTTCATTTGTGTGTAAAAAGCTAAATTCGATCTAATGGTTGAAAGATATTAGCTTGAGTCTAATCTGGTTTTCATCGAACGGTGAAAATTGAATGCTTTGTTACCAAGGTAACATTGATTGCAAACCCTGATTTGAAGACTATATAAAGGAGAACTCTAGCAACTGGGAAACCTAATTCCCACACTTCCTTTGTGATACTAGTTGCGACTAGAGTCGATTCTCCTTTAACCTTAGGTTTTTCACGAAACCCTGTAGGTTAAGGACTTAAAGACTTCATTGGGATTGTGAAGCCAGACCCAACTACTTTCCTTGTAGTTGCGTGATATTATCTTGCTGTTTCTATCGTGATTGAGTACTATCTTCTCTAAGATTGGCTCGAGATTTAATCTCCGATAGGCAAGATAAAAAGCAGTCACAAACATCTTCGTCTCATCGTTTGTGATTTAACAATATATTGTTTCGCTACCATATGATTAAGATTATTGTGAGGTGATTGATATTTCTAGGTTGTTCTTTGGGAATATAAGTCTGGTATATCAATTGGTTCCTGTTCACCTTGATTTATCAAAAGACGAACAAAACTCATAGGTTTTCTGTGGGAGACAGATTTATCTATACAATAGACTTTTCTGTGTAAGACAGATTTGTTTAATAAGTCTTCGAATTTGGGTCGTAGCAACTCTTAGTTGTGGGTGAGATCAACTAAGGGAATCAAGTGCGTAGAGTCCTACTGGGATTCAAAGACGTAAGGAGCGCAACTGTACCTTGATCAGTGTGAGATTGGATTAGGGCTCAACTACATTCCAGTCCGAAGTTAACTTGGAGTAGGCTAGTGTCTGTAGAAGCTGGACTAGGTCCCGGGGTTTTTATGCATTTGCGGTTTCCTCGTTAACAAAATTTCTAGTGTCTGTGTTATTTATTTTCTGCGTTATATTTTGTTATAAAATAGAAATATCACAGGTTGTGCGTAGTTCAATCAATTAGAGAATCCAACCTTTGGTTGTTGATTATATTGATTGACACTTAAACATTGGTCTTTGGTACTGTTCAAGTTGTTTCACATAATAATCAGAATCGCGGATTTCTATCTGTTTGATTTGCTGATTACATTGTGAAACAGAGATACAACTCTTGGATATATTTCCATTGATTAAGTCTGACTTTCTAGTTGATTCTCTTGGAATTATATTGGAGTTTGTCCATACAGATTGCTAAGCGAAATATTGGGTGTGGTTGTTAGACCCCCGCTTTTTCAATTGGTATCAGAGCAGGCAAACACGCTTAAGACCTCAAAAGTCCGTGTTTGTGGCAATCTGAATCTGTGGACTGAATATTATCTCGTGTTTTCATGGATACTAAAATGTCTACAAAAGCTTTTAATTATTCCAATTGTCTTGGGCTTGCCTCAAAGGATAACTCCTTAGCCAATTCTTCCAAATCCCGAGGTAGAAAGGTTTTCGATAACAATCCCTCAAATAAGACAATTGACACTATGTCAGAAGACGAAATGGAACTCACCAGAACTTCAAAAAAATCTAGTGAGACTATTGATTTTCAAAATCATGTTCAACTCATTGATGAACTTGAGAAGTCTCTTGGTCGTGAACTGGAAACTCTATAGTATCATTGAGTCCTTCTCTAACAATATCGAAAAACTAATTCAAGAAACTACTCTACATCGTGAAAAGATTAGTGTTCTTGAAGATATTGTTAAAGAAGATTCAATTAAAGAAAAACGTTTGATCGAAACGCATTCATCTGATCTGAACAACCTTTGTGTTGAAAAAGAGAAACTGGTTGCATCCCTTCTTCTATCCCGAAAATAGTGCAAATCCTTGAAAGAGGAAAACTCTGTTGTAATGAGAAAATCTTCTGTGATACTCACTAATTCTCAGACAGAATTACAGTACATGAAGAAAAGTTCTCCAAAGGAAGTTCTTGCCAAAAAGTGTTTACATAATTTGCAGTCTTGTAATAGGGATATGAATTTAAAGCAGGTTCCGTCCAATGTTTCTCTTCCACGAACCTGTTCTTTCTGTGGGAAAAAGAATCACTATGTTCAACATTGTTTTGCTAGAAAGAAACAGATTTCTGATCTTCAAAGTCTACTTTTTTTTACAGTCGACAGAGTAAACTGTCTGATGACATCTACAATAGATTTCTTTCCTACAGAAAGCCAGAAATCTCATAAAAGGGACTTCAATGGTCACTCATTTCGAAATCTCTACTGGGATCGTGTTTCTCCTCATGGTGTAAACTCTTACACCACAAAAATACGCATTCCCAGTGTTTATGAGAATAATTCTGGTAGATTTAAGTCTAGAAGGTGGAGACCTCTCTCCTCTAATCCTCTGGAACCAGTTTCGAGAGATCCTAGACTTAATCCTCAGAAAATTCCCTTTAGTGGATTTTCTAAAATTGCTATGTCGAATTCTTCTGGAATAAGAAATAGCAGAAGGAAGGTAAGGAATACAAGGATCAAACTCTCTGATGGTATTTACAATTCATATCTCAGTCTTCATGGTGAGATTACATCTCACTCTGACACCTAATTCTAGGTAACTTCATCCTTGTATCTAACTTGAGAGTCGCAAGGATGATTTTTGAGAGTTGCTCAAGTCTACTGTATATTACCATTAGTCTCGTGTTTGATTTATCCTTTTGTAAAGAGCCAATTCTTGACTCCCTGTAATGTATCTTCTCTTTATGCTCTAATTGATTCTTTTGATTATTGAGCTATGTGAGTAGGAGATACCAAAAAGTATATTTCCTTTTTAGTGGATCTCTTTGATCCATTAACCTTCCTTGACCGGTCCACGAACGTCCTTGCTTGGGAGTTTTTCTTAGGTTTTCCATAACAAAGGTATTTTCCTCTTGTTTATAAACATATATTTTATATACTGTTTGTCCACCCCTAATAATAAAAATGGAAAACTCTTTAAGACCTCAGGAAGTGGTGAATCTTGAGATGGAAGAAGACGTTAAAGGATGCGATTATGTTCAAGAACTTGTCTTAAAAAAGATGATTGAAAGGAAGGAGTACAACTCCTGGATTGGTGAATCTGTTAAGGATTTAATTCTTTTTCAGAATGACTCTAGGGTCGAATTTGCAAATCTTCAATTGCAAATAAATCATCTTATTGATGGGCAGACCAAAATCCTTGATAATCAAAAGATCTTGGTCAGGAATCAGAATAAACTCATCATGGACTGTGTCAAAGCTAGGCATCTTGCCCGAATTGTTGATCGTAAAGTTAATGTTCTAACTCATGAACATGGAGTCTCTACGGTCAAAAGAATCAAGGACATCAGTGATACCTTTTATGAAGGACCCTTTCAAAGGTATGATGTTATCAAAGAAACTTGATTTTTATTTTGTCTAGGAAACTTCTTATGAGAATTTATTCTTGTGTTTTAAGAAGGATGACTAGGGTTTTGAATAGCCATTATTGTGAGTGCACATAGTTATTTCCAACGATTTTCATCTTGCAATATTTTTAGATTTATTTATTTAAATTCTAAAGTTTATTTGGAAGATGATTTTGAAGTATTAATCTTTATGGTTTTATATATTGCAACTTGTTATGGGATATGTGTTTTTGCGTCCGTGAACTATGATTGTCTCATATATGTCAAAAGTTAAGTCTTTCATATGTCATTATGCAAATATTGATAAAGGATTGAATGAAGTTTTGACAACAAAAGTTAAGCCTATTATGTCATTATGCAAATATTGATAGAAGATAGGATGAACTATTGTCTACAAAGATTAAGTCTATTATATGTCTCTATGCAAATAGTGATGAAAGATAGAATGAATCTTTGTTTATTACGCAGTATTGGTCTTCCCTGATCCACATTTTTGTGTAAATACTGTGAGGCTCCGTAAGTTCTCTTATGTGAGCATTTTCGATTAAATTAATCATGGGTTTTCTTGTGGTTATTTTAACTGAGTATTTTGGATACAAATTCATGTTTCATTTGTTAATGTCCAAAGAAATCCTTCTTTTCTTGTGAAAGTAAGGTCGCTCTTATTATTCTTTCGGGAATAACATTTTATGGGGGAGAGTTCTTAATTGAACTTGTGCTTATTTGCGAAATCTTTGTGGGGAGTGCGGCTGTGGAATATAATAGGAGTTATCTTGTATCTTTATAAACTCCTTGATGAATGCATTTAGCTTTGGCTATATGATGACATCTAAACAAGTTGATATGTTGTTCTCTTTTGGTCATGAAGTATCTCTATGGAAATTTCATTAGGATCCCACTAATTTTCGTACCTTTGCCAATTTTTATAGACAAAATGGGGGAGAATTAATGTGTAGTTCACACTACAAATACATATGGTTTACGGATCATTATGTAAGGGGAGTGGTTTTCATGTGAGATGAAGTATTGACAAAAGGGGAGTAATACATATCGCCATAGTATTGTTGTCAAAGTTGTGATACAATTGAACTTTGATGTTGTGTAATAATACTATGATACTGTATAACAATGATTAAGAGCAACTATTTTCTCATTGTTATAGCTACGAATCATCAAAAACTATGATGCTGAGTTGAACACGTTCAGAATCATTGGAGTACTTGGAAGTGATGAAGATTTCGAGTAATGTTGAAGAACCAAGGAAATCAAGCATTTGGATTGAGAGCCACAAAGTTTATTTATTTTGTATTCCATATGTATTGATAGTTTTGTCACTAAAATTTATAAAGGGGGAGATTGTTAGAGCACTGCTAGGGTCGAATTCGCAAGCGTTGTTATCTCAATCTTGTTGTCAAGTTTAGTTTCCAAAACTATAAGTCTTAATTTCTAGTATACTTATAGCTTAGTCTCGGATTAGGATAGAAAGTGTAGTCGAGCATTAGACTTCACGGCGTTCATCGATTGAAGACGAAGAACTACCAAGGGGAGCTTGTGGAACTTCATCAACAAAAGGTATATGGAAACTTGAACTCATCTATCACTCAAAAGTATATCTACTCTATCTCCTATTTGAGACAAAAGTCGGATAGCTATATACACTTCGATTACACACATTTGATATTTCGAGCTGAGTTTAACTCGCTAACATATTTCTCGAAATATGTGTTGGTAAGCTTTCGCTTTAACCAATTTCATCTTATATTCTTGACGAAAGTCAAAAGATGATCATGTGAAAATCGCCTGGTAAAATCTTACATGATTTGTGTGAGACAGTCATTTGATGTAGACTCGGAATGTTTCGTATTGATCATTCAATCACTTGAAAAATTTCTTTGAATCTAATAGTTTGTGTGAGACAGCTATTCCCGTCTTCCAAGAATGTTTCATTGGTTGAAATGAGAGTTTAGAACAATTGGATTTAAGCATAGTATGCGTACTTGCATATATGTAATCCATGTCCGAGAACCATGGTATGCATACCCGTATGCGTACTGGTTGGTTTGTGAAATCGGGGAACCTGGTATGCAAACCGGTATGCGTACTTGCGTAAGGTTCAGGTCCGTGGATTTCTACTGAGTTTGGATGGTATGCGTACCAGTTCGCGTACTTGCGAAACCCAAATTTTGTCCGGCTACTTAGGTACGCATACCTAAGTAAATGATGTTCTAAAATCGGGTTGTTCATGAACTAATACATTTATATAATAAGGAATGCAATCTTTTGCAAACTGTGGCTATAATGTTCATGACTTGATTCGAGTGAATCAAAATCGATTTTGCTTCAATTGTGTCTTGTATACTTCTATGATAATATAAACAATTAAACAACTCTAGAACTAATTTCATTTGAGTCATTTGAACTAGTTATGGTTAAGATGAATGAGGTTGATATGAAAATGTTCATATGGCTAACTTCGGTTAACTATTGTTGAGCCAACAAGGTGTATGTGTTTAGGTACGGTTACTAATATCTAAATGAAGGTACATTTTATTTGTGTGTAACAAGCTAAGTTCGATCTAACGGTTGAAAGATATTAGATTGAGTCTAATCAATTTTTCATCTAATGTTGAATATTGAATGTTTTGTTACCAAGGTAACATTGATTACAAACCCTGATTTGAATACATATTAAGGAGAACTCTAACAACTGGGATACCTAATCCCCACACCTCCTGTGTGATACTAGTTGCGACTAGAGTCGATTCTCCTTTAACCTTAGGTCACGAAACCCTATAGGTTAACGACTTAAAGACTTCATTGGGATTGTGAAGCCAGACCCAATTATTCTATTTGTAGTTGCGTGATCTGATCTTGCTGTTTCTATCGTGATTGAGTATTATCTTCTCTAAGATTGGCTCGAGATTTAATATCCGATAGGCAAGATAAAAAGTAGTCACAAACATCTTCGTATAATCGTTTGTGCTTCCACAATATCTTGTTCCGCTACCATACGATTAAGATTATTGTGAGGTGATTGATATTTCTAGGCTGTTCTTCGGGAATATAAGTCCGGTATATCAATTGGTTCATGTTCACCTAGATTTATCAAAAGATGGAACAAAACTCATAGGTTTTTCTGTGGGAGACAGATTTATCTATACAATAGAATTTTCTGTGTGAGACAAATTTGTTTATCAAGTCTTCGACTTTGGGTCATAGCAACTCTTAGTTGTGGGTGAGATCAGCTAAGGAAATCAAGTGCGTAGAGTCCTGCTGGCATTCAGAGACGTAAGGAGCGCAATTGTACCTTGATCAGTGTGAGATTGGTTAGGACTCAACTACATTCCAGTCCGAAGTTAACTTGGAGTAGGCTAGTGTCTGTAGCGGATTAATACAGTGTGGTGTTCAAATATGGACTAGGTCCCGGGGTTTTTATGCATTTGCGGTTTCCTCGTTAACAAAATTTCTGGTGTCCGTGTTATTTCTTTTCCGCGTTATATTTTGTTATATAATATAAATATCACAGGTTGTGCATAGTTCAATCAATTTGAGAATCCAACCTTTGGTTGTTGATTATATTGATTGACACTTGAACATTGGTCTTTGGTACCGTTCAAGTTGTTTCACATAATAATCAGGTTCACGGATTTCTATCTGTTTGATTTGCTGATTACATTGTGAAACAGAGATACAAATTATATTGGAGTTTGTCCATACAGATTGCTAAGCGAAATATTGGGTGTGGTTGTTAGACCCTCGCTTTCTTCACTCAGATAGCAGCAACTTCGACTAGTTGCTTTCATAAACTATTTCACTATATCTTGGTTTAACCTTCAACATCCTCCCTTAAACCAAGATATTCTTTACTAATAATTCCAAGTTTTCCACGCAAGTAAATGAAAGTTTTAGACTTCAAATACTTGGTGAAAATATCAACTACTTGATTTTCACTTTCACAAAATTCCACCACTATTTCTTTGCTGCTGACAAGCTCTCTAATGTAATGATACTTGAAATCAATATTTTTACTCCTTCCATGAAGAACATGATTCTTTGTCAACGAAATGAGGACTTATTATCACAAACTATTGTTATAGGTGTTATCTTGTGACGGACCGTAAAATTACGCCTGGAGCGCCTGGGCGTGCAGGCCATAACTTCCCCGATGCGCCAATATGATGCTACTGACGGACCGGAAAATTACGCCTGGAGTGCCTGGGCGCGCAGGCCATAACTTCCCCGATGCGCCATGATGATGCTACGATCCGGGCCTTAGAGCTAGGAAAATGTACGTCCATTCTCCCTTTCAAGCATGCTCGTAGAGCATGATGCAGCTAACTTAGCTTCCATACCGTTCCAAACTTACCCTTGTATGCAAAGGGGTATAAGGCCATAAGGCCGAGGCTGATACATCTTGCATGCATCACTGGATTCTCTCACCAACTCTGTGTAGCTTGATAGGAAGTATGAGCATCCCTTCGCTGGCATGCAACTAAGCCTCATCAAGTTTGGGCCGCAATCATCTCTTGCATCGAGCTACCGAGCTTAGATGATATGAGGGGCCAACGTGCTTGACCGGCAATGCTACAACTCATTGCGGCTTCCTACGTACCATTCTCTACTCTAAAGGGATCAAGCACATACCATAGTTCATCCACGAAGGGACAAGCAACTTAATCCAACTCTTTTGAGAGGCCGTGGCTAAGAAATAATGGTAATGGCCTAGTCCGTATAGGCCGTTCCGTAAAAATGCATCCAAGTGATAAATACTTGGTCTGCGGCATGGCATAGTGATGCATGCTTAATACGCTCCATTGGCAAAGCTACGCAACTATAAATGAGGCTTAGGCATCATTTACACTCTTTCGATTAATCTATGAAGCTTACTTGGTGCATAGTCCACATATGCACCTTCAACCAACTACCCCTCCCTATATATGTTGACTTGACATTTTACAACTTAAATTGGGGGACCAAAAATCATTCATCAACTCCCACTTTTACTATTCATGACCGTTGCCATATAGTTTTGAATAACCGGCCAAGATGGCTGTTCACTGCCACTGCCAACCCGATGTTCAGCCATGTTGGCTGTCCACTTCCAACCCGATGTTCAGTCATGTTGGCTAAACATTGTCAACGCATTGGCCAAGGGCCAATGTTCAATGTTCCTTTTCCTACGCAACGGAAGCTTTGGATGAAGCTTCATCTCGGGACATGGCGCACCTTTTAGCATGATCCATGCTAAAAACACGGGGTGTTACTATATATGCTCATGGAAAAGAGATTTCAGCATCATTCTCAACCATACAACTTGTGTAGCATAATTGCCAGCAGTTATATATTTAGCTTCTGTTGTAGACAAGGCAACAACCTGTTGTTTCTTTGATGACCAAGAGAAGAATCTTGTTCCTAAATGGAATGCATAACCTGAAGTACTCTTTCTTCCTTCTGTATCTCCATCCCAATCATTGTTTGTATATCCAACTAACTTTGGATCTTCTGAAACTGTGTAAAGAATTCCCAAACTAGTTGTTCCCTTAACATATTTCAAATTACATTTTGCAGCTTGTAAGTGTGACTGTCTTGTTGATTCCATAAACCGACTAACTAACTAACTAACTAACCAAATTGCATACATAATGTCTGGTCTTGTAGCAGTTAAGTATCTAAGATATCCAACAAGAAACTTAAAGTCTGTTGAATTCACAAGTTCTCCTGATCCATCTTTTGTCAATTTCAACCTCTATTCTACTGGTGTTAAAATTGGATGGCAATTATCCATCTTGAAATGCTTTAGTATTCCATCTGCATATCTCTGCCGATTAATAAAGATACCTCTTTCTGTTTGTTGTACTTCAATGCCAAGAAAATATGACATTGATCCAAGGTCTGTCATCTCAAAATCCTTCACCATATCCTCCATGAATTCCTTAATCATCTCTGAGCTATTACTAGTGAATATAAGATCATCCACACATAAACAAACTATAATATGATTGCCAAGTGAATCAGCTTTCAAATATAGAGTATACTCATGTGGACATCTTATAAATCCTTTCTCAATGAAGTATGAATCTATTCTTGTATACCAAGCACGTGGTGCTTGTTTTAAACCATACAAAGCTTTATTTATCTTGTATACTTGATTCTCCTTCCCCTCCATAACATAACCTGCTGGTTGTTTAACATAAACTTATTCTTAAAGCACACCATTCAAGAATGCTGACTTCACATCCATCTGAAAAATCTTCCAATGCTTCTGAGCATCTAAAGCTATAATTATACGTACTGTATCAAGTCTTGCAACTGGTGCAAACACTTCTGAATAATATATTCCTTGTTTCTGTCTATATTCCTTAGAAACTAATCTTGTTTTCAATCTATCTACTTCACCATCTGATTTGTACTTTGTCTTGTAAACCCACTTAACACTTATTGCTTTCTTACCTTGTGGAACTTCAATAAGTTCCCATGTATTATTCTTCTCAATTGAGTGTATCTCAGCTTCCTTAGCTTGTACCTATCCATCTTTTTTTGAAGTTTCTTCATAAGCTACAGGATCACAATCTTCAAAGAGTTCAAGGTTAACCACTTCATCATCTCTTGATAATACATAGTCATTCATACGTGCTGGTATGACATAATTTTTTCTTGGTCTTGTAGTTTCTTGTTGTGTTGTTGCATCAGTTCTTGCTTCATCAGTTCTTCCTTCTTCTTGTTGTTTTTTAACATCATCTTGAATATTTATTTCTTCTTCAACTGTAACTGGTACTGTTCTGACAGTTTCTTTCACTGTAGTAGTATTCCAATCCCATTGTGAATCTTCATCAAAGATCACATTTCTGATTGTAATTACTCTTCCTGTTTCTGGATTAAACAGATTACATCCTTTGGTTACTGAGCTATAACCAACAAGAATACATTTTTCACTCTTATCATCCAATTTCTTCCTGATCTCTTTAGGCACATGTGCATATGCAATGCATCCAAATATTCTAAGACGTCTTACGCTTGGTCTTGTACCACTCCAAGCTTCTTCTAGTGTCTTATTATTCAAACTATTTGTATGACATCTGTTAAGTAAATAAACTGCACAATCAACTGCATAACCCCAAAAATTCTTTGGTAGATTCTTTCCTCTTCTTATACTTCTTACCATTTCCATTATGGTCCTATTCTTTCTTTCAGCAACACCATTCTGTTGAGGTGTATATCTAGCTGTTAATTGATGTTGAATGCCATGTTCTTCCATAAAACTATCAACAATAGTATACTCTTTTCCTCTATCAGTTCTTAAAATTTTGATACTCTTATCAATTTGTTTTTCATCATAAGCTTTAAAACTTCTAAAAGATTGAAATGCACCACTCTTCTGTCTAAGTAGATATACCCATGCTTTTTACTAAAATCATCAATAAAAGTTATAAAATAATTATTACCTCCATGTGAAGTTACTTCAATAGGACCACACAAGTCACTATGAACAATCTCTAACTGTTGTTCAGCTCTTCTAGCTTTGTTCACTGGGAATGGATCTCTGTGTTGCTTGCCAAAAATACAATTCTCACACCTTGAATCAGGTAGGTCAATAATAGGTAAACCTGACACCATCTCCTTCTTTGATAAAACTTGTAAAATGTTAAAGTTTACATGACCCATTCTCTTGTGCCATAACCAACTATCATTATTCACATGTGTACTGTAACAGCTTGCACTTTGATATTGAATATTCAAAGGAAAAAATTGTTCTTATTCATCTGTACTCTTGAAATAAGTCTTCTATTACGATCTCTTATAGAACACACACCATTGAATATATTCATAGAGTAACATATTTCTGATAGCTGTCCCATACTCAACAAATTATGATGAAGACCTGGTACATAGAATACATCCATGATGTATGTCTTTGAACCATTCTTAAGAACAATTCTAATTCTTCCTTTTCCCATAACTGGAATGGTAAAATTATTACCAAACTTCATAGTTGAACATATAGATTCATCAAGATTGAAAAATAAGTCTTTCCTTCCACATATATGATTACTACAACCTGTATCTAAATACCATTTAAGATGAGGTTGTTCTTCTGCTGTATGACAAGCTAGTAGCATGTTTTCAGCTTTCACTTCTTCTTCTTCTTGACTTTCTGCTATGTTTGCTTTGAAGTTTTCTTTGTAGTTATTAGTTGTTGTCTTTCTAGGATTTGTACACTCAGTAGCAAAGTGTCCAAAATCTCCATAACTGTAACATTGTAGTTTTGTTCTATCTACTGGTCTTCTTCCCTGATAACCTCAATTATTAGATCTTCCTCCAGTGTTGTATCTTCCTTGATAACCTCCATTATTAGGTCTTCCTCCAGTTTTAGAACTTCTTTGGTTGTTAGTCCATCTGACTTGACTCTGTAGTGCTTCTTCAACTGATTTTGCAGCAACTGTTTTTTTCAAGTAATCTTTGTTCATAAGCTTGTAAAGAACCTAACAACTCATCAAGAGTCATAGTTGAAACCGTATTACATTCTTCTATAGTAGTAACTTTTGATTCAAACTTCTCAGGTAAACTTCTTAAAATCTTCTTTACAATTGCAGAATCTTCTATGGTGTCACCATTAAATTTCATCTCATTGACAAGATTTAATGTCTTTGAGAAACACTATGATATTGTTTCTGATGATTTCATCTGTAAAAGTTCATATCTGCACTTCAAAGTCTGTAATCTCACATTCTTGACCTTGTCAGATCCTTTGTAATAGTTTATCAAACCATCCCATGCTCTTTTTGCTTCTTTGATATAAATAACTCTATCCATGAGAGATTCATGAATACCCTGATGAAGAATATAAGTAGCTTTAGAATTATTCTTCATGTTTGTTGTTAAACAGTTTGCTGAGCTTCTGTAAGAACAACTCCTTCTGATGGTTCTACGTACCCTGTATTAACAACATCCCATACTTCTTGATATATAAAATTGTTTTCCATATGTGTAACCTCAAGTGTTTAAAGTTTTTTCCTTCAAACACTTGTACCTTAATTGAACTCAAACTTGTCGTCATCTTCTTATTCTCAACAACTCATACCTACATCCCTAGAATATGATACCAGTGCTCTGATACCATATGTAGAAAATCTGATATCAAAGACTTAATGAAACATGAATATTCAAACAAATTGTATCTTATTGATATGATTCAATGTCATGGCTCAACAACCTATATATAGTTTAACAAACTTAACTATCAAGTAAAAGACTTCCCTAACAAATCAAACTCTAAAAACAAAAAATCTTCTAGAATATTCCAAACCCTATACGTAACCAAATACTATAACTGGTAAACTTGCTTCTCAAGTCTTCATCTCATGCATGCTAAACACTTGAATCAACTTATCCTAGTTTCTTCAATAATACTGCATCAACTCCACCTAATTGCTTCCACCTTACCACATCAACTTCGCAAAGTTTCTTCCATATAAATATCATCAACTTCTACTAGTTGCTTCACTCAGACAGCAACAACTTCGACTAGTTGCTTCCATAAACTATTTCACTATATCTTGGTTTAACCTTCAAAAATTAATAACGTAAAGAGAAATGCAACTTACACAAATAAAAGTAAATATGAGCCATGACATGAAAGAAAAACGTTCAGGGGCACTTTCATGGTTGTGGTGTCTCGGGCGCTAGCTTATTAACGTTGGAGCATATAGTGCCACCTTCACCGTCCTCTCATCATTGGTGCGTATAACACCATCCTCTAAGCGCTCTTAAGCCAGCGCTGGAGCCTTCCTCTGCTCCATCCCAACATTGGGTCCTCAATTGCTATGCATATTGCATTATTTCCCATCGATGGTGCACATTGCACTAGTCGTACCATCCCATCGCTAGCATGCCAATGCTGGTGCTTTTCTTTGGTTGCTGGTGCATATTGCATTAACTCTTTAGCAGTGGCACTTCGTGGATGAAACATAAGTTCCCTTACCTCTTTTGATGCCCCCTTTTCCCCATCCATTGTACGCGTCTCCAAGTGCTCTTCAATGGACGTTGTAAGCTATGGGTTCTCTGATTCGATGCCCTAGGCTATGAGCATTCAACAACTAAGTATTTTGAATATATATGCTAATATTTGGCAGTTTTTCACTCTTTCAAGACCACGCGTCAATGATACGGAGTATTATATCACTAAGTACCAGGCATACTCAAATGCATGCAGCTGGCATCACCAAATCTCATTGCTCACACCTCTTTGTTTAGAGCTCATCTCTCACAACTTAGAGCTCATTGCTCTACCTGACTTGTTAAAGGTCATTGAGTCTCGAAAGGACTCATCATTCAGTAGACTCGGCACACTAAGTCTAATAGTTAGTCGTCATATTAAGCCTTGGCTTAACTACTTAACCAAATAGTCCCATATAACTCTGTCGCCTTCACAGTGGTAGCATATTGAATTTTATGAGACATTAAGCATGTCACATGGGGGTATTCTTCAGGGTTTTGGTGCGTCCTACGGAAGATGTGGTGCCATACTCATAACAAAATAAATTAAGTTATGATAAACATTGGCAGAAACAAGGGATAACTTAACATCTTTCTGGCAATTCAGAAAAGATTTTACCATGTTTTCTGTATCTTATCGAGTCTTCTCGTTTCTTCAATTTTCAACACGTTTTCCACATCTTACGGGAGATCGGAGTGCTACTACTATAAATAGGAAATTTAACCTATTCACAAAGGATATGGAAATTAGTACCAAGTTATCTTAGAGATTTCGAGTCTTCTCTCAGTTCTACACAGAGAATCCAAAATATTGTAGTTTTACAACAAAGTCAAAGAACTTGATATTCACTATTCGAAAACACCACCTATCACCACATCCACACCGTGATATCTCACTCTTTCTCTATTTCCTTCCCTAATATCAACTCTATTGAAAAAGTGGGGGTACAACAACCTCACCCAATATTTCGCTTAGCAATCTGTATGGACTAACTCCAATATACTTTTAAGAGAATCAACTAGACAGTCAGACTCAATCTTAATAAAAAGTATATCAAAGAGTTATATCTCAATTTATCGATTCAATCCTTACTCAAACAAATAGAAATATGTGAGCCTGATTAAATACAAGAGAAATACCTTGAACGATACCAAAGACCAATATTCAAGGATCAATCAATTTCAATCAACAACCAAAGGTTGGATATACCAATTGATCGATACAACGCACAACCTGTGATATTTCAATTATATAACAAAATATAATGCGGAAAAGAAATAACACAGACACCAGAATTTTTGTTAACGAGGAAACCGCAAATGCAGAAAACCCCGGGACCTAGTCTAGATTGAACACACACTGTATTAATCCGCTACAGACACTAGCCTACTACAAACTAACTTCGGTATGGACTATAGTTGAACCCCAATCAATCTCACACTGATCCAAGGTAGAGTTGCGCTCCTTACGTCTCTGATCCCAGCAGGATACAACGCACTTGATTCCCATAGCTGATCTCACCCACAACTAAGAGTTGCTACGACCCAAAGTCGAAGACTTTAATAAACAAATATATCTCACACAGAAAAGTCTACACAAATAGATAAATCTTTCTCCCACAGAAATACCAACGAGTTTTGCTCCGTCTTTTGATAAATCAAGGAGAACAAGAACCAATCGATAACCCGGACTTATATTCCCGAAGAACAACCTTGAATTATCAATCACCTCACAATAATCTTAATCGACTAGCGAAACAAGATATTGCGGAATCAAAAACGATGAGACGAAGATGTTTGTGACTTCTTTTCTATCTTGCCTATCAGAGAAATCAATCTCAAGCCAATCTTATGATTGTACTCAAATACGATAGAAACAGCAAGATCAGATCACGCAACTACAAAGCCAATCTTATGAGACGAAGATGTTTGTGGCTTCACAATCCCAATGAAGTCTTCAATTCGTTAACCTACAGGGTCTCTATAGAAACCTCAGGTTAAAGGAGAATCGACTCTAGATTATACAACTAGTATCACATAGGAGGTGTGGGGATTAGGTTTCCCAGTTGCTAGAGTTCTCCTTTATATAGTCTCCAAATCAGGGTTTGCAATCTAAGTTACCTTGGTAACAAAGCATTCAATATTCACCGTTAAATGAAAACCTGATTAGATTCAAGCTAATATCTTTCAACCGTTAGATCGAACTTAGCTTGTCATACACAAATGAAATGCACATTCATTTAGGTTTGTGTAACCGTACCTAAACGTGTACACCTAGTTAGTTCAACAGTAGTTAACCAATGGTTAGCCATATGAGCACTTTCATATCAACCTTTTTCATCTTCACCATAACTAGTTCAAGTGACTCAAATGAACTAGTTAGAGAGTTGTTCAATTGCTTAGATCTCATAGAAGTATACAAGACACAATCGAAACAAAAACGATTTTGATTCACTCGAATCGATTCATGAACATAATAGCCACGGTTTGCAAATATGCATTCCTTAATTTATAAATGTCTTAGTTCACGAATAAACCGTTTTTAGAAAATAACCCACTTAAGTACGCATACGGGTACGCATACTTAAGTACCTAGACTGAGCTTGTTTTCAGTTCACAAACTCCAGCAGAAATTCACAGGATGTGAAATTCCGATAGTACGCGGACTTAGCTCTGGTTATCCTAAACAGCAAAGTACGCATACTTTGGTTCAAGGATTATGGACTTACACAAGTATGAGTTCACATACAATGTTTATATCCATTCAAGGTTATATATTTTAAACTCTCATTTCAATCATTGAAACATTCTTATAGGATGTTATATATAGTGGTTATTCACACACTATTTTTCATCAAAGTGATTTTCAAGAGATTGAAACAATATCATGACTTTTGTCACGAGTAAAGATGAACTTGGCTAAAGCGAAAGCTTACCAACATATATTTCAAGAAAAAGATAAGCGAGATAAACTCAGCTCGAAATAGCAAATGTGTATGATCGAAGTCTATATAGCAATACGACTTTTGTCTCAAGATAGGAGATAGAGTAGATAGACTTTTAAGTGATAGATAAGTTCAAGTCTCCACATACCTTTTTGTCGATGAAGTTCCACCAGTTCCTTGAGTAGTTCTTCGTCTTTGTATGATGAACGCTGTGGAGTCTAGAGCTCAACTACACTTTCTATCCTAGTCTGAGACTTAGCTATAAGTAGACTAGAAATCAAGACTTATAGTTTTGGCAACTAAACTTGACAAACAAGCTTGAGATAGCAACGCTTGCGAGTTCGACCGAGCAGTGCTCTAACACCTATATCCTCTCTTTGTTACCGAAGCGGCGTTTACACGGCCATTTCTTGGTCTAGGCGAGCTTTGTATGAGTTTGATCTCTTAAACTCACATAAATTCCCCTACTCTCACTTTATTTTCTTTACCCCTAAAACAATAATTGATTACTGGTAGTCTTATATACGTTGTATATCGAGTTACTGGTATTTGTTGAACTTTATTCAGTAAATTTAGTTCTTTAGCATATATCTATTTGGTGGTTTCATAGCTACTTAAAAGGCACCTGCTTAAGAGCTCCTTATGCTTTTCTCAGTTATCTATAGTGGTTTTTGGAGGTTTACTAGTTAGGTTCTTAGTTCACTAAAACTGTTGCATTCTGTTTTGTTGGCATCTCTTGTTACGATTGGATTCCATGTGCATTATGCTAACTTGTTAACTTGCTCATTTATGAAGATTGTCATTTTCTAAGATGGGATTTTCTACATAGTTGTTCCCTCTCTCCTCTCTCTGAGGCGACTTCTCGCTCCGCCAAAAACCACTGCTACAACCAGTGGTCCATCCTGCTACATAATTGTTCCCTCTCTCCTCTCTCTGGGGCAATTTATTGCTCCGCCAAAAACCACCACTTCAAAACAAAAAAACATTATTAACTAGCCGGTAACCACCATTAACTAGCCAGTAACCACCGTCTGCGACAGAGAAATTCCCTGAAAACCACCATTAACCTCAAAGATCTCTGTTTATCTCATGACCCCTAAGCACTGATTTTTGATCCATGACTCTTACGACATGATCCCAAGGTTCTAAAGCCACTTTATCTCAAAGAGAAACACCGGTTACCAAGACTTTTGATTTGCTATCTCCCTATTACTAAGACACCAAGATCTAACACTTGCTTTGTGCTACAAGACACTTGAATCCGGCTAGAAGTCTCCTATTGGATAAAACTAGAAGACCCATTTCATCTCTGGGATACTAATTTTTTGGTTCCCGTTACCATCAGTTTCCAAGATTTGGAAGCTTTCATCATCTCTCTTTGCCTTTTCTTAATTTTATTTCTTAGACTTTCAATCTTATATGCTTGCTTCTTTCTATTCTCTAATTTGTGTTTAATTTAGAAGTTAATTGATATAGATCTACCGTTCTATAAGTTAATTTCGTTTTCCCCTCTTTAGACCCTTTATTCTCCCCAAGATTCCTTTTAATTTTGGTTCCTTGAATCTGTTTTTTAATTTTGAATCAATAGAAATCCCTACTGTGTATCTTATTTAATCCCTAGATTGCTGTGAACTGAATTCTAATTTCTGTAGTTTGACATTATCTAGCTGACTTCGTTTCGATAACTTTATCCCTTGATTCTCCGTTTCCATTTCTCCCTTTGTATGTGTATCTTCCATCAGTCCTATCAAGTTTATTAAATTCTGCAAAGGAAAATTAAAATATTTTACAAGTCTAATGCATACTCGTCTGATCCCAGGTACCATTTGCTACAACTGGAAAAAGAGGAAACTACTAGAAAAGCCAGGGCTTCAAGAAAATATTGAAAAGAGGAAGAGGAACCGTAATTCAACATCTAAAGAGGGGGAAACTTCAAGGAAACTTGACTCAGTAAATCCTTTCAAAGCTCCTTCCCAAAATATGGAAAAATCCCAGAGTAAAAATCAGGTAACCAAAATCAAGGAGGGAGTTTTCATTCAATCGCCTGATTGCGATGATCTCTACCCAATTTCTTCTGGTTCTTCCCATTCTGATATTGAAATTCAAAGATCGGTTGAGGTAAGACTAAACCACAGTATTCATATTATTGATAGACGCATTTATGTGTCTATTTTCATCTCTTTTATGTATAGTGTTAGTACCCATTTTTGTACTAATTTTGGTATTTTATCCCTTGTAGGTGTTTTTGGAAAAATAGGCTTTTGCGGCGAAATTAGCTCGAAAAGTTGTTGAAGGCACCAGGGAGGACATTTGCTATTCGGACTCTCATCTTGGATAAGGGGTAACCCATTTCCAGGCAGCTGCTAAGCACAGACCGGGATTGGATAAGGGGAGGTCATCCCCTTCGTTTGAAATTTAGTTTTGGCGGGAAACCAATTGTCTCGCCTGCGTAAATTGTTGAGCAAATTTTGGAAGTGTTTTATCGAGATTCAATCGCCAAACTAAGTTGGGATGGACTTGAATGGAGTAAACAGGGTTGGTACATCTGTTTGTATCGATTAGAATGGGCTGAATGATCGGGTTTTGATAAAACAGGGAAGAAAATAAATAAAAATGGAAACAAACAAAGTTTCGAATTATATTTAGAAGTTACGTGCTATATTTTGCAAGGATTTGTTTGTAGAAGCATAAGAGGATAGTTTGGATAATTCAGGAAGGAGGTGAAGTGATTAAACAGGTTAGAATATCCAAAACTTGGCCGAGAAGAAAAAATTATTTTTGGGGAAGAAAAAGAGATTTTGATCGAGTTTAAACCGAGCTGTGAGGTATATATAAGCTCTAGGGAGGCTAAGGAAGGGTGGGGAACACTTTGGAGAAGTTTAGAAGAGAACAGAGAGCTGAAATCACGAGTTGAAATTTGTTTCTGCTGCTGCGAAGAAGAAGAACACGAAGAACATAAGACCCTCGGAGTCAGTTGCAGAGGCAGACTTATTTTCAGTGACAACGAGGTACGGTCGCATCTTCCTGCAGTCACCGAAGCCCTTCAGCAACGATTCAGACGTCTGTTTTAGACCTTCAGCAACTACAGAATCCGTTGTTTTAACACTTTTCTCCCTTTTAATCAACTTTTGAGCCATAAACATGTATTTTGAGATTATGATTAATATGAGGAGCTAAACCCCATTGCTGAGGCGATAGAGGAAGCTATTTTTCCAACAAAAAGTGGTATATTCTATTTATTTATTTTATTTCAATTATTTTTATGATTATTTTCCTTGATTTATAATTGTTTGAATGATTTTTGTTAAGCAATTGTTATTTCTTTTGATAGAGCATGCTTAGCCATAGGTTTTTGATGCTTTATACTTTGGATTTACACTTGTTATTTTGAAAATCTACATGTTGCAATAGTTTAGAATCAAATTAAACACAAAAATTGAATAAATATAAATATTGGATTTAATCACTTTGGACTTGGAAAATAGTGGAATCTTAGCCTCAGTATTCTTTTAATATTGATATCAACTTTGTCAGTGTTTGTTTTAAATATCAGTGATTTTTTATATTTTTAGTTTTAAAATTTAAGTCTAAAGTTATCCTTCACAAGTTCGAGAATCGAATCCTATTACCACCACTTTCACTACAACTAAAATTCACATCAATTATCTATCCTAGTAACATGTTGAATAGGAACACATCAAACCATTCGAACAACATGATCTCTATTGACTGTCTTTTAATCTTTGTCTATAGGAGAAAGATGATTAAAATGAATTGAATCAATTAATCCGTTTATACAATTAGAAATTCTAACTTGGTAGGTATTTTTACAGATAATTCTATTTACTCTAAACTGTTCCACATAAGCCACAATCTAAAAAAAACTAGTGTATCCTCATGTATCTTATTTCTGGCAGTTCATCAAGACAATTGTGTGGAACTGTCAGGGACTAGGTAATCCCAATAAACCTGAGACATACTCAAGTTTGAATGACCTTCTAAACAAAGAAAATCTTGATATCTTGTTTATCTCAGAAACTAAACAACAAACTAATAATGTAGAAATCATTCTTAGGAAAATTAACATACACAAATATTGGATTGTACCACCTAGAGGTATGGCAGGGGGTCTTATTCTAGCCTGGAAGAACAATATAAACATAACTATTTCAGACTATACTGACAACCAAATCAATGATAGAGTTTATGATCAAACTATAAATTCCCACTAGATCCTAACGGGATTCTATGGCAGTCCATACAGACCCAACAAAGTAGCTTCATGGGACATGATTAGAAATATGGCTAGTACAGTTACTGAACCATGGATAACAATTGGCGATTGCAACATGATGTTACATGAATCTGAAAAACAAAGCAGATTTTCTTTTAACCATAGTAAAGCTAACATGTTTATTGACCTTCTGCATAATCTAAATCTCCAAGACGTAGGAATAACAGAAGAAATGATAGAGACTTTACGGAATAGAGACTAGATAGAGTTATTGCTAATAGTGCCTGGTTTAACATTTTTCCTAAATGTAATGTAACACACCTCTCCCCCCTGATTTCTGACCATACTCCAATCTGTCTCAGCAACTTTGTAAACTGGCAGGATGGGGCTAAACCATTCAAGTACTTTGGTCCTTGGATGAATCATCCCCAATGTAAAACAATCATAAACAGGCCTGGGAAACCAATATCAATGGTTCACTAGCGTATTGCTTTACTAAAAGATTTAAGAAAGTAAAACTTGAACTCAGTAAATGGAACAAGATCACATTTGGTAATATTAATTCCAACATCAATAATATAAAGCAAAAACTAGATGAAGCAAACAAAAACCTTCCCTCTACCATAAAAGCCAGAGAACTTAACAAATTAACATCAGAATTAACCAGATGGTATAACATAAAGGAAGAATTTTGGAAAATAAAAAGTAAAGACCAAAACCTTGCTTTAGGTGATAGGAACACCCAATTCTTCCATGATTCTGCTAGGCAGAGATACCGACGAAATCGAATTGATGCGATAAAAGATCAACATGGTAACTGGTTACATGAAAAGAACGAAATAGCGAATTTCCTAAACAAACATTTCAAATAGATAGCTACAACGAAAAATCCTTCAATTGATAATAACTTAATAGATCTCATTCCCACTAGCATTACAGAACTTGACAACCAATTTTTAGAAGCCATACCCTCTAATACTGAAATTAAGAATACCCTATTTGCTATGGAACCTAATAAGATCCCAGGCCCGAACGGTTTCCCACCCAACTTTTTCCAAAAAAATTGGGAAACTACCGGACCTGACCTAATTCAAATGATGCAATCATTTTTTAGAACTGGATATATTCTCAAGGAGCTTAACTCCACATTTATTTCTCTAATACCTAAGGTGCCCAAACCAGTTACTGCGGATGAATTCAGGCCAATAGCTCTTTGCAATATAGCCTATAAAGTGATTTCCAAATTACTTGCCAATAGAATGAAACCTCTGTTAAATAAATTAATTCCCCCTACCAATCGGATTTCATCCCGGGTAGGAAGATCTCTGATAACATCACTGTGGCGCATGAGCTAATACATAATATGAGAAATAAAAAAGGGCTCATAGGATTAAAAGTCGATATGTTGAAAGCCTTCGACAAAGTCGAGTGGCACTTTCTAATGCAGATAATGATAAAAATGGGATTTTCTAACAACTGGTGTAATCTAATTCACCAGTGTATATCTACTACGAACCTTTCCATCCTTATGAATGGTTCTCCTTGTGGTTTTTTCAAACCTACGAGAGGTCTAAGACAAGGGGACCCTTTATCCCCTTATCTTTTTATGTTTGTATGGAAACCTTGACTCCATCATGCACGCTAAAAATCTAAAAATGATAAAAGTTCACAAAATAACTGGCAAAGCTCCTTCTATAACCCATCTGCTCTTCGCTGACGACTGTCTAGTCTTCTGCGAGGCTACCACATAGACTAGCAATAATCTAGTAAAACTTTTTGCCGACTTTGGTAAGGCCTCTGGACAATTAATAAACCTGAATAAATCAGGAGTTTTTTTTCAGTGCTCACACGAATCCAGATATTATGCAGATGATCCAAACAAACCTGAACATAAATTCCATACCCCTAGAAGACAAATACCTAGGTTCTCCACTATTTATGCATAGATCTAAGATTAAATGTTTCGAACCTATTGTTCAACATATAAAAACTAGACTATTAGGTATGCAGAGGATAAACATGAGCCCTGCAGGCAAAACAGTAATGATCAAAAATGTAACATCTTCCATGAGTATCTACCAAATGACATGTTTTAAACTACCAAAAAAGATATATAAAGACATAGACAAAATTCAACGTGATTTTTGGTGGGGCAAAGATATTGAAAACCCAAAAGGAATATACCTCAAAAGATGGGGTAATGTTTGCACATCAATAAAAAATGGAGGATTAGGTCTTCAAAAAATAGAACACTTTAATAAGGCTATGTTATCCAAGATGGCATGTAGACTTATACAAGACCCAGATTCTCTGTGGGGATCAACCCTAAAAGCGGTTTACTTTCCTAACAAAGATATTATGCACATCGACCCCAATCCTAAAAGAACTGACAGCTGGCTGTGGAAAGGAATAAAAAGTGGTATTAATCTCATTCAAGAAAATTTCTTTTGGACTTTAGGGAAAGGAGATAAGATCGATATTTGGAACGACTTCTGGATTCCAACAGTTAACCCACCTATCACCAAACCGAATATAGATACTACTAATCTGAATTTAGTTTGTAATCTGATCACAATTGATAGAACTTAGGATACTACCAAACTTGAGGCATGTTTTGACCTAAATACTGTGAACATAATACAAGAAATTAACATTCCCACTAATGAGACAGAAGACACAGATGTTTGGCCCCTCACAAAAGATAGAAATTCACAGTAAAGTCTATGAATAAAAAAATCAACTATATTGAAACCATTGATCCTGCCTGGAACTCAATCTGGAAGTTAAAAGTCTCCCCTTCCAATAGGATGTTTATGTGGAAATTAGCTAGCTCAATTCTCCCAAATAGTATGCGAGTGGTGGCTGTTCTTCCACACATCAATACACATGTCAACTTTGTAGCAATCACAATGAAACTCTTACCCATTTATTTCTTGACTGCTGTTTTGTTTCTCAAGTATGGAACCACCTAAATTTTCAAATGAGTTATGTGGAAAATAATATGGATATTTGTCACGATTGGATAAACAGTTGGTTCATTACCAGAGAAAGAGATAGTATTTTCATAGGATGGGACGAACTATGAAGTACGGTAAGTTGGTTCATATGGAAAGCACTTTGTAACAAAGTTTTCCAAAAGGAAAACATGAATAGCTGGAATACAGCCAATTCCATTATGAAATTTTTAAACTCAACAAAAAATGCTTAGGATGTAAACTATAGTATCAACCAAACTTTGTACTATAATCCTCTTCTTGACGCTGATCTTAAAATAACTCCTCTAAACTGCTGGACTAATCCAGGAAGCTTCAGATACATGATTAGCATAGCAATATTAATGCTACCAGACGTTTGTGATTCTTTAATAGGATTAACTCTGATTGACGATGCAGGTAACTGCAAAGAAGCTAGAGGAGAGTTTTCCTGTAACACCCCGTATTTTTAGCATGGCACATGCTAAAAGATGCGCCATGGCCCGAGATGAAGCTTCATCCAAAGCTTCCGTTGCGTAGGAAAAGGAACATTGGCCCTTGGCCAATGCGTTGACAATGTACAACCATCATGGCTGCACATCGGGTTGGCAGCGGACAGCCATCATGGCTGAACATCGGGTTGGCAGCGGACAACCATCATGGCTGGACATCGGGTTGGCAGTGAACAGTGAACATCCATCATGGCCGGGTATTTGGAAAATATATGGCAACGGACATGAATAGTAAAACTGGGACTTGGTGAACGATTTTTCCTCCCCTAATCAAAGTTGTAAAAATGTCAAGTTAACATATATAGGGAGGGGTACTTGGTTGAAGGTGCATATATAGACCATGCACCAAGTAAGATAGCCTTGGAGATGTACAGCCATCACGACTGGACATTGGAGTGGCCTCTGGGCCAAAGACGGAAATATAGCCATCACGGCCCTTCATGGGACCTGGCTCAGGAAGTGTTCAGCCATTATGGCAGGACATTGAAACTGGCATGTGAGACAGAACTGAATGTACAGCCATGACGGCTGTACATTGCTCTTGGTCAGGGAGTTATGTGCATCCATCACGGCCTTGGGACTTGGTGAAGTCATTTTGCTCCCCTTTCCAAAGTTGTAGAAATTGCAAGTTAACATATATAGGGAGGGCTGGTTGGTTGATGGTGCATATGCGAACCATGCACCAAGTAAGCTTTGTAACTTAGCCGGAACGGTGTAAATGATGCTTAGGCCTCATTTATAGCTTCGTAGACTTGCCAATGGAACATGTTAAGCATGGGCGTTACTATGCCATGCCACGGGATCGATAATGCATATCATATATGCATTTTGACGAAACGGCCTACACGGACTAGGCCATTACCATTATTGCTTGGCCACGGCCTCGTAAACGAGTTGGTTTAAGTTTTATGTCCCTTAGATGATGAACTACGGTCTGTGCTTGATCCCTTTGGAGTAGGGAAGGGTGCGTAGGCAGCCGCAATGAGTTGCAGCATTGCCGGTCCAGCACTTTGTCGCTCATATCATCTATTTGAGAGATGATTGCGGCACATTGGCCTCTCATATCATATGGCTCGGTAGCTCGACAAAAGAGATGATTGTGGCCAAACTTGATGAGACAAGTGGATGCAGATGAGCAAATTATAGCCTATCTGGAGGCTAAAAACCCGATTGTCGTAATTTAGCTCAAGACGGATCTAAATTGATTGGAAACGTCCCAACGATCAAGACGTGATCTATGCATCACGGTCTTGGAATTTTAGCCAAATTCCATTGTTTAGAGACTCAAAAGGCCGTTTTTGCCGTTTTAAGAAAGTTTTTGTTTTCTTAATAAACCCTTTGCGAAACAAGGGTAAGTTGGAGCGGTGTGAAAGCTAATTTAGCTGCATCATGCTCTATGAGCATGCTTGCAAGGGCAAATGAACGTGCATTTGCCTAGATTTAAGGCCCGGTAAGTAGCATCATCATGGCGCACCGGGGAAGTTATGGCATGCGCGCCCTGGCGCGCCAAGCGTAAATTTTCCGGTCCGTCACACTTCCGGTTTGAACTCTAGAGAACTGTTAGAGCAAAATGGAGCTGAAGCAGCATTTCAATGGGCAGTGGAGTTGAGTGGGCTTCACGTCGAATTCCAGAGTGATTCTGAAGCCATCTTAAAGCTGCTAATTGATATGTACGCCAAAGCAAAAGAAGAAGGATTCCAGAATAGTATTCATTTTGAAAACCAACATTACAAACTTTTTAACTTCAAGGCTATGTCTTTTAATCTAGTTAACAGATTTGATAACTTTCTTGCGGCGAGTATTGCCAAAAAGTGTAATCTAAGTATCATCATTTCTAGATGGTCCGCAAACAACTTAACCAATTTGATTCAAGAATTTCAATCGGATCCTGATTACATTTGGGCCTTGTATCTTCCTAGCTACACTGCTTAAGTGTTGGCAGGTTCAGTTATCTATTTTCTTATAAAGAAAAATGTATAAGAAAAATGAAGATTGCCATTTTCGTTTCTCTCGGTGGATTTAACATATTGTCGATACCCATTTTGTTTACGAGTACACAATTATTGATGATTGAGGATTCGGAGCACTGCACTAATGATATATTTGAAATACTATTCCAGGTACGTGCGTGACCTTATATATTGTTTTTAAGGAAGAGGTATCCCTCTGTTTCATTGATAAGATAAAATTGAATACAACAATCTCAGATACATCAAAAGTGAAATACATGACAAAATACAAATGTCTTGTATCACAATACCAAGTAAATTGTAAAACACCAACATATATACTAAAAACATGAACTTCAAAGAGAAATCTGATGATTTTTGAGGGATGACCATTGAATTAAGATTCGGCCATTTGGAGGATTTGAAGAAACTGTCTTGTTCACTGTTTTCTTCATTAAGATAGAATTGTCCCAAAAGGGAGTAATATGCGCACAACATCGTTACGATTGCTTCTGGTAGCCACTGATCTTCAGAAAAATGGAGAATCACTTTCTGCCGAGATGAATCGCCCGTATTGATATATATGAGACGATTGTACCAATCGATTGAAACACCTTCAAGACTATGAGAAACTACTTTACAAACATCTAACAAGCATTAATAAGCCATTACAGAAGAAAGCCTATGGAAAATAAAATAGGAACGTGTTAGTAGACAACGCTATATCACTTGAATCAGCTTGACCTTATATTGTTATGCACTCATGAATCCGTATACGGTTGTCGGTCACTCTCTAGTCTTATACCCAAAATAAGATCTTGTACATCCAACGGTTAGCAAACCCCCTTGCAACAGCCTTACAGATTTGGAGACAAAGTTTAGCCGCCTGTATTATAGAAACAAGTATGGGGCATTGTTTTGGGACCCCATTTTATCACTTTGCAATAATATTCTCCTCACTTCAACATGTCTTTCTTCCTTTCCCCTCTATAAATAGGGCTTCAAAATTGTCATCGTTTCATCACCCTTCTCTATTCCATTACATACATTTTCTCCATCTAGCTAATTTGAAAGAGTGACAGTGCTTAGAAAATGGGTGCAAAAAACTCTAGGAGTTTCATTTGGATGGTAGTTATTGTTGCCCTTCTTTTCATGTCTTCTGAGGTTTCGGCAGTTAAGGACTTGTCTGACAATACAAGTGAGTTTTAATTTTATTTTCAAATGTAAATATCGTTCATTGATTGTGTGCAATTTCAATGTGTTATTCTGGAAAATCTTGTAAATCTATAATTGTGATTGTTTAATCTTGTGATTGTTTTTCTTATATATAGTACATTTGTGATGTTGGTTTTTATTTTGAAATAGAGGTGGAAACAGCCGAGAAAAATGGAGTAAAAGACCATGAATATGGGGCGTCTCTTGCTGGCATCAGATGTGGTAAAAAGAAATGTTGCGTTAAACAGTCAGATGGGATCACTTCTTATTGCGTAGAATGTTGCAAGTAAATTTTTTGTTCAAACCGAAGACTCAGATTGTTAGTTAAATACTTAAATCTGCTACTGCTACTGCTACTACCGGTTCTGTACAATAATAAGCCTTAGAACTTGCTAATGAATATGTATTGCTGTGATTAAGTATCATCATCTACAAGTAATAAGGTTTAATTGGTTTATCAATGATATTCAATTGTGATAATTGGATTTGATTGAGTATCCATCTTATGGTTATTGGAGTCTCGGCCTTATCTTTTGCCTTATCTGTGATTTTATTTGCATTCTTGTTGTACGCAAAGGTGGCACCTACAAATTATGTGGTTTTGGTTTCACATTACACAGATTTTTTTAGTGGATCGAGTACGGGAGATGTGTGTGAATCACAGCATTCGCTGTAACTTAGAGTATCAACAAGAACACCTATAAGATTTAAAAAAAAACTTAAACTATATAAATCACAGTCGGTATGTTTTGAGCGCTAAAACAACTATCAAGCAAGTTCTTATTGTTAATTTCCTCAAAGCGTTGTGGCTCAGGTGTAAATCTGTAGGCTACTGTAACAGAACCATAGCAAATGGACATATTGACATCCAATTCTTGATTATACGTGCAATCCACTAACCTGATGCATAAACAAGGAGAAACAAAAAGAAGTTTATTTTTAATATACAGGGTAATCCATCCATATAACACAAAGATAACAATCAATGACAAGAACATGATGCATATACTGATTGTGGTTTAAACATTCATAAAAGGAAAAATGCCAAAGATATTCATAACTCTCTTGTGTTAACTTGGAAAATTAACTTATACAATAAACACAGACACCGATGCATGACATTATGGACATTCTACACTGACTTCAAGCTTAAGTTTTAGAAGCTAAATTTGGAAGTAATTCCACACATCAATAGCATGCTTTTGAACATGTCTACAGTTCGGAGTGCCTTAATATAGCACAGAATGCACCTATTTCCTATTAACTTACTAGAAGCAATGTAAGTATCAGCATAACTCCCTCTCTTTATTCTTCATTAAGAAAATGTTAAGTTAAAGGAATCTTGCAAGAAACCCCAACTCGAAAATCAACCAAAAACAACAAATACTATATCAGGTAAGAAATGCTTCAAGAAAATGTATCAGGTAAGAAATGCATTTTCACTTGCGCTAAGGAAAATATTGAACAATAATGTGACTGATATCTCAAACAACTCAAGTCAGATTAACAGCATGCATACATCTGAAACGGCACCAACTTCCAATGATTCACTAGTCAGACAACCCGAGATTCAGTGTTCCTTATGATCTTCACACATTAAAACTAATGACACCAAAGAACATACATGAACAGTTAATCCATTTTAGCTTACTTACAACTGAGAGAGTGGGGGTCGTATTATTCCAGAACAAAAAGAAGAAAATCATAATCTGATTACCAAGTTACAAAGACAATTAAACACAGGTAACTTGTGAATGCATATGGGGATTTCACTTTTCACATTACTTTAGATCACACAACTAGAAAAAACTCCTATTTTAAAAATTATGATTATGAGCAGTAAACAATAAATTGATCAGAGTTAAGAATACCTTATAGTTATCCTAGAACAGCACCCATTCTTTCAAACATCATCAATTCCCTTGCGCATCTCATCATCCATTCGTTTTTCTTCCCTATCTTCGAACTTCTTTTTCTTCTTATCCATTTCTTCAAGCATCATCTTCCGAACTAACCTCTCGATTTCCTTCGTAGTCTCAGTCCTAGTTTCCGCAAAAGTAAGTTTGTTTTTTGAATACTTGTTCCAATTTACTTTGCGCAAATCCTCCAAACTCGCTGAGCTGAACAATTCGTCCAATTCAGCGATAGTCATATCCTCCTTCAAATCCACCCCCTTCAAAAGGAAATGAAACCTTCAATCAATCAAATTATAAACACGAAAAACAAAAACTAAGATGAGATTTAAGATTTTAAAGTAAGAAATTCAGACCTTGCCGATCTTTTCTCTGCGGTAAGTTTCTGTATCTAAAATGTAACGACGAATCCTTTGTGCCCCTTCAATGAAACCTAATGAAGATGTCTCCGAAGAAGCAAAGGGAGATATCTTGGTCAAAACTACTCTCATCGCCATTCTTATTATCTTCTTTAACTATCTTTCCCCAATTCCTACTACTGATGTAGAGAAATCTCAAACCCTAGAACATCTTGAAAGAACGATGTTTATGTTATATTGGACTTATCACAAAAGGTATGTCCAGGGATCATGTTAAAATGCATTGACATAAATTTTGGCCTGACCTCTTTAAGCTGGACCATTTTGAGTTCTTGATGAGAAGCCCAAGGGAGCGTTAATTGACTCGTAGAGGTGGAGCTATCGTGTGAAATATCCGAACGCATGTTGACATGCATACACGTACATGCAAAATATCAAGCAAGATGGCCTGAGAGGGAGGGATCTTGGACGTTCAACGGCTACCAATCCCCGTTGCAGAAGCCTTACAGATTTGAAGTCGAGTTTGGAGAAACTTAGTCGAGTTTGCAATGACCAGGGATCATGTTAAAATGCATTGACATAAATTTTGGCATGACTTCTGGCATACGATTAAACTGGACCCTTTCTTGATGAGCCCAAAGGAGAGGACTGAGGAGTAAAACTCGTAGAGCTATCGGTGTGAAATATCCCAACACATGCATACATGATACATGATATATGCAAAATATCAAGCAAGATGGCCTGAGAGGGAATCGCGAACCCTTGAAAACTTGACTACTGCAAGTCCAATGGTGCATATCTAGGAGATAGTTTCACAAATATTTAATTGGCTACAGCAAGTCCTATGTTGTATATGGAATATTCATGGTATTTCATTAACTTTAGTTAGTAATTTTAGCCCTATGATTGCTATTTTCGTTTCCCCCGGTGGATTTTATGTTTGGCAGCGGACACTCATTTTGCTTTTGAGTACACAATTATTGCTATCCAGGATTCGGATCACTAGACTAATGATATACTCTCTCCGTTTCAAAATAATTTGATGATTTTTTTTGTAGTATTTGAAATACTATCCAAGGGACTTTAGGGTAGTGAGCTTATCTTGTTACGAACTTATGAGTGCGTTTACGGATATACTCATTTGATAGCAGCCGACAATTGTCGCTCTATCCAAAAGAAACAATTAAAAGGGATCTTACACGTTGAACGGCTAGCAATCCCCCTTGCAGCAGCCTTAAAGATTTGAAGTTAAGTTATACCAAAATTTAGCCACCTCTATTATAGAAACAAGTACGGGGCATTAGTTTGGGATTTTGCAATAATACTCTTTCCAAATGGAATTGGCCTTTAATTAGTAGTGTACTCACTTCAACACGTCTTTCTTCTTTTCCCCTCTATAAATAGGGCTTTAAAATTGCCATAGTTTCATCACCCTTCTCTACTCCAATCTCATACATTTTCTCCTGATAGCTAAGTTGAAAGAGTGAGAGTGCTTAGAAAATGGATGCAAAAAAATTTAAGGTTTTCATTTGGCTGGGTGTTGTTGTTGCCCTTCTTCTAATGTCTTCCGAGGTTTCAGCTGTTAAGGACTTAACTGAGAAAGCACGTGAGTATTTAAAAAAATAAATTAGATGCAACTATTGTTCATTCATTATGTGCTTTCTCGATCATTTTTAAATTTTTTTTTATTATTTAATTGTTGAAAGGCTTAAGCCTAAAATCTTGATTTGAATTTATTCTAAAATTGTATAACTTCGTGATTATTTTCTCATGTGATATATTTGTGTATGTGGTTTTTGCTTTGCAATAGAAGTGGAGACAGAGGAGAAAAATGGAGTAAAGGACCATGAATATGGAGTATCCCTTATTGGTGTCAATTGTGGTAAAAAGAATTGTTGTGTAGCCGAGTCAAATAGGTTCGGTTCGTATTGCGTAGAATGTTGCAAGTAAATTTGGTGCTCAAACCAATGACTTAAATTGTTCTATGGAATTACTACTGCTACCACCGGTTCTACAGATAGAACCGGTTACTGAATATGTATTATTGTGGTGAGATGTCATTACTACAAGTACTTATCTACTTTATGTATTAATAAAAGGAACAGGGTTAGTGAAGCTAAATAAGTGTATTCCCATTTTAACCTTGTATCTATGTATTAATTTGAATTATGAGTGTGCAATGACAGTAATAATAGTAGTACTAATATTTAGTGAATATTTAGTGAATGCATCTAAATTGACTCGTTTAATTCGGGGGCCCAAAAAACAATTAGGGTCCTGACCAATTTATACTCATACCAAAAATTATAGGGGTTCCAAAAGGTGGTGAAAATATTATTATGCTTTTCTCTAATAACTACACAAAAAAATCTTATTAACCCTTAAACCAAGACCCCCAATTTCATTTTCTATCTAAACCAAAAACTCTTCTTCTCCTCCCCTATTCCTCTCACTGCTCTCTGCTCTCTCCTCCCCCATTAACGACCCGATTTTTTTTTTCTTTCAACGATTCATCGGAGTAATCGCGATGCGAAAACTTTAATCGACGATTAACTTCTTCTACAAACATGGCACGTACTAAGTAGACTGCTAGGGAAGCAATTCAGATCCCTAATCTCGTGGAGGCAGTAAACACTAGGGTTTATGTAAAAACTAGGAAGAAATCAAAAGAGGCGGAATCGGTGCAAGGTATGGCTCCAATCAGAAGGTAAGTGAACTAAAAACCCCTAATCTAACTTGGGTTTGCGTTTGATTCGATTTTCTGATTGAAAAATTAGGTTTTCGACCGCAAAATTGCAGTTACAATTCAAGGGTCGTTAATCACGATGTGTTTATTCCCTGACAATTTTTCATCTGCATGTTGGTCTTATGAAAAATCGTTAACGTATAGGCTGAAGGGGATAACGACCCTATAGCTTTTTTTTGCACAATTTTTTCCCTAGATTAGAGTCATCAATTTAGTAAGTAAACTGTTGAAGACTCTTGATGGCGACTCGTTTTATACCTCTACGACTCTATACTATGCAAAACTACCACTCTGTCCAAAATAATGAAGGAGTCGTCAATTACAACCTCTAAACCAATAACGATTCTTATGTGACAACCCTTTTATAAACCCTAACGACTCTGTATGATGAATAGCTACCAATTATGTCCAAAAAATTAGAAGGGTCGTCATCGAAAAATAGTAGAGTCGCCATTCTTTGATTTAGAATCGTCATGGTATAATTTGGAGTCGTCATTTGTGTTTAAGAGTCGTTTATGTTTATCATTTTCTTATTGACGACCCTTTATCTGAGACAATGAAAATGAGGTCTTATTGGTTTATCTTTGGACTATTGTAGCAAGAGGAAAGATAAGAATGCCATGGTATCTCCTCCTTCCAGACCTCCTCGCCACGGAAAATACTTAATTGCCGGTCCATTACGCCAAAAACGGCCGAGTGAGGTAGCCTTCTCTATTTGTGAACCCAGAGAAAAGGTAACGAGTCTTCGGATTCGTTGACTTCATCCTCTCCTGTTGTGTCTGCTTCTGGAAGCGATGAGGAAGAAGAACAAGAAGAAATTCCTATGGGAGGTAAATATGTTGTTAATGATGATGATGATGATGATGATGGTAATGATGGTAACGGTGGTTCTAGTCGTGGTGATGGTAAGGAGGATATGGATATTGAGGAGGAGGAGGAGGAAGGTAATGATGATGATGATGAGGAGGAGGAGGATGATGGAAATGGTGGTGGTAGTGGTGATGATGATGGTGATGATGGTAAAGGTGATGGTGGTGGTGATGATGAGGATGGTGAGGAAGAAGATGATGATGATGATGAGGAGGAGGAGGAGGAGCAGCAGCCGGATGTACAGGCTAAGAAGAAGAAGTCAGTTCCAAATGCACCCAGTGCGAGACACATTCCCGCCCAACATTTGCAGCTGGAACGTCTTCATGGTGGGAAAGATAGAGGAGAACCTAAGAGACAATCGAAACTTTGGATATAAGAGGACCTGGGCTCGTACCATCTATGAGACAATCGAAACTTTGCTTTTCATATGATTTGTTGATATTAAGTTTCTTATTTTTGATTTTTATTTGTTTCTCTTTTGTAGGATCATAAGAATGCCACATGTCTTTTTACACGCCAATCTTCATATGTACAAATGTCAAAATGGCCGCTAGAAGGTGAATGTGCAAGAGTGAGAGAGATTGTTGAAAAGTCAGGTTTGTATGCTGCGGTTGAGAACTCCATCATTACGTATGACAAGGTCGCAGTATCATGTTTTTGTGAGAGGTTTTATGGTGAAACCGATACATTCCAATTTCCTTTTGGCGAGATGGCAGTGACTCCAGACGATGCAGAGCAGATTTTAGGGTTGCAGGTCGAAAGAAAATCCACCGGTGACAAGTTCACGAAAAACCTACCTTGGAAAGAAATTTATACACTCACCTTGAAGTTGTTTGGTTGGGATGAAGCGACGACGAATGCGCATTTCGTCCCGGGAAAGAAGTACACAAAGAAAGAATTCAAGCTTAAGCCCCTTAGAAAGATGTATGTTGGTTCACTAAAGAAAGACGGAGACAATAATCTCCTCTCTGACATGGAAGTTCGTGCTACGGCGGCCGCATATTTGTTGTACGTCATTGGATCTGTTATATTTACCGATAGCAAAGGAAACAGAGTCAGCGTCAACCTTCTTCAGCTTTTGGATCCATTGGACGAGGTGAGTAGGTACTCGTGGGGGATTGCCATAGTGGCACATTTGAATGCACAGCTAGCAAAGGCATCCCGGGAACGAACTTCTCAAATTAACGGGAATTTGGCTCTACTTCAGGTAATTGGAGTCATTAAAATTGTTGGGTGTGTGTATTATTTTGTGTCCCGTGTTTTAAGATTTATTGTATTTTTTAATTGTTTTGGTGTTATTTTAGGTGTGGATTTACGAGCATTTCCCTTCATTGATCAAAGAAGATGAAGATGTCGAATTGGAGTCAACATGGGACAATACTAAACCAAGAGGAACCCGATACAAGTTCAGTGGGTCTCAGGATAAGGAGGAATCGCAAAAGGAAGACTTGATAGCCATGCGCCATAAATTGGACAACATGACAGCCGAAGAGGTAAACTTTGATCCATATAAGGAAGATAGAGATGGAGGAATCCAAGATCTCGTATATTACCATGGTCCTTTGTTTTACCCTTACGGATATTCAACGTATAATCAAAATAGAATAATGCGTCAGCTTGGGTATATTCAAGATTCACCCAATCCGGACTATGTACCACCGTTCAAATATAAATTAGACAAATGCAAGACGGACGGAAAAACGATTAAAGTTGTTTATGAACCTGAGCCTAATGCCAAGCATTGGAATGATAGGAATAAGGGTAAGAGGAGGGTAGACATTTCTTTTTGGGAGCATGTGAATGAATGTCACGAGGTAAGTGAAGATTACATGTGATGGTACGAAGGCTTCTATTACCCCCGGTTGATAAGGATAGATACTACTACCGGTAAGAGGAGCAACAAAGCATCCTCCTCGGCTTCTATATCCGATACTAGAGATGATTCTACCATTCTTAAGCTTGTGGTAAGTATTTTTCCTAAGTAATTATGTTATTCGTATACCTACAAATATAAGCTTGTTAATATGTATTGGTATTTGAATGCAAATAGAGGGAACGAATGAAGATTCTTATCAAGGAATTTTGTTGCTTGGACGACAAAGGAGAAATCCAAAAAACCTGAGCGACATCGTAAGTACGCTGATTACTACAAACACATTGAAAATCCACAAGCGGAGAAAATGTTTGCTAATCTGGCTAAGCAATGTACGCGGACCAGGAAAACAGCTAGCCAAATAAGACAAGAACGTGCCCAACGGGGTGAAGGAAACGAAGATGATGATGAACAAGCTATCGGAGAAGAAGGTGGTTCTCCAAGGGGCAGCCCAACACAGGGTCCTTCTAAGAGAAGCAAGTCATCATCAAGTCAAGAAAGTCAAAGAGGTCGAGACGGAGGTCGAGGTGGTACTCGTGGGTAAGGAGATGTTTTATAGTTTTAATGGATGAACTTGGATTTATTTTTCTTTTAGGATTGTCGACTTGAACTCATGTTTCTTAGATACTGTGTGTTTGGTTTGGATGGTTTGTTAAAACACTTTTGCTTTCTTAAGAATTTAGAAGGATGTTTAAAAGTTTGGATGGTTTGTAAATGATTGTCAATGTGTTGGACTCGTCCCCAACATACTTAAAAGAATAAAGACCCTAGTGCCAACAAGTTCCCAAAAAATTCCCAGTGTCAGAGTCGTCGTTATTAAACTGATCAAGTTGACGACCCTAATACACACAAATTGATATAACTGGGTGATATGTAGAGTCGTCAATGAACTATTTTGCATAATCACGACTTAACCATATAAAAAGAGTTGTGACTATATTAAAATTGTAACCTAACAACTCCTTGGACCCAAAACATCCAGGAGATCAACAAGAAAATGACCTCTTAGAGTGGTCATTATTTTTCTTATCCAATTAACGACCCTCTAAGGGAGAGTCATCATACGTTAATCTGGTGGATTAACGACCTTTTAAAAAATGAGGGCTATTATGAAAATTATGATACAGTCGTTATTAGGTATATTCTATAAGTGGACGATCCAGTTTTGAAACTTTAAATTGGAATGAAAATGGACTTTGATTTCATTAAGAAAATAACATTACATCAATCTCGCATTACATAAGTGTTAATATGGGTATTCTAGAATCTGACACATCAAATGTTCGTCGATGAACCTCCTAGCACGTCAGTACAACGTGGTATATTCTTTATGGTGAATGAACTTACTTTCCCCATTACGAATTCTCCATAGCCCATTGAAACGTTCCAGCTGAAATTCAATGAATTCTTAAACTTTAGTATGCGAACTTTTAACGATGAATATTATTGGATTACTTACTTTTTCCCTAAGAGGAGCTTGTGGATGATGTTCGTACACCATATTCTGAACTTTAACATACTCTCGCATTGAACTTTTCATGTAATTAAATCGAAAAGCCAAGTCTCTCCACTTGCGGTTATTGGGATTCCCGGTTCGCCCGTTAAAGAACTCTTTAACTCTCTTCCAAAACATGGAATAGATTTCATTCGGACGTTCACGAAACGTATTAGAAAACGATTTAACGAGACACAAATCTTCATACGGTTCCCATTCCTCCATTGCCACTAAAAGTTGAAGTATTTTGGTAGAAAATGAAATGTTTTTGGCCATTTTCTCAAGAGGATAGAAGGAAACCCCAACGGTCGGATTTATTGAAATCCACAACAAGAGTTGTTAAGGTAGAACTAAGTATATTGACGACTGTGGAGTCGTCAATTTGCTTCTTCTAGGTGGCTAACGACCCTAGTTCATAATAAAAAGAAACTCCATTTATTCAGAATAAATGTAAACTCCGTTTAGTTGAAACTACAATACATCAAGTCTAACATAAATCTTACTCAACAAATTACATGTTATTCATTTTCCTTGTGCGAGATTGAATTACCACTGCGGCTTTGATGTGATAAAACGGGTCTCCTCTCCATTTGGTATATGCAGCCTGGGCCGCACGCCTATCCCATTTGTGCCTCGCGAGAAACTCGTTGTACTTGGTGCACAATTTCATAACGTGAATTGTCCTATCACGAATATGGGAGGGTTCATAATCATAGCGTAGTTTCTTGTTGTACTTAACGAAAGGACTCCAACCAACTTGACCCCAAAATATACTCTGATGTTGATGTTCTTGGGGAAGATCTTTGACGATGTAATAATTTTTAACCCATTCGGTCTCTTCCTCGACTTGCTTGAATACTTCCCGGAGATGGGATTGTTCTTCGCCTCGTTTTTTGGCCTCGCGCATCTCTTCTTTTTCGTTCATAGGATATGATGATGGAGTGAATGGTTTTTTAGTAGGTCGCATGCTTCTTTTACGTATTTGTTCTTCCATTGCCAATATTGATTTGGTTGGTCGCTTGCATCTTCTAAGTATGTTTTCAATTGAATTGTTATTTGATGATGAACTTGACATTGAAAAAATGATTTACTTTGATCATTTTCGGTTGTATTTACTAGTTGATCACCGTATCTATATATACAAAATATCCCAACGGTTTTTTTTTTGGGAAAAGTGTATTCACAAATAGTCGTTGTAGGCAAAACATGTGAGAGTCGTTAGTCTTTATTTATACAAAAAAACAACTCAAACAAAAAAAAAAATGCAGGAGATGAAGAATTTTTGGTATGACAGAGTCGGTAGGTATTAGAGTACCCAAATTAACGACTCTGAAGGAGACAATGGAGTCGTTAGTATTTAATTTAAACCAATAACGACTCTAAGATACAAAAACATCCAGGAGATCAACTTATATGGACCCTTTAGAGTCGTATAGGTATATGCCTATCAACATTAACGACTCTAAGTAAAAAAATAATGGCAGGTATGGGTCGTTAAGCATTAGTTGTTAAACATTAACAACTCTTGTTGTTAATAATTAAACATAACAGTAAAACACATTTGTGCGGAAAGATAAATATCATTGTATTCACTAAGCATTCTTCAAAATAGATACAATCATATTCAAAAAGTATGCTTCAAAATACAAAGCTCAAAATAAACATGTTCAAACCATTAAACACTCCTTCATTCTTTCATTTCATCACCCATGTCAACATAATCCGGCATCGGGTCCAAAGCATTCCACAAGTTCATGCCGTACTTGTACTGGTTTGTCCACTCCTTAGTGAACTCTCCCCAGTCACCATAGCCCACCCGTGGCAAAGAACATTCATCAGTTATCTTCAAGCCTATGTAATGGTTCATGTTGACATGTGCCATTACAATTCTTCTTTTCTTTAGCGCCGGCTCACACCTAGTTTATGAGGGTACATACGTACAAGAGACTCCAGGGAACCCTTTGCTGAATACATGAACGACACAAGTAAATGTGTCCGGTAAAAGTTGGGTACCAAAAGGCATTTGCATCCAAAACTTATAACAGGTCGTCTTCGACCCCTTTCGCCATTTCACGTTGGAAACCAACTCCTTGAACTTTATTTCTTTCTCTTTTAAATCTCCTTCCATGATCATTATTAAATAGAGTTGCTTGTCCTCAATGAGTTTAGTGGCCATTTTTTTTTCTTGCATATTCGATTTGGGTGAGTTTTATTTTGAATGCTTCATCGAAATGCCCTAACTGTTCTGTGGCAACATGGTAACCACAATTGTCATCGCCGTCAACGTCGTCGGTGGATATAAGGTGATCCAAGATGATGTAAGGAAGTTGATCGGTATACTCTTTATACAAAGTGTAAGCAACACGATGTGGTATTCCTTGGGAATCTCTAGGGGTGCACGGATAACCCTTTATTCCTCTTATCGTCAACATTCCGCTCGTTTGGTTTTGCTGGGTACCGACCGTATGCTCAACAACATCCATATCCTCTTGTTCTTTCACTTGTATATGACTTTGGGTGACTACTTGTTTTTTTGTCCGACCCCTTTTCTTGGGAATGAAAGAGTTCTCATACTCATTAATTTCCGCCTGGACATACTCATGGCGACACGGGTCTCTTGTGCAGCTCTTGTCTTCATTCACAGTTTCTCTAAATGACATTTTAGTTGCCGGACGCCCTGGTGGTTTTTGTTTTATTGGCTCTTCTTCTACCCCAAAGCTCTTACGGGCCGCCGACCACAAGTTAGAAACCAATATTTTTCTTCCTGCATAATTCATTTTTCGGTATTTTTTGTTGATGTACTTGCCAATCTCAAAGTCTCCGAATTCTTGCTCAGCGTCTCCCGTGGGATTTGGGGTGAATGAAAGTTGCTGCCAGAATGGATTGATATCTCCAAGAGGAATGATATCTTTGTACCCACCAAGTTTATATTTACACGGGATGCCGAGCCATGTCTCGGTTGTACAATAACACTTCATCACCTTTCCAGCGGCCGTATTGGCTCTAAACTTTATAAGTTCTTCCATCATATGGATTATTGCCCACCATGATACTTGGTGTGCTACCCCCCGTAACAAATCTTTGTCTTCAATGTATTGCATCAGAATATGGTCTTTACTTATCTCCATCTGGGCCACTAATTTTCTTATATCATTCTCTGCGTGCTCGTGAATCGCTTCCTGTACCGTAACTACTCCACCATTATTCTCTTCCAAAAAAAATTTCAAACGTCCATGAGACTGCTCTGCAATACTTGTAGACTCATTTTTGAAGTGCTTGTATCTATTGGTCCATGCATAAACAAACATCTCCTTCCAAGGAATCAACCATGTATTCAGGAAATACTCGACAACCTTCTTATGATCCATGCTCCAATCATCAATAAACTTCTGCAAGTTAGCATAATACTTAACCTCGGTCTTCGAATGAGCCAAATGGTCCCAATCTTTGCAAAAGTCTTTCCATGTATCCCCCTCTTCATGGTATTTTTCCTTTTCTTTCCTTTTCTCTTCCGCTTGCTCATTTTTGGAAAGTTGACTCAAACGCTCGTCTTCCTCCTTCGAACGTTGATTACCCTTCTTAGTGGGATCTTTTGGATTTGATTCTTGCAATTAGAAAAAATATTGGTTTGGATGTGCCACGTACAAAGAAAATGTTGAGCTAGTGGAAAAACATGACGGACGGCACTCATAACTGCAAAATCCCTATCCGTAAATATAACCTGCGGTATCTCTTTGCCACGGTAAATCAACCTCACTTGGTCCAATGTCCAAACATAATCCTCTATTTCTTCTTTTTCCATAAAGAACCATGCCACGGTGAATGATTGCTTATCCGAAGTATGACTGACCACGTTCAACATGGGCATGTTATACCTGTTTGTGTTGTAGGTGCAATCTATGAATAAAACCTGGTAAAAACACTGAGCCAAATCCACCATCCTTGGGTGCGCAAGAAAAATATGAGTCATTTTCTCTCCCGGACCAACTTTTGTTTGCATGGCGTAGTTAAGTTTTTCTGCTAATCACTCAGATTGCTGCATAATTAATCTACCATCCCATTTGGTTCTCTTGATTGTTGCTTTGGCAACGTAGATTGTGGAAATGGTAGACAAGTTATCCTTATCTTCCGCCCTTATTGAATTTAGGATCTTAAGAGGCCTACATCCCTTCATCTGCCGAACCTTCTCCATTTGATGCGGTTTTAACCGGGCATATGCCGGGTGTCCATATAAACTTTTAGGTGGAGGATGGTTCTGACGACCATCCGGAATACTATCCAATCTCCATAGATCAGTTCTGTGATGCCTTTTGAAATAAATCCTGAACGGGCATTCACACTTCTTCAACGCAGTTTTGTAGACCCTAGTCGTCGTCTTCTCATATTTGTAATTCTTACCTTTGTGACTTTCTCCCTTTTCCCCCGCTCTCTCGCATACCATCTCCATCTTCTTACAATCGACGTGTTTGCTTTGAACAACCACGCACATCTTCTCTTTTGCCTTTGAGATAAGTCATTCCTTGGCCTCAGCCTTGTCTTTCCATGTCTACATTCACCAAAGAAATTACACATCCATGAGATCACTAATTAAATAATTTATAATTAAATATAACTAAACGGTTTAGGGAAACGTACAAAATCAGTCATATAGTGTTGGGAGGTATCCGGACCCATCGTTGAGACTGGTTCTGGTTGAGAGCTTGGTTGCACCACCAACTACAACATAACACAAAACCTTAATTAGAGGGTCGTCACCTATGGAACTTGCAGATTGACGACTCAAATAGTGAGGAAATCTGGTCTGTATACCAGGGATAGGGTCGTCATGGTTGTTATAGCAGGCGAACGACTCATTTGGTAAAGAATGACGACCCTAACAGAATGCTAACGACTCTTTACATACAAAGACACACCATTTTGTTCAGTTTTCTTAAAGGGTCGTTAGGTTATATATATCACCCATGACGACTCTACATGCAGTTATTGCAGAATTTGAAAATCAAATTTACGTTTGATTCCTAGGAGCAATTATTGTTTTTTTTTATTTAAGTTACGGTTTTTTTTCAAAATAAACTAGCCGTTGGTACTTTTTTCCTATAAAAAGAGACCTATCTCTTCCAAAGTTATTCACCCATCACTTTCAATCTTCCCAAATTAGTCACCCATCACTTTCAAACACTAAAAATGGCTCAAACTCCTTTCAATAATCAAGAAGATGTTGCTATTGTTAGAGCACACATCACGGTCATGAAGCACGACTTTGAAAGAGCGCACTGGGTCTCCAGTAACCACGACCAAACCAGAGATTCGTTCCTTAACATGGATCAAATATCCAATGGTTGGTAGAAACGTGTATTTAAGGTTTTTAAAGCACTAAACGGAAATCATTATAGAAGGACGCTCCAGCAGATAAGGGAAAGGTACGATTATTTATACAATGAATGCGTATTGCTGAGAGACGAATTGAAAGCTCGGGTTGACGCTCTTCCCAACGAACCTCGAATGCATAGAGTAAGTTTGTGAATCAATTGGCCGTTCATCAAAAATAATTTCTTTGGTTATTTTTATTCAACAACACTAACTTATAAAAATAATTATTTTTCCAGTACTCTTTGGGTTGCAGCCAATACGAATTAAAGTACGTCCATGAGTTTTTGCACGAGGACTGCTATCGTCTCTTGAGGGAAAGTGAATGGCAATTCGACGCGTATGATTAAACTCGTTTAGATTTTCAAGCACAATGTAGTGAACTTTTTTATGTCTTTTCCTTCTATTTTATTTCATAGTACATGTATGTTTTTTTTGATTCAATAAAATTAGTTCACAAATATGCACTCAGACAATACTCCAAATAAGGGTCGTCATGTTTATAAATAAACAAATGACGACTCTCAGGTTTTTTAGAAATTTAGGTTGAGTCGTTACTTTTGGAGAACAACCTATTAACGACCCTAAAAGTTACGTAAGATAGTTTGTTACTTGAGTCGTCAGAATATAAACATGAAGGATGACGAATTTGTTTGTGTTGAAGGGTCGTTACTTTCTACATATGACGGATAACGACTCTAGATGCAGTTATTGCAAATTTTGAATTCAACCAATGTGGTCGAGTTGAGCAATGGTTAAAAATTCAAAAAAAATGATTGTTGGGTCGTTAATTTCTATAAATAGAGACCCATATCTCACCCCTTCTTCACCCAAACCAATTCTAAACCTTCACATTCATTCTCATTTATAAAAAAATTCCTAGAGCAAAAAGAAAAGGAAACACCATGGCTACTCCCTACATAGAAGAAAAGAATTGCGCCATTGTGAGAGCTTGGTTGACAGTGACAAACCACTTTGAAGATCTAAGAAAAGACATTGATCAAACATCTGATGCTTGGTGGAATCGTGTATTCATCGTTTTTGTGGCGTTAGACGGAATCGTAACTCTAGGTATTTGAAACTCGTCAAGGAACGGTTCGAGGAGATATTCATAGAATGTGAATCTTTCAAAAAAGAGTTGAAAGCCGTAAGGGAAGCCATGCCCAATATGTTGGGTGCTATAAGATTAAGTATTTAAACAAGAGGTAAAACTAATCCCAAGTTTTGAATGATACTAACTTATTTATGTTTTGCGTTTTCAGTTGGGGAAGGCGTATGCCCGATATGAGCTGCTTTGTGGGGAAAAGTTTGAGTTCGACGAATGCTACCGTATCTTGGAAGGCACTACCTTTAACTACAACATCTATGGTTAAGTGTTTAAGTGCACCGTTATTATCTATTTTTTTCATTTCCTTCAATGCAAGGATATGCAAGATGTATGCCTTTTACAATTCAATGAAATGATTCTATGAAATCAAAAGTTATAAATAAATAAAAAAAGTGAAAGGGTCGTCATTAAGTATGAATACACAAATGACGACCTTGAGAGATATATTTACAGAAAGTTTTAGGTTTTAGGGTCGTTCGGGTAAAAATTATCCAAATTAACGACTCCGTGTGACCTAGATATCCGGAGTCATCATTGTTTATCACACCACCCTGATGATTTTTCATAACCTGGAAAAGTTGCAGGTTTGCGTCGTCATTGGTAGTTTTTATAAAATGACGACTCCATAGAGTCGTTTGGGTATAAAGCCCCGACAATAACGACTCTTACACTGAGTTGTTCCATAGTGGGAATGATTCGACCACTTGGAGCAACAAACAGACAAATCGAATGGTATAAGATGTTTACTTGATTGTTTTGAGCTTCGGCTTCCTCATTTTGAGGGTTGGTTCCTTCATCTAGAGCAAAGGGATGTTCATTTGCACCATTATTGATGGCTTCCTCTACTAACATGTCTTCATCATACATCCAATCCAAATGGGAATGAAAGATAATCTCACCATCAACACAATCATGTTTGTTATTTGAAGCTTCACCAACATCATTTCCTCCACTAGAATCACTCATTTCAAATAACCCTAACTTTTCCCCCAAAAACTCAACTTTTCCTTCTCCATAACACAAAAACACAATTTTTCTTTTATCAAAATTTTATCCCTAAATATGATTTTAATCTAACTAAACTAATTAACAACTTAATTAACTTAATTAACACTAATGATTTAGGGGTATTTTAGGCTTTTAAAAAATTTGGGATAAGGGATAACCACCAATTGCTATTTCATGACCCTTTTTGTCCTATAGTGTGAGGCCCCTAATTGTTTTTTGGGGCCCCCAATTAAACCAGGCTAAATTGTTACTTCATTTATATTTATAATTTCGGTATTTGCCGCTCAGCTTTGTATGACTATGAAGCTAACTATTGATTTCCTTCTCTGTAATTTGTACTAGATTTTAGCACCAGCAACGACACATGCCCAACAGTTTAATAGGAAAAAACATGCTACATATCCTAATAAAGTAGTTCTGTACTAGCAGAATAAAAATAGAAACTACAAATCCTAATAACAAAATTTTATGAACCGCAAAAACAAACCACACTAAAACCGTGAAGACACATCTGTTTACCTGGTATGACCCAAAAATGCCCCTGCAAATCCCAAGGAGGGTGGGTACCACCCTCATGTGTCTTAACGGTTTTGTTTTAGTTTTTTGATGGGGTTCATATAGAACCATTGTCCTAATAAATTTGCTTCAAAAAAAAAAAAAAAAAAAAAAAAAAAAAAAAAGGGCTAAGCGCTGTGGTTGTAGGTATTTCTTAGCTTTAGCAGCATTGTAGCAAAGGTCAAGTACTATGATATATTCTTAGATATAATGTAATCAAAAACTTTGACTTAGTTAGTGAGAGGAAGAGATCTGATCGTCATTCTAGTTAAGAAATGGACAAAGTCAACTGATAAGTTTTCGTTTCAGTTTTTAGTTTATCTAAAAATTCAAATTATCGGATCTAAAAAATACTTGACATAAATTGAGTTTTTATAACCCATTATCGTGATGGAAACTCCCACAAAACAAAGAGAACAACACAAAAATAATTTTACCATATGAGGTAAATCATAGCACCCCAAAATGTTAGATATGAAAATTATCTACAAATCAAAAGTCACAAAATCATAAGAAAATATGTCAAATATGAGATTTTTATTGCAATCATAATTATCATAACGTATGACACAAGAAATTATAAATAATAAATAATTACCTAACTTTTATAGATAGTTCGAGTAAACTTTATACTACATTTTATAGTCCTTCAAGATGGAAATTTACTTACTTACAACTGATGGAGTGCGGTTCGTCTAATTTCAGCAGAAAAACATAATATGATTTATAAGTTACAGAGACAATTAAGCACGGGTAACTTGAGGATGCATATTGGGGTTTCACTTTTCATATTGCTTTAGATCACTTAACTTGCAAAAACTCTTATTTCAAAAATCATGATTCTGAACAGTAAATAATAAGTTGATCAGAGTTGACAATACCTTACGGTTACCGTAGAACAGCAACCTTTCATCCATATCTCCTACGCATCTATCTTATCATCGTGCATCATCTTCTCAAATACCTCATCCATTTCCTTTGCATCTATCTTATCACCGATTCGTTCTTCATCCCTATCCTCAAACTCCTTATCCATCATCTTCTGAATTACCCTCTCCATTTCCTTTGTACCCTAAGTCCTAGTTTCCTCAAAAGGACGTATATTTCTCAAATATTTGTCCCAATTTACTTTACACGTATCCTACCAACTCATTGCGTCGAACGTTTCTTTCAATTCCTTGATAGTCATACCCTTCCTTCAAGTTCAAATCCATTCCCTTTAAAAGGAGATGAAACATTCAATAAAAAAATTTACAAACACAAACTAAAATGAGATTTATAAGAAATTCAGACCTTGTCGATCTTTCCACTGCGAAAAGCTTCTATATCGAAAATGTAACGACGAATCCTTTGCCCCCCTTCAACGAAACCAAATGATGATGTTTTCAAAGAAGCAAAAGGAGATATCTTGGTCAAAATTACTCTCATCGCCATTCTTATTGTCTTCTTAACTATCTTTCCCCTGATGTAGAGAAATCTGAAACCCTAAAACATCTCGAAAGAACGATGTTTATGTTGGACTTATCACAAATGGTATGTCCAGTCCAGTGATCATGGCCAAATGAATAGACGTGTCACATATTTCTCCTTTTTCGATTTTTTTTGGCATGACCGATGGCATACGGTTAAGCTGGACCGTAATGAATTCTTGATGAGAAGGCGAGAAGCCCAAGAATATCCGAACACATAAATACATGATAATGCAAAAAAATCAAGCAAGAATGCAAGATGGCCTCAGAGCCACTTAAGCTAGCTTTTTTTTTTGTAGTGGTTTTTAGTTGTTAATAAATTTCTGGAGAGGCTTATGGGCGGCTATGCATTGGGCTAAGGAGAAAAACCTAGATAAGGTTGTTTTCGAGCTGGACTCAAAGATCGTGGTTGATGCAGTAAAAAAACGAAGTTTTTAATATTGATTGGAGGCTTCGTAATTTAATTTTAGATATTAAAGTTTTATTTTCTACATTTAGCTCTTGGTATTGTAGACATGTACCTAAAGAGCAGAATAAAGTAGCGGACAAGTTATCTAAACTTGCTAGAGTAGAGAGGTTAAGCAGTGTATGGTTGTTAGATCCTCCAGTTGAGATTACTGCCATAGTGCAGGAAGAAGCTCACTATGTAAACAATCAAGTTTAATCAATTCATTCTTTCAGTTTAAAAAAAAAAAAGATTTCTAGAGAGTAATTAGAAAATGATTTTAGAGGTCTACTGGTATGGTATTAGTTCACTAAAATTGTCGCATTTCTGCTATGTTGGCATCTCTTTTGACGATTGGATTCACTAACCATTTTTTTTAATCGGTGATTCACTAATATCCATTATGCTAACTTATTTACTACGTGATGAAGATTGCCATTTCTGTTTCTCCTAGTAGGTTTAATGTTTTGTCGATACCCATTTTGTTTCCGAGTACACAGTTATTGCTGATGGAGGATTTGGACTTGGAGCACTGCATAGTAGTGGTATATTTGACATCCTTCCAAGTGACTTTGGGGTAGTGAGCTTATCTTGTTATGACCTTATGAATGCGTATAAGGATATACTCTTTGGTAGCAGCCAACAGTTGTCACTCTATTAAAAAAAAAAAAAAAAAAAAAATTCTAATAAATTATGAGTATCATCGAGACGGATCATCGATTAAACAAAATGTATCAAACATAAAATAAGACAAGAGAATTAAAGTGGTTTGGCACTAACGCCTACATCCACTAAGAAACCCCGAAGGATGAGATGTTATTGATCTTCGGCACATACCGAGATAGATTTACATTTACATTAGAACTCTTATTTATAGAGTAAATTAACCCTAGGAAGATAATATCAAATCTTAATTATCTTTGACTAGTTAGTATATATCTAGAAATTAATGGCATGATATTCTAGAATTAACTTTTGATTTGGTCTTCACTTCACGTGCAGTAAAAGCATGGTCACTTGATTTGGTGTTCACTTTACGTGCCTAGATGCACGGTCGCTTGACTTGGTCTTCATTTCACGGTAAAGTTGCCTCGGTCCTTCTTTGCTCTTCGGCTACTTGTATGCGGACGTGATATATATTCTAATACTCCCCCTCAAGTTGAACACGTAGAGAAGCGTGACAAAACATCCATAATCAACGGCATCAATTAACACCATGTCTAAACTTCAGAACTTCAATATGACGGAACTTGAACTGGCTTTGATAGGATTCCAAGGAATTCGCTAGAGTAGCAGGGACCTTTTGTTGGATGACAACATGTTAAAGGATATATTAGCTCATGAAAACTGGAGCATAATAAAAGACAATTTAAAAACTCAAATAATGAGTGAATAAAAAGAGATAACAGTCCTTCACAATAACAAGGTGATGGACGTCTAACTGTTTAAGATTGTTTTCGTGAATGAAAACAACTTTTGAAAATAAGATCGCAAAAGAGTCTTTTTCGAATAAAGGATATTATCATAAAACTATTTTTGGAAATAAGATCGCAAAATATCATGTATTTTGGGAAAGAGGGTAAAAAATAAATGAAGATTTCTTGAAGGAGAACTTCCATAAACCAAAGACCATCACAGCCGATGAAAATTATGATCATGAAAGAAAGTTTTCATGGGCAGGAGATATATATTGCAGCCATAAATCACAATTAACCACAATCGAAGGAGTCAACTAACACTTCTTCTAAAGAGAGGAGTACTCCTTGTATATCAAATTCCTAGAACGAGCCAAGAACTTGTAAAAGAGATATTGATAAATGAGCCACACCACACCAGATCCAGATTGATGCAATGATGAAAATATATTCTGATTTGTGTTTAAAGAGATAACATAGCCACAGACTACGTACAGTGTTCAACTGCAACTGAAAAACTGACCAAAAAAGTCACACAACTGCATTAGCACTTCACAGTACATAGACATAAACTATGCACGATTCTGAGTCATAAGATGACATAATCGTACTATAAAGGAAGAATAGTACGGTACCAATTCCGGATAGAGAGAGTATATTTTCGGAAACAAAACATAAATTTCAAAATAGAAAAGATTTTAAGAAATTGAAATAATTTTGCCATGAACGATGGCAAGAAAATATATTCATGGAATATCAGGCTTCACAACTGTATCGACAGACCATGTATAAGAAGAATTTATTCAATTGACCTAAATGAATAAAATCTGATTATGATTTAGATTGGTGTAATCGAAGAGATCCACCAGTCTAGCATCCAAAACTGAGGGAGAAAAGGAATAAAACGCTTGATAGTTAACCTCACTTTGGTAACATACCACAAGATGATAGAATATACTTGCAGTTAAAAATGACGACATGCTATCACATAATAGTATGAATAAGGAAACTGTTTTGTAAGGAAAATCAGTTTCACATAATGTACGCGAAAATGGAAAAAATTTCGGGATGCAACAATATGATAATTAACGGGGAATATTGCCCGTATCATATGGATTCATTTGCGGAAGGTGAATATTTTCTTTAAACAATATATTTAATAGATAAAATAATATTTGATAGACAACAAGATCGTGTCGGATAAGAAAAGCGAAAACTTGATTTAGATGAAGGAACCCTGATTTAGGTGTTGATTGAAAATTTGTGAAACACACCAACTGTTGACGAAAGAAACATACAATTATCGATGATTTGCTTGAACAAAATCATTGAAAATGATAACAAAAAATAGAAAGCGGAAGCAAAATGAACGGATCTCCCCGTTCTGATACCATAATAAATTATGAGTATCATCGAGACGGATCATCGATTAAACAAAATGAATCAAACATAAAATAAAATAAGAGAATTAAAGTGGTTCGGCACTAACACCTACATCCACTGAGAAACCCCGAAGGGTGGGATGTTATTGATCTTCGGCACATACCGAGATAGATTTACATTTACATTAGAACTCTTATTTATAGAGTAAACTAACCCTAGGAAGATAATATTAAATCTTAATTATCTTTGACTAGTTAATATATATCTAGAAATTAATGGCATGATATTTTAGAATTAACTTTTGATTTGGTCTTCACTTCACGTGCGGTAAAAGCATGGTCACTTGATTTGGTCTTCACTTTACGTGCCTAGATGCACGGTCACTTGACTTGGTCTTCATTTCACGGTAAAATTGCCTTGGTCCTTCTTTGCATTTCGGCTACTTGTATGCTGACGTGATATATATTCTAATAAATTCAAAGGGATCTTACACGTTCAACGGCTAGCAATCCCCCTTGCAGCAGCCTTATAGATTTGAGAAGTCAAGTTATACCAAAATTTAGCCACCTCTATTATAGAAACAAGTACGGGGCATTAGTTTGGGATTTTGCAATAATACTCTTTCCAAATGGAATTGGCCTTTAATTAGTAGTGTACTCACTTCAACACGTCTTTCTTCTTTTCCCCTCTATAAATAGGGCTTTAAAATTGCCATAGTTTCATCACCCTTCTCTACTCCAATCTCATACATTTTCTCCTGCTAGCTAAGGTGAAAGAGTGAGAGTGCTTAGAAAATGGATGCAAAATTTTTAAGGTTTTCATTTGGCTGGGTGTTGTTGTTGCCCTTCTTCTAATGTCTTCTGAGGTTTCAGCTGTTAAGGACTTAACTGAGAAAGCACGTGAGTATTTACAAAAATAAATTAGATGCAACTATTGTTCATTTTTTTTTTTTTTTAATTGTTGAAAGGCTTAAGCCTAAAATCTTGATTTGAATTTATTCCAAAATTGTATAACTTCGTGATTATTTTCTCATTTGATATATTTGTGTCTGTGGTTTTTGTTTTGCAATAGAAGTGAAGATAGCGGAGAAAAATAGAGTAAAAGACCATGAATATTATTTATTTTTTAGAAAAAGAGACAAGCCTCATATACATTAATAATATACCTCCGATTCAAGATCGGGAATGATTACAAGACTATCTTTAAAACATCCAACAGTTACAGAAATTTCAACAAATTTAAAAAGCCCATGAATATGGAGTATCCCTTATTGGTGACAATTGTGGTAAAAAGAATTGTTGTCTAGCCGGGTCAAATAGGTTCGGTTCTTATTGCGTAACATGTTGCCGATGAATTTGGTGCTCAAACCAAAGATTTAAATTGTTCTATGGATTTAGTACCGGTTCTACAGATAGAACCGGTTATTTGTGAGATGTAATTATCTACAAGTGCTTATCTATTCCGTGTATAAAAGGAACAGGGTTGCTAAATAATTGCACTCCCATTTTAACCCTGTATCTATGTATGAATTTTAATTATGAGCGTGCAATAACAGTAGTAATAATAATAGTACTAAAATAGTATATATTTAGTGACTGCATCTAAATTGTTACTTCATTTTTATTTTATAATTTCGATATTTGGGGCTTAGCTTGAATTATGTACGTATGCCTATGAAGCTAAGAGCAGTTCTTATGGACTCAACAAACTTGAAGTTTGTTGATTTTGCTCCTACTATGGACTCAACAAACATGAAAAATGGATGTTCAAACCAACAAATTTGTTGGTTTGTTGAGTGAGATGGAACATGTAGCGCGCGCGTGATGGAAGGCCGGGCGAGCTTGGCATCAACGCTGGCGCTTGTCCGAAAAACGCTGGCGCTTGTATTACCAACGCCCGCTGTTATTCCACACGTCAGCGTCGTTCCTGAAAGCGCCGATTTTTTCATAGAAGCGCTAACGGCTGAATCTGGACGGCTTAGAACTCTTGTGATCTAACGGCTATAATTTTTGAGTTCTATAAATACTTTCCATTTCAACTCCAAATTCACATTCACACATCTATTCTTTACTCTTCTCTGAGCTTACAAAAATTCTTCAACTTCAACAAATTTTTCAATTCTTGAACATGTCTCGGCCCTTGTTAGTTCGGCGCGTTCCGTATAATAAAGAAGAAGATGAATCTATTTGCAGAAACTATGTTTTTTTATTTACTCAGCTTGCTTCAGCAAACTATCCATGGGTGAATTTCTGGGCGATTATTCACGACGGGTTCTGCAGTGACACCCGTAATCCGAGTCGTCGTGCTATATGCGACATAGAAAATCTTTTTCGTACAATTAAGAAAGAAGTAAGTGAGTTTGTAGCTTTAACCATACAAGCCAATCGATATATATTGAGAGGTGAAACTGATGCTAAGATGGTAACAAGATCTTTGGCTGAATGGCGAAGATGGAAAATGTGGCTTTTCCTTTTGAAAATGTTTCGAAATCCTTAAGGTGTTGAACAGTTTCAACCCCTTCTTTGTAGTTGTTGTTCGACCTAGTACTTATCATCAGTGAAGCTAATGTAATTTCATTTGTAATTTAGTGAAGCTAATGTAAAACGCTTAATTTTAAACATATGTAATTTCATTTAATTCAGATCGTCGTACGTTTAAAACTAGAATTACAAATGTAAAAGAATTAAAAATTAAAATCTCTCTAACGTCGCTCATCGCTAGCTCTCCCATTGTTATCTTCTAGAGTCAAGAATTCTCCAAGACCTGGGATATCCCCACTTGCCAACATATTAAATAAATTTCCATAAGGGGATAAAACTGGTTGAACAACATTAGGTGATTGGAAAGCACTAGGCGATTGTTGGAAAGCACTCGGTGCACTCGGTCCTCCAAGCATATAAGATGTTTGTTGTTGTTGTGGTGGTGGTGTAACATTGTAGCAATCATTTGGGTTGTAGGGAGAGAATGATGATGAAATGCGCCTAGGATCTAGCCTAAATACTTGAGGTTGAGATACAGGCACAGTTTGTGGTGAACCGCTGTGACGTACATGTGGTGAAGAACTCTGTCGTACTTGTGTTTCTCCCACCACTGTATTATCACTATCGTGCAAGGATCTGTTGCTCCTGGTAGAATCGGTAGACGGTGAACGCCCATCATCATTTACAGTTGGACTCAATCCAAACATTGTGTCCTCGTGCCATTCCTGACACACATTCAAGTGTATAGCCTCCATTTGCCGATTCATCCAATACAAATTATTCAGTTGGTTCCGCAACTCTTGTCACTGGCAGTGACATTGTAGTAAGGATAATCACGTTCCATAGCTTGGGAAACAATGGGGATCGTGGTTGGCTCACCTTGTGAAGTAATACTTGGCATCTCCCAACGAATTTCGGGCATATTTGACGAAGATGGTGGAGAACTTGCACCCGTGGTGGGTGATAGACGCATTTATGTGTCTATTTTCATCTCTATTGTATATATTATTAGTACCCATTTTTGTACTTATTATGGTGTTTTATGTCTTTGTAGGTATTTTTAGAGAAATAAGCTCTTGCGACGAAATTGGCTCGTAAAGTGGTGTTTTACACCCCAGGATAGAGTACTAAAGGCACCCCAGATATACACCGGAAGAACTCCGAAAAAGTGTTGGAAAAACCCCAGAAAAAAATGTTAAAGGCACCCACCAAAATTACTAAAGGCACCCTAAAAATGGATAAGGGCACCCCCAAGGCAGCCGAGCTGCTAAAGGCACCCGAGTTTTGGATTCAGGGCACTTCACCTTCATCATTTGAAAATGGATTTTGGCGGGAAATTTCTTTTCTTCACTGGCAGTTGGTTCGATCGATTTTTGATGATGTTATGAAGAGACTAAAGGGCTGATTTCTTATGGGTAGTTGTGATATGACCTAATAAACATGTTTTTGGCTTTAGGTTCGACCGAATTTGGCTGAGTAATCCGCAAGAAGAAAACAAGGAGAAACGAGAATATCACGTGTCGATGAGATTTTGTGGAAGATTTCGTGGAGATTAGAGCGAGTTTAACATATTTTCAGCGTGCAAGAAGTGTGTGGAGATCAAACAGATGCGTGGAGGAGATAAACAGGGGAAGAATCACGTAAATATCATCCCCGAGTAAAAGAAAATATTTTGGATTTATTAGCGAGATTTTTACGTGTTGATTGATATAAATAGGTTGATTGGGGTCTCACTGCCAGAGGGAGAGTTTAGGGGGAGAATAGGGAGATGTTTAGAGTATAAAAAATCGAGAAAAAAAAGTTACAGGAAAAAACCATTTTTCTGCTGGTGAAGAAGGTACGAAGAACATAAGACCCTTAAAGACCGTCGTTCTTCAACAGTTCCAGCGACGGTATTCCTTTATCGTTTTCTGTAACAATTGTTTTTGTAACAGATATAAGTGTTACAGAACCCGATTTTATTCATTTTTCTCCCATTTCATCATTTGTGAACCATTTTTGAGCATTAATAAAGATGAATTTTGAGCATGTTTCCATGATAATGATGAGCTAATTCTCGCGTAATCAAGGCACGGAGGAAGCTATTTATGCATGAATAATTGGTAACCATTCTATTTTTCTCTAATTTGTATTTTATAATTCACTCAATCACTACTTTGTAGAATTTTAATTGTTTGCATAATTTTTCCTAATTAGTTGTGATTCAATTAGATAGGTTATGCTTTGGTTAGATAATCTATGCTTAAGGGATACAATTAATGTTTGAGAATATGCTTGATAATTTGTGAATTAAGAAAAATAGATTTTAAAAATAATTAGAGTTTTGGAATTTTTATCATCATTTATTCATGTGTAATAGTGGAATCTAGTGTCTTGGTTATTTTCACTCTAAAAAAAACAAAAAAAAAGTTGGATTTAAATTTTCTCTACTTTTAGTTTAAATAAATCTAAATTCAATTGCTTTCACAAGTCTTACGAACTCATTCTTACCACTATCTAAAATTACATCAGTGGGGTAAGTCATAAAGCATGGCTCTTTTGGAGGTGGCTGGCTAGGAACAATATTTGCATCATGAGACAGGCGTGATAACCCTGGGAAATCAAACCCATAGATGTGCATGTTGTTTGTCCCAATTACAGGCTTCGCAATCGACTTGTACCAGGTGACATACTCACCTTCACCAATATCCCTCTTTGTATTTAGTTCATACCTCTCCCAGTTGGTTCTTATCGGCCGATCAAAATATGATCCAAAGGTTTGCATCTGTTGTGGCGGGTTAATTGCAATTGCATATATACCTTGCATTTGATACTGCAGTCTTTCTCCCAGGTACCAAACCCCTTTTTCCGATTCTAGTGTAAAAAACAACTCTACGCAGAGAATAATCAAGGATACGTTGTCCAACATTAGCACCATACTGAGGAATATCAATGCAAGGGTGAACAACGACGTTGTTGTGGCTCCGAGTCATCTGATGAAACCTCTGAACAAAACTGGAACCCGAGACGTCGTTGCCAGTGTACTTCTCTAAGTTGGTTGAGATGTACATATCCAACATTGGAAATCTATGGGTATCGTCTTTAAGGATTGGTTTACTAACACGTAAGTAGGTATACCACCAATACTGCAAATTACTCCATAATTTTAGTATTTTGACTTAATATACATTTGCTCATAAAAATTATTTAAATTTAAAAATAATAATTTTGATATTTACCTCTATGATGCTCCAGAAACCAGTGAAGTTATCTCCGCCCATGGACACTTGATCCATCCCACAGTACAATTCTGCTAAAATTGCAGATCCCCGGTAATAATTTAGTGCTTTGTCAAGATTTTCTAACGCTTGAAGCCAACTAACACAAGCAACAGAAGTTGAGTTTGGAAAGAATGTCTGACCCAGTACCCATAAGATAAACATCCTTTCGAGTTCAGGATAGTCAACTACATGTTCTGGGTTTCTGGGTTCGGTAAGGAAATACTTCAACGCTGAACATTTAATCCCACCTCCTTTCAATTGTTTATAATCTTCACGTATTTCTGAATCTATAAACGAGGGAAAAAACGTCTCCCATTTACTATTTTATATCCATTCGTCTTGGTTGAATGGTGGCGGCTCTCTCATTCCACTTGGGATCCCACAAATGAAATACAAATCAAGGGGAGTAATTCCTATTACAAGTATAATATCAACTATGATTAATTCTTTTGATTATTTAATAATTATTTAAAAAATATAATTTAAGTTAAGTCAAACAAGCTTACCAATTTTAAAATCAAAAAAATGGAACGTGTGCGTCGTCGCCCACCACCTTTCTACCACTATTTTCGGAATTATGTTGTTGTGTCTTCTAGGCTTCACACTATAAAGCGCACGCCAGGTATATCGGTTAACCCTTTTGAAAAAGCGGGGGTCTAACAACCTAACCCTATATTTCACTTAGCAATCTGTATGGACTAACTCCAATATACTTACAAGAGAATCAACTAGACAGTCATACTCAATCTTATAAAAAGTATATCAAAGAGTTATAATCTCAATCTCTCAATTCAATCCGCAATCAAACAGATAATAATTTGCGAGCCCGATTGAATATAAGAGAGATAACTTGATCGGTATCAAAGACCAATGTTCAAGAATCAATCAATTTCAATCAACAACCAAAGGTTGGATTTACCAATTGATCGATTCAATACACAACCTGTGATATTTCAATTATATAACAAAATATAATGCGGAAAATAAATAACACAGACACCAGAAGTTTTGTTAATGAGGAAACCGCAAATGCAGAAAAACCCCGGGACCTAGTCCAGATTGAACACCACAGTGTATTAAGCCGCTACAGACACTAGCCTACTACAAACTAACTTCGGTCTGGACTGTAGTTGAACCCCAATCAATTTCACACTGATTCAAGGTACAGTTGCGCTCCTTACGTCTCTGATCCCAGCAGGATACTACGCACTTGATTCCCTTAGCTGATCTCACCCACAACTAAGAGTTGCTACGACCCAAAGTCGAAGACTTGATAAACAAATCTGTATCACATAGAAAAGTCTATAGGAATAGATAAATCTGTCTCCTACAGAAATACCTACGGGTTTTGTTCCGTCTTTTGATAAATCAAGGTGAACAGGAAAAAATTAATATATCGGACTTATATTCCCGTAGAACAGCCTTGAAATATCAATCACCTCACAATAATCTTAATCGACTAGCGAAACAAGATATTGTGGAATCAAAAACGATGAGATGAAGGTGTTTTTGACTACTTTTCTATCTTGCCTATTGGAGATATAAATCTCAAGCCAATCTTACGATTTTACTCAATCACGATAGAAACAGCAAGATCAGATCACACAACTACATAGAAAATAGTTGGGTCTGGCTTCACAATCCCAATGAAGTCTTTAAGTCGTTAACCTATAAGGTTTCGTGAAAAACCTAAGGTTAAAGGAGAATCGACTCTAACCTATATAACTAGTATCACACAGGAGGTGTGGGGATTAGGTTTCCCAGTTGCTAGAGTTCTCATTTACATAAATTTAAAATCAGGGTTTGCAATCTAAGTTACCTTGGTAACAAAGAATTCAATATTCACCGTTAGATGAAAACCTGATTAGATTCAAGCCAATATCTTTCAACCGTTAGATCGAACTTAGCTTGTTATACACAAATGAAATGTAACTTCATTTAGGTTTGAGTAATCGTACCTAAACGTGTACACTTAGTTGGTTCAACAATAGTTAACCAATGGTTAGCCATATGAGCACTTTCATATCAACCTTATTCATCTTCACCATAACTAGTTCAAGTGACTCAAATGAACTAGTTAGAGAGTTGTTCAATTTCTTAGATCTTATAGAAGTATGCAAGACACAATCGAAGCAAAATCGGTTTTGATTCACTCGAATCGATTCATGAACATTATAGCCAAGGTTTGCAAAGATTGCATTCCTTAATATATAAATGTTTTAGTTCATGAACAAAACGATTTTAGAAAGTAACCTACTTAAGTATGCATACGGGTTCGCGTACTTAAGTAACCGGATTGAGTTTGTTTTTCACTTTCAAACTCCAGCAGAAATTCACAGATGTGAACTTTTCGCTAGTATGCGTATGGGTACGCATACTTACCCGGATTTCCAACAACCGCCAGTACGCGTACGGGTACGCATACTTTGGGTTCCTGGTTTTGGACTTTTACACAAATGTGAGAACACACCATGTTTATATCCAAAGATGGTTACAAGTTCTAAATTCTCATTTCAATCATTGAAACTTTCTTAGAGTATGTTATATAGTTGTTATTCACAAACTATTTTTCATCAAAGCGATTTTCAAGTTATTGAAATAATCAACATGACTTTCGTCACGAGTAAAGATGAACTTGGCCAAAGAGAAAGCTTACCAACACATATTTAGATAAATAGATAAGCGAGATAAACTCGGCTCGAAATAGCAAATGTGTATAATCGAAGTCTATATGGCAATACGACTTTTGTCTCAAGATAGGAGATAGAATAGATAGACTTTTGAGTGATAGATAAGTTCTAGTCTCCACATACCATTTTGTCGATGAAGTTCCACAAGTTCCTTGAGTAGTTCTTCGTCTTTGCATGATGAATGCCGTGGAGTCTAGAGCTCAACTACACTTACTATCCTAGTCCGAGACTTAGCTATAAGTAGACAAGAAATCAAGACTTATAGTTTTGGCAAATAAACTTGACAAACAAGCTTGGGATAGCAACGCTTGCAAGTTCGACTGAGAAGTGCTCTAACACATTTCTCGGACTTGAGGGGCTAAAACTTCATAAACAGCCTTTAAGTCTTAAAATCCACCTCTCATTCTAAAATAATCCTCAAACCGATCTTGATGCCCCGACACATGACCTTGGACTAATGATGGAGAAACAACGACACTCGGCGAAGCAAACTCTGCTTCCCGATTTTGAGAAAGCAGGCCGCGGTGCCGGTTCATTTCTTCGATTTCTTCTTTTCTTTATACTATTGACCGCTTTTTTTAAAATGCCGCTCATATTGTATCAAAAAGTTTTGATTTAGAAGAGTTTTAGAAGAAGGAAATAGTAGTGGTGTGACTGAAAATGAATTCAATTGAAACAATTTGTAGTTTTGAAAATAATACCATTGAAAATATGGGCGTTAGAGAATCGACCGTTGGCGTTTTTGTGTCTAACACCCATGTTGGTGTCTTTAATGCCAACGGTTCTGTCGCTAATGCCAGCATCTTGGTTTTCAACGCCTGCGTTTTTTCTACCAACGTCAGCGTGTGTCTGAAGTTCGGGCGCTTGATGATCAACCGCCGAGTGCTTTACCATAGTGGAAAAACCGGTTTGGCCATCTACCTGGATGGCTCAAGAAAAAATTTCATTTGTCCATTGCCATAGGAATTTCCCCAACTGCTGATTTTCTTCCTTCTACTAATATATGTGGACAATTTTAGCACCCGTTGCGGCACATGCCCAACAATTTAGTAGGGAAATATGTGTTATCCTAATAAAGTGGTTATGTAATATACCGGAATAAAAATAGAACATCCCGTCACATTTTTCTTCACTGTCAAACAATCATAGATTTTTGGTACCTTCTGTTATTTTACATCACAAACAACCAGAACATCGCTCATAACATACCCACCTCGCTACCCCCTCAGACGACTGTCCCCCAACTCCTCAAAACAAAAGCTCCTGTCCCAGTCACCGCATCCTTCTGCTTCCTTTTTTGGTCCTTATCTTATTGTTTGCCAAAAATCCTACTTCTACAATTGGTAGGTCGTCGAGTTATTCAAATAAGTTGTGTTTTCTGTATAACCAGGAACAACATGGTTTATCGCCAGCAACAACCAAATCCGGCAAGTATAATGCAAATGACCATCAAACTCCAGCGGGAATATTGATGGGCCCATAGCCACCTACCGCCAGTATTACATGGGATGCAACCATATCCAAACCCAACATAAAGAACAACAACAACATCAATCATCTTCGTGGGATGACTCAAACCCGACTTAGATTGGATCAAAATTAACACGGACGTAGCAGCAAGGGGATATCCTGGAATAGTGTGAGCAAGTATTATATGCCGAAATGAGGGAGCCGACACAATCTTAGCAATACCACAACCACTGGCATCACCACTGCTCTTGCAGCGGAAACTTGGGTCATGCTCATCGCTTCTAAAATGGAGACGGTTCGGAGGTGGCCAAAGGTTCAATTCGAAACGGACTCGGAAAATTTAATGAGATTTCTAACCTCGAACGTCGAATCCCGATTGGTATATTTCCGATCAGATTTCAAAAATCAAGCAAAGGTTTCCCAAATTCAGTAATACACCATTAGGCACGTCTACAGGGAAGGAGATCAATAAGCGGCAGATGATTGCTCCCAAGGGAGACTCACAACAACAGTGTGGGACAATGTAATTCCCCCACCTATAAGTTCTATTGTAATAGCAGACTCAACGGGCACAACTTACCACGTGTAATTTCAGTTTAATCTAATAAAATACATGCTTCAAAAAATAAAGAATAAACATATAAACTAAGAGTAAGCTCTGTGGTGGTACATAATTTTTAGCTTTAGCTACATTATAGAAAATGTCAGATATTATGATACATCTCTTAGATATAAAGTAATCGAAAACTTTGGCTTAGCTAGTGAGAGGAATAGATCAGATCCTCATTCTAGTTAAGAAATGGACAAAGTCAATTAATAAGTTTCCGTTTTCGATTTTTAATTTATCTCCTCACATTTTTTCTTTCACCTATATATATATATAATAATTCGAATCATCGGATTTAAAAAATGCTTGACATAAATTAAGTTTCCGTAATATATTATCGTGACAAAAACTCTCAAGAAAAGATGAATCACCATATGAGATTTTTTTTTCTCTTGGCTTGGTTATAATATAGCCATAGGCAAGAAAAATAATGCATCATAGTGTTGGTGAAAAAGAGGGGTACTAAGTACACCACCAAATTTTAATTTAGAAACCTTTATAGACAAATCTGTCACAATTAGTAGCACATATCAATAGTAGAACTCTCCTCCTGTGTATGTTATTCCCTGCAAAACAAAGAAAACAACACAAAAATAATTTACCAGAGAAAGGTCAAATATGATCTTAGCCATTACTTGCCACAAGATAGATTAAAACCCAAATTACTCATATGTATATCGAATATTTAATTTATAGAATATAAAGAAATATTATTACACAAGTGATTCACATATAATTTAAATCATAGCAACCCAAAAAGTTAGATATAAAAATCCGCTACAAATCAAAAGTCACAAGATCATAAGAAAATATGTCAAATATTAGATCTGAACAAATTGTTAAATTCGAAGTTTATTTAATACAACCGAAAGTAATACAACGATATTTTTAAATCTTAACAAGCATTGAAATCATAACTATCAAAAGTAATACAACGATATTTTTAAATCTTAACAAGCATTGAAATCATAACTATCAAAACGTATGACATAATAATTTATAGATAATAATCTATCATTAACTTTTATTGATAGTTTGAATAAACTTTACACAATAATTGATGGTTAATCAACAATTAATTAGTCTATTATTTCAAAGATTAAATAAGAACTCTCATTAATCCATTGATCCATATTGCTTGTTCACACAAGCCTCTTCAGTGCTTCTTTTGAGGTTCTTCTTTTTTTTAGACGATTTAACTTTGCTTTCAAGAGGTACAATTCAAAAATCATCTTCAGAAGCTTGGATTCAAACCATTCCTCATTCTTTGCAGAAGCATCAGGTTGCTCATTGGCAATTTTGCAATCACGTGTGATAATGAACATTAGTTCAAGAGAAGTCTGATTTTTCGTATGTTGTTTTGAGAAATAACACGTGATTTCTTTTGTATCATATGTTCAGTCTTATGTAATTGAGACTCAATGTCAATAGTTGAATCATCACCCATCTTGAACAGAAATTTCTCTTCATATAATTCAAAATTGTTCATGAAGGTTTATATCAATACAATGACTTTTCATCCAAGTTTCCGAAAGTAACAGAAATAATGTATTGCTTGATAGATAAAACAGGTAAGATAAAACCGAAAATCAAAATAAAATCAGCCAATATTTCTAAAAAATATTAGTAAATATATTAGGGATCTTGTGAGTATTTATCATAGATATTCTTTCTTACATAACCTAGACTTATATTATAAAGAACTAAACAATATTGAATTTACTAAATTTAGGAAGACAAGATATTTTTTAGTAATCTTCATGATAAATTTCAGTATTATTGTTCTTGATAAGAAATCTCAATATTGCATATTCTTTTGTACTCTTTGAGAACTTTCTCACTTATTAAAACTGCGCAAGGAGTGAGAAAGTTCCTTCCAAGATGGTTAAACAGTGTTGGAGAGAGATTTGAATCATTCACAAACACAAAATGAATAAGTTCTTTTACCATTATAAATAACATTGTTTCGAGTAAATTGTCTTTTCTGAAAGCACAAACACACACGTTCATAACTTAAATATATCATAAACCCAAATAGAAAGTTCAAACTTATACCAAACTATCGAAATCGAATATTAAAAAATGGGTGGAGAAATTATACCTGGAGATGCTCAAGAAATCCAACTGAGCTGATAATCGGTCTTGTAATTAGTAACTCCTGACCCAAAATAAAAAGATATGTAAAACCCTACAACAAACAAAACGAGCAAAGAACAAAGAGAGAAATTAGGAAAAATAAAATTGTTTCTTACTCGGGTTGTCATACTTTGTTGTCTGTATCAAATCTGTCAAGATTATCGACTTTGTTTATAGGAGAATGAAAATATTTGTTAGCAGAAGTCTCAACAAGTATCTTACAACTCTCATTGTGAAAGTTTCTAACTTTACCTACCGAAGAATGTACGGTAGAAGATACAATTATAGGGTTTAGAGAAGTAAGGTAGAAGATGCAATTAAAGAAGACGCAATTGAAGAAATCGAGCATTAACTAACCTAGCCATGATATATTTACATCTCCTTTTCTCAATGGTTTTTCTTTTTTTCTCTCTTAGTCGATTTCAGAATAGGAAAAACGAAAAAATGAAATAAAAACTCTCGATCTAGGTTTTGATCGAGAGGGATAGTTTAGTCATTTTGAATCGAATCCCTTATTTTCTCAAGGAAATGAATTCCATACCATCCATCAAACGATGTAATAAAAAAAATAAATTACGGGCTCCCAATTACCCGAACCAAACACGTTATTATTTGTATATTGTTATTCATTTGTTGGTATATTTTTAGGACATCAAATTTTTAAATTACTTTGTGAATGACTATAAATCCGTATTAGAGATATAATCTTCAATAAAGTAGGTAACTAAATTGAATTGAATCTTATACTCAATGTGTTTGAATATTTGATGTTCAACCTTGTTAATTTTTAATAGATGGTCCTCAAATATATGTTATTGATGAGTATCACTATAATGTTTTTTGTAACAAATATATTAAAAAAATGTTAAATGTGAATTTCATAATTACTAGCTCACCAAAATTAATTGTAAATTTTAAAATATTTGTCTCGTTACACATTTTAACAATAAATACAATTTCAAATTGTTCTCTTATATATTTATTGCACAACACATATCAGTATAAGTTACTAAAAA
>JAJJMB010017633.1:3355074-3474543 GCA_023531105.1 Papaver atlanticum
TCTTATATATTTATTGCACAACACATATCAGTATAAGTTACTAAAAAATTAGTTGATATCAAAAGAGGGATTAGAAATCAAAGTTATGATTGATAAATCATAATTAAGATGTGTGTATTCATTCGTTCATAATTTCATTCACAATTATCTTTTATTGTTAGAGTATGTGCAGAGAGAAAGAATGACTATGAAGGCAAAACAATTTTGCTAAAACATTTCTTCACAAAAAGTGGAATCTTTTTGTTTCTAAAAGTCATTCCAAAATTTATTCCCAAATCCTAACTTAATTGCTGACTTTTCAGCTTAATTCTAAAATTAAGTCAGATATAAGTTATGTCTATCCAAACACAGTGAAAAGTAATTTTGGGTCACAATCAGAGGTTCATATTTCATAGTCAGACCACACGCCGCAGGACTCACTGCTATGATAAGTGCATAATTCATATGATTTTAGTGTCCATTCCATACTTGTTTTAGCTATTATTCTTGCATATTTTCGTATTATTACTCTTGTTTTCTATTATTTGTCTCTATTAGGTGAATCATCCAAAAAAGAGCTAAAAAGTGCTGAAAAGAGTTAAGAAGAGAAGTTTTCCAAGTATCCAAGTGCCCAAGTCCAAGAGAAGTGGATGAAGTGCGACGAAAAGGAGCAAAACGCTCACAATCAAGAGACGGACAAAAGACAAAGCTTAACTCATTCAAATTTAATATTTATCATAACCATCTTGAATAGAATTGAAATAGGAAAAGAATGCAAAAAGAATGAGGTCATTCCGAGTTCGGACGAAGAAGTTGTGGGCAAAACAAGCTTTTTATCGAATATCAAAGACAAGCAAGTATGCAAACGGGTATGCATACTTATTTTCAGTATGTGTACGGGTATGCATACTTATTCCCATGGATTTTAACTTAAATTCAAGTATGCATACGGGTATGCATAGCATGGAAGGACAAAACTCACGGTTAGGGTCCTTATTCGTATTTTCGGGTCGGGTTCTTGAATCGAAATAGATACTTGAAGGCCAAGCAATGTAAACCTATAAAAAGACGTATTGGGTCATGAATGAAATATCATCAAGAGGTCACGAAATTGTAAGTCTTGGAGAGAAGAAACAACACACGGAGCAAAAGCTAGGGTTTCGGAGCGGTTCTTCAATCGTAACGATATCTCTAAACTTTTCTTATATGTATATCATGGATGCTTCTACATCCATGAGTAGATAAACACCTATTGATTGAGGATGAATTCTAAGTTGTAAACTTGATTTGATTTAATATATGAATCTATTTCGATTTCTTTATATGATTATCTTTTGTGTTTACTATTAAAAATACTTATGATTGATTGATAGATTGTTTAAGTGGCCAACTGAATGTATTTATTGATCTAATCTATTACTAGTAAGGGTTAAGATATCCATAATTGTTGAATAATTCCTTACATAAGTAGAGAACGTGAAACCTTACAGAGGGATTTTGTATAGCAATCGCGTGTAAACACAACCCTAGCAAGTAGACCGAGTGTACTGAGTCTAACTACTAGGATCAAACCTAAATTCACAAACCCTAAAGCATTAGATTGAATTACATCTTGTAAGCGTACCTCAAGGTGGTTCATACGAATAGAATCTGGTAACTAAGCGTACTTGTTATCCAGTGATTTAAGGAATTTTGGGAAAAGCTAAGTGTACCTGTTATTCTACGGTTGGTGATAATCTATGATTAATGACGAATAGATGAATATATTAACTCATTGACAGTTTATTAACGAATAAGGATTCCTCGATCACATCTCTCTATTGCTTACAAATTAATATTTTCAATTGCTTTTATTTACTTTGTTAAAATTCTAAAACAAACTCCCCTTTGTGACACTTTGACAACTAAAACTCACTGCTCTTCGTGGGAACGATCCTTGCTTCCATTATATTACCAGTTAATTGTGTGGAAATAAGATTATTAATTTGATTACACTTACGACAGCCATCAAATTTTGGCGCCGCTGCCGGGGAGCAGTTGGTAGCTTTAGTTGTTATTTCTTTAGTTTTATTATTGTTTTTAGAATTTCTTGTTAGTTTTTAACTTCGTTTTCTAGATTTTTTTTATTTTCAGGTACTTAATCTATGGCACCGAAGGATTGGGATTATCAGAGGTGCGGTATTCAAACTCGTAGGGGAACAGTACTACAAGCACGTCAGCAAACACAACAAGAACCTTCTACAGAAGAGATGGTTAATACAGACGATGGGAGAGATCTTCCACCTCCAGAGAGGAAGTTAGGAGAGTTGACATCTCCATGCTTAGATTCGCAACCACTGTGCATTACAATCGCTAACCCAGTGGAGATAAAGTCGAACCTACTTCATCATCTACCAAAGTTCAAGGGACATCCAGGTGAAAATCGAAATCGACACCTTCAACAGTTCCAGAACACGATGACAAGTCTGAGGCATGCAACCACAGACAGAGATACGGCTATGCTACAAGCCTTTCCATTTTCATTGACAAATTTAGCAGAATAATGGTTGTATTATGTTCCTCCATGGAGTGTTACAACATGGACTGAGATGAAAAAGCTATTTCTGGAGAAGTATTTTCCTTCTTCTAAAGCAGCCGCTGCTCGTACAGAGATTAGTGGTATTCTACAGATTACTGGAGAATCTCTTTATGAATACTGGGAGAGATACAAGAGGGTACTGGCGAGTTTCCCTCACCACAACATATCCTTAACACTCATTATTCAATACTTTTACGAAGGATTACTTCCAGATTAGAGGAATTTGATTGATGCAGCAGCCGGTGGTTCACTCACTGAGAAGACAATCTCGCAAGCAACTAGTTTGATTGAGAGTATGGCCTCAAATGCACAAAATTTTTATACAAGGCACGACTCAAATGTTCGAAGAGTTGGCGAGATGGGAGAGTCTCCAAATACAGAGAACCGGTTAAGCACCATTGAAAAGGCGATTCATCGTATAGCTTCAGTAATTTCTCCACAATACGAAGAGGAGGCCAAGGTAAATGCTTTATTCCCTAATCATAGGCAAAGGTATGATCCCTACTCGAATACTTATTATCCAGGTTGGAAAGATCACCTAAATTTCATTTATGCAAATCAGCAAGCTGCAGCTCCTAATCCTTATGGGCGACAAACTGGTTTTCTATGACCACAGTTCCGGCCACAACCTCATCCTCAACAACATACTTAAAGTACTAGTTTAGAGGAGATGATGAAAGCTATGATGCAAAAGCAAGATGCAAATGCTTAGAGATAAGATGCAATTCTGCAGAAACAGGATATGACAATAAAAAATATTCAGACACAAATGGGTCAATTAGCCACGTCTGTAGGCAAGTTAGAAGCGCAAGCTGCTGGAAAACTACCATCTCAGCCTTTTGTGAACCCCAAGGAGCACATTAATTCAATAAATTTAAGAAGTGGAAAACAAGTTGATGGACCGCAACAAGAAAAGGTTAGTAACAACATCGAAAAGGAAGTAGAGACAAAAACCGTACCAAAGGAAAAGCCAATTCCAACTGGCCAACCTAAGGATACGATTCCTACTTTTACCATACCACCTCCTTTCCCTAGTCGTTTTGCCAAGTCAAAGAAGCAAGCTCTAGATAAGAAAATCATGGACATTTTCAGCAAGATACAAATCAACATTCCATTTATTGAGGCCATCAAAACGGTACCAAGGTATGCCAAGGTTTTAAAGGATTTATGTACAAGGAAGGATATGTTGATTGCTAATGAGATCACTCAAGTTGGCGAAAGTGCTACAGCTATGTTACTAAAGAAGATGCCTGCAAAGTGTGAAGATCCGGGTGGTTTCACGGTACCCGTTACCATTGGTAACCGATGGTTTGAGCGTGCTTTGCTTGATTTGGGAGCATCCATAAGTGTTATGTCAGCCGATATTTATGATTCTTTCAATCTAGGACCTTTAAAAGAGGCAAAGATTACTATTCAATTAGCTAACAAGTCCAATATATATCCTAAGGGAGTCGTGGAGGACGTGTTAGTTCAAGTGAATTAGTTAATCTTTCCGGTTGATTTCTACCTCGTGGATATGCAAAATGGAGATAATTGTTCATCTACTTCGTTACTTCTTGGGAGACCGTTTATGAAAACTGTAAAGACGAAGATTGATATTGATAATGGTACACTCACTATGTAATTTGATAAGGAGAACATTCGCTTCAACATATTTGAAGCCATGCGTTATCCTAGTGATGTGCACTCCGCTTTTTCTATTGATGTTATTGGTTCATTAGCATAACAAATGTTTGATTTGAACGGTGAAGATGAACTTGGAGTTGTGTTAAAAATAACATCGATTTGGACGTTCAGGGATAGCCGAACTTGGACATTAACTTAGCCAAAGAACTGGTGGAGATGTGTGGTACCTTAACAGCACTATAAGAAGCTAAACCGGGTAATATCTCTTATATTTCTTTACCCGTAACTAATAAGGTTCCGTTACCTTCTATTGTGCAGGCACCGAAACTAGAATTGAAGCCGATTCCGGACCACTTAAAGTACGCGTACTTAGGTGATAAAGAAGAACTTCCGGTGATTATTGCAAAGAACCTCACCCCAATACAATAAGAACGTCTACTTAGGGTTCTGAAATAGCACAAAACGGCTATTGGTTGGACAATTGCTGATATCAAAGGCATTAGTCCATCCATGTGCATGCATAGAATCCTAATGGAAGATGATTTTAAGCCTGTATGTGATGCTCAGCGTAGGATTAACCCCCAATGATGGTGGTCGTGAAGAAAGAGATCCTAAAATTGCTAAGTGTGGGGGTGATATACCCAATTTCTGACAGCAAATGGGTTAGTCCGGTCCAGGTGGTACCTAAGAAAGAAGGTGTCACTGTTGTTAGAAATCAAGATGACGAACTTGTTTCTACAAGAGTTCAAACAGGATGGAGACTACGCATAGACTACATAAAGCTTAATGTCGCAACCCAAAAGGATCATTTTCCTTTACCTTTCATTGATTAGATGTTAGAGAGGTTAGCGGGACATTCACATAACTTCTTTTTGGATGGTTATTCGGGGTACAATCATATTGTTATTGTGCCGGAGGATCAGGAGAAGACTACTTTTACTTGTCCTTTTGGTACGTTTGCCTATAGACGGATGCCGTTTGGTCTTTGCAATGCGCCTGCCACTTTTCAGAGGTGTATGGTTAGTATATTTTCTGACTACGTGGAGCGCATTATTGAGGTATTTTTGGATGATTGTAGTGTTTATGTGATAGACGCATTTATGTGTCTATTTTCATCTCTATTGTGTATATGGTTAGTACCCATTTTTGTACTAATTTTGGTATTTTATCCCTTTGTAGGTGTTTTTGGAGAAATAGACTTTTGCGGCGAAATTGGCTCGAAAAGTTGTTGAAGGCACCTGGGAGGACATTTGCTATTCGGACTCTTATTTTGGATAAGGGGTAACCCATTTCCAGGCAGCTGCTAAGCACAGACCGGGATTGGATAGGGGGACACTTTTTTTCACGTTTTGAAAATGAAATCTGGCGGGAAAGTTTTCCGCAGTGAAGAAAAGAGTTAGGATTGCGATTTTGGGTTAGTTATGAAGAGATTAAAGCTCTGATTTTTCTTGGGCTTGCTTCTTAACCATCAACAGGCGAGGTAAGGGTGTTGGAATGGATCCAAATTGGCTACAACCCGGGTTGGAGGCAAAACAGGGTTGAATAATATCACGGGTAATTTTATGGTTTATTTTTGGAAACAAACGTGAATAAAAGGAAAGAAACTCTTCTGAGGGATTTGATTCTATCACAGAGAGAGTTTGGACAGCTTGGATTAACTGAGGATACGTGTAGCTGATGAGAAAAGGGAAATTTCGTGACTTGAAGAGAAAGGAAAAACCAAAGATATTCTCGAATTTTCTTAGCCCTATGATGTATAAAAGAGTTGGTTCGAGTCCTAGGAAGGGAAGGAAGACTTTAGGAAAAGTTTAGAACACCACAGAGCCGAAAAAATAAACTTGCAGGAAACCGAGTTCTGCTGCTGCTGCTGCCGGAGAAGAAGAAGAAGAAGAACATACGACCCTCACTGAACCGTCGCAGACGAATATCGTAGTTCAACAGCAGCAGCTGAGTATCGTTTATAAGCAGTTTCTTGAAGTCACAGAAGACCTTTACCGACGATTCTGTCTTCTGTTTTAGACCTTCAGCGACTACAGTGCATTCTTTTACTCTTTTAATCAACTTTTGAGCTATAAATATGTACTTTGAGCAAGTGATTAATATGAGGAGCTAAACCCCTTAGCCAAGGCGACGGAGGAAGCCATTGTTCCATGAAAAGTGGTATAATTCTATTTTAATTATTTTTGCAATTTCTTATATGATTATTTTCTTTGATAGAGAATTGATTGAATGATTTTTCTTAAATAATTGTGATTTCTCTTGATAGATTATGCTTAGACTTATGTTTTTTGATATTCTATGCTTTCGAAATACACTTGTTATTCCAAAAATCTACTTTTGCAAAATATTAGAATCACTTTAAACGTAAAGAGTTGCATGAATATTGATTAGATTATATCACTTTATTGGTTAATGGTGGAATCCAGAGTCTCGGTGTTTTCTTATTATTGTTGAAACAACTTTATTTAATTTTCGAAAATCCTTCACAAGCCCGAGTTGAACGAACTCTACTTATCACTTTTTACAACAACTTAAAATTCACATCAATTTTTGGCGCCGCCGACGCGGACTTGTTTTTAGGGTTTAAGATTTTTTTTTTATTTTTTTTTATTTTTTTTCTATTTTACGTTTTTGGGTATTTGTCTTTTGTCTACAGGTTTTGAACGTAAAGAAAAAAATTGAGCCAAGGAGTTTGGTGATTTCGTTAAGACTTGGAGCAAAAGATTAAAGCGAAAAGAACGGAAAAGGAGATAATTTTATTTTAGTTATTTTTTATTTTTTTTAGTTTATTTTTTATTTTTTTAGGGTTTAGTTTATTTTTTTTAGAAAAAAGAAAAAAAAAATTGTATTAGGGTTTCTTTATTATTTTGTAATTTTTCTTTTTTTTGGACTTATTGGGACTTTGAACATTATTTTATTTTTATTTTTATTTTTATATACCCTATGGAAGGGTATCCTTAAATATAAACTGTTTGCAGAGAAGGAGGACAATTACGATATTGTCTTTGCACCTTGGGTTCGTACACTGACACAGGAGTCAGTGGCCCGAGTCGACTACAACTGATTCATCTCCCGTCTAGAATGGGAGGTAAGATTCTGAACACTCGCGAATCCCCTGTCAGTGAGTTACTGTATTCCTTAAGGTGCATATCTGCTGAGGATCTGAATACGGACATTTACTTTTCTAGTAAAGGGCAAGGCCTGGCCATACAAGATAAGGGTTCGGATTTCATCACCGTTCTCTTCTTGCCCTCCTTAGGAAAACGATACCGAATGCGAACCCAAGCTTAAAATATTGACTAGAACGAGACCGATAGGGTAACGAGCTTATAGGAAAGTCGTTCAAAAGGATCGTATTGGGTATCTTGTTAGCCTAACTCAAAGTTCAGGAAGATTACTGTAAGTCGATTAGAGCCGCCTTGTAACCCAGGGAAGCGTTGCCAAAGAGGTGGGGGTATCAAAGCTCCTATGAGCTTCTCCTACTTCTCTTCGACTTACTTTATTCGAATAGTCCTACGAGGTTTGCTAAAATTGTACCCAGTTGCCTCTTGGAAGAGTAGAAGCTGTTCTAGAAACAATCTAAGTGAAGCCATCATGCTTTTTGTTTGCTAGAAATCAATAGGGTTGATTTGGTTGAGTCGTCCTTGATTTGTGATTGCTTATCCTTCCAATTTTAGGAAATTCTTGTGTATGCCTGAATGTAAAAGAGACGCCCTAGGTAGATTTGTAAAAGAAAAACCTAGCAGTTCTAAGCGTCTCGATTACCTTAATCTAGAAAGTACGATTTTCGGAGAGTCCTGGTTTGAATTCTCCTGAAGAGAGAATCCTTAATACTCCGATAGTACCAGAAATGGCTACTTTGAAAGCTTTGTTGAATCCGACTAGGACTACTCGTCCTTCGTGTATTAAGTTAGCTGACACAGAAGCCAATTATGAGCTTAAACCTTGGACCATACAGATGCTCCCAATCTTTTTAGGGAAAGAAAATGAAAACCCTTATTTCCATGTTAGGGATTTTGAAGAAATTTGCAGTACCCTAAGAATTAGAGGCTTAGATGATGATGCTTTGAAACTTAGGTTATTTCCCTTTTCCCTGAAAGATAAAGCCAAATCATGGCTGTATAGTTTGACTTCTGAGTCAATCGAAACATATGAACAACTTACATCTTCCTTTTTCAATAAGTTTTTCCCTAGGCACAAAACATCGTCTATTAGGACGCAAATCTGCACATTCTCACAACAAGAGGGAGAATCTTTGTATAGGTATTTGGAAAGGTTCAATGATTTGTTAACACAATGTCCTCACCATGGTTTATAAAAGGTTAGGCTAGTTCAGATCCTTTATGAGGGTTTAGATTATTCCACAATAACCACGGTTGAAGCTCTGTGTACAGGTGGGTTTGAGAACCAAACTGTTGATGCGGCAATGGCATTTTTGAATGAAGCCGCCGAAAAGACCCAACAATGGGAAAATAGTAGGGAACCCCGGAAAATAATTTTTCTAAGCAGAGGAAACGTTAATAGGGTAGAAGGAGGCTATGAATCAGATGCCAAGATTGCAGCGATAGCTAAAAGGTTAGAAGCTTTAGAAATGGGTCACACTAGTGGTAGATTGGAGCCTTTTTGGGAAGGCCATAATAATGAAGAGCAAGCCAATGCTCTTTATAATAACACTAGACTCGAGAATCGTCAGTTATTTGACCCATATTCAGAAACCTATAATCCTGGGTAGAGAAACCATCCGAACCTTGCATGGTCTAAGGACCAGAATCAAGGTCAGTTTAGTAACTCTAATGCTCCCCCAGGTTTTAGTTATGCTAAGAATCCTTCGGGACAAGGTCAATTTCATAATCAGTCGGATAAGAAAATCCTAAGCCTAGAGGAGTCTCTCGTTTTGTTAACTCAGCAAACTGCAAAATTTCAGCAATCAGTAGAACTAAGTCTACAAGCTAGTAACAAGATAGGATAAGAAAATAGTCAGGCTATTTCCGAGTTGAAAACCCAGGTAGGTCTGATAAATGAGTCTTTGAGAGAAAAAGGTAGGTTTCCTAGTCAAACACAACCCAACCCTAGAGGAGTTCATGAAGTAGGTGCAAAACCATCGAATCAATTGAATGCTGTTAGAACCCTTAGGAGTGGTAGAATTATAGACAATGAGGTAACCATGCCCGATAGTGAACATATTGTAGTTCATCCCTCAGGATCTCACCCCTCAGGACCATCCATAGCCGAGGAGACTGATAAAATCTCTGATGATGTCAATTCGGTTCCTGAGAGGCCCTATTTTATTCCCAGAGCCCCATTTCCACAGCTACTAGTACCAACAAAGAATGAATCCAACTTTAATGACATTATGGAGGTTTTTAAGAAAGTTACCATAAACCTTCCGTTACTAGAAGCGATTAGGCAACTTCCGGCTAATGCCAAGTTCCTCAAGGATATGTGTACGCGAAAGCGAAAGCTTAGTGTCCCTAAAAAATCCTTTTTAGCCTGTCATGTAAGTTCGATCATTCAGAACACCACAACTCCTAAGTATAAAGACCCAGGTGCCCCTACTATTGCTTGCACGATAGGAAAACACAGGGTAGAAAAAGCTTTACTTGACTTAGGAGCTAGTGTGAACTTACTTCCGTACCATGTGTACTTACAACTGGGACTTGGCGAATTGAAACCCACCAAGATAACACTGCAGTTAGCTGATAGGTCTGTTAAAATTCCTCATGGTGTGATAGAAGATGTTCTTATTTAGGTCGACAAGTTAATTTATCCTGTGGATTTTGTAGTCCTAGATACATAACCTAACCCTGACCCAGAGAATCAAATACCGGTGATTTTAGGTCGCCCATTTTTAGCCACGTCTAATGCTGTTATCAACTGTAGGACCGGACTTATGAACATATCCTTTGGTAATATGACCACTGAACTAAATGTCTTTAATGTTACTAGACAACCTTCTGATGATTTAGAGGAAGTGAATATGATTAGTACTTTGGTTCAGGATCTAGTTCAGGATAATTGGGACGACACTTTGTTTGGTGATTCTTTAGATGAATTTGATGAGACAATTATCTTAGGTAAGATAGATGACCAAACTTTAGAACTAGAAGAAGCTCTCGAATATTTTAAGGACTCTACAGACCATGAAATTCAGTCACTAGTGTTAGGTCTTTCTGTGAGTAATGATGACCCTAAGTTTGGGGGTAGAGAACTGGAAGAAGCTCTTGAGTATTTTAAAGACTCCGAGGATCCTGAAATTCAAGCAATAATTAGAGGTTTGTCTAAGAATACTGACTACCCAAATTTTGGGGGTAGTGATGGTCAAATATCTTATTAGAAGTCCCTAACTTGGGACTCGAGTCTAGTGTTCCTGAGGTATTACTTGAGTCTGTCCCGACTCCACAACCCGATCCTCCTGATACTGTCCAGGAATTGGGAACTCATAGTTCGGAAAAATATGTTTGTCAAGACACTCACATGAAGCCTAAGAGGGCGTCACAGATTAATCTAGTTGTCTTGCAAGAAAGTTTAGATCAGGTTGTGCTCCGTCTGTTAATTTTTCTAATCCTGTGCAGTTGTCTCATATTAGTGGAAGTGCTATTTGGTTCTAATGACCCATAGTTATTTCGACTACTGATATATGATTTGAAAGGGAATTAGCCATTTTATGGTACTTGATGTCTGGCTGAAGACTTTAAACTTAGCACTTCTTGGGAGGTAACCCATTCTCATGCAACACGGTAATATCTTTCCTTAACTCTTTTTATTCAAATGGTAACAGTTTCTCCTTGTTCATGCTTTTAATTTCATCTTTAGAACATTGAGGACAATGTTAGATTAAGTTTGGGGGTATGGGAGAAACTTTTTAGTTGCATTTTAAACTCCAGAGCCTAGAAATTTATGCCTATTAAGGATGGCACTAACCAATCTATGTGGATGGAAGCATTTTGGTTTTAGGAGTTGAGGAACCAATCTGAGTAGATGGAAACATCTAAAGAGTCTATTCATAAAAGCACATAGCTCAGGTGTTAGAAATAACATGATAGTTTCACCGTATCTTGGAATCATCTTATTACTTCTGTTTTTATTTTTGCAAATTTTTATGTTGATGTCTGCTGGGTTGAAATAGAGTGATTGAGTTACTAAAAAAAAAAAAAAAAAAAAAAGACCAGACCAATTAGAGCAATCGGAATAAATAACACTTGGATAGCAATATATGTGTGTTCTCCCTGTCTCCATCGCCTAAACAAGCGTGGAATGCAGGATCCATGGGAATTACCATATAATATGCTGACAAGAAGCATGCGCTTGGATCCAAAAGATCTAATCATGTCGTTAAAAAATAAAAAATAAAAATAAAAAAAGGTTTATGATAAAGTCGACCACTGGTTCCCTTGTATATGCCAGCTGTGTTGATGTAGATTTAGGATTGTCGACCACTGGTTCCCTTGTATATGCCAGTTGTGTTGATATTAGTCCAGACCAGTATGTCAATCCACTAGGTCATAGGTTCATCTTGGCATTGAAGTCCATTCGCAACCATCTACTTCTATATCCATCTTCTTAATCTATTCATGTGATTTGTTTGATTCCGGATATTGATGTCCATAGTGCGATTATCTGAGTAGAGCTCTGTCACTTATATATAAATTTTAGTATACTCGAGTGCAAACTAATATACAGCAATTGGAATTTCGTATCAGGGTACTTCCTCCCGTAATCAATAAGTATGCCAACCAAGGAGATTCTTTAGTGCATTCAAAGGTTCTGCGTAGATAGCTAGGGTCTGGAGTAAAGGTTTTGTGGGTACACCTATGGTAAACCCTCCCGAGACTATAACTCGGCCACTAGGGCCATCTAGGGGTTTAAAGGCTTGTTGCACATGCTAAATGCAACCGGCGATGCCTGCGACAGTGAGTTAGGATTTTATTTTGTAGTTTTAATTTGCTCGGGACTAGCAAATAATAAGTTTGGGGGTATTTGATAGACGCATTTATGTGTCTATTTTCATCTCTATTGTGTATATTGTTAGTACCCATTTTTGTACTAATTTTGGTATTTTATATCTTTGTAGGTGTTTTTGGAGAAATAGACTTTTGCGGCGAAATTGGCTCGAAAAGTTGTTGAAGGCACCTGGGAGGATATTTGCTATTCGGACTCTCATTTTGGATAAGGGGTAACCCATTTCCAGGCAGCTGCTAAGCACAGACCAGGATTGGATAGGGGGACACTTTTTTCACGTTTTGAAAATGAAATATGGCGGGAAAGTTTGCCGCAGTGAAGAACAGAGTTAGGATTACGATTTTGGGTTAGTTATGTAGAGATTAAAGCTCTGATTTTTCTTGGGCTTGCTTCTTAACCATCAACAGGCGAGGTAAGGGTGTTGGAATGGATCCAAATTGGCTACAACCCGGGTTGGAGGCAAAACAGGGTTGAATAATATCACGGGTAATTTTATGGTTTATTTTTGGAAACAAACGTGAATAAGAGGAAAGAAACTCTTCTGAGGGATTTGATTCTATCACAGAGAGAGTTTGGACAGCTTGGATTAACTGAGGATACGTGTAGCTGATGAGAAAAGGGAAATTTCGTGACTTGAAGAGAAAGGAAAAACCAAAGATATTCTCGAATTTTCTTAGCCCTATGATGTATAAAAGAGTTGGTTCGAGTCCTAGGAAGGGAAGGAAGACTTTAGGAAAAGTTTAGAACACCACAGAGCCGAAAAAATAAACTTGCAGGAAACCGAGTTCTGCTGCAGCTGCTACTGCCAGAGAAGAAGAAGAAGAAGAACATATGACCCTCACTGAACCGTCGCAGACGAATATCGTAGTTCAACAGCAACAGCTGAGTATCGTTTATAAGCAGTTTCCTGAAGTCACAGAAGACCTTTACCGACGATTCTGTCTTCTGTTTTAGACCCTCAGCGACTACAGTGCATTCTTTTACTCTTTTAATCAACTTTTGAGCTATAAATATGTACTTTGAGCAAGTGATTAATATGAGGAGCTAAACCCCTTAGCCAAGGCGACGGAGGAAGCCATTTTTCCATGAAAAGTGGTATAATTCTATTTTAATTATTTTTGCAATTTCTTATATGATTATTTGCTTTGATTGAGAATTGATTGAATGATATTTCTTAAACAATTGTGATTTCTCTTGATAGATTATGCTTAGACTTATGTTTTTTGATATTCTATGCTTTCGAAATACACTTGTTATTCCAAAAATCTACTTTTGCAAAATATTAGAATCACTTTAAACGTAAAGAGTTGCATAAATATTGATTAGATTATATCACTTAATTGGTTAATGGTGGAATCCAGAGTCTCGGTGTTTTCTTATTATTGTTGAAACCACTTTATTTTATTTTCGAAAATCCTTCAAAAGCCCGTGTTGAACGAACTCTACTTATCACTTTTTACAACAACTTAAAATTCACATCATTATGGTGATTCATTTGATATTTGTTTACAAAATGTTGAACTTGTGCTTAAAAGATGCATAGACACTAATCTTGTTCTTATTGGGAGAAATGCCACTTTATGGTAAACCATGGAATAGTGCTCGGTCATATTGTGTCCTCTCGAGGGATTGAAGTTGACAAAACAAAGATAGACTTAATAAGAAACTTACAATATCCCACTTCAGTGAGGAAATTTGTTCGTTTCTTGGTCATGCAGGTTTTTACAGGCGGTTTATCAAAGATGTCTCCAAAATCTCATTGCCGATGTGCAAATTATTGCAAAAAGAGGTTATTTTTTACTTCAACAAAGAGTGCAAGGATGCCTTTGATAGATTAAAAGAATTGTTGACAACTACACCAATTATCAAGTCACCAGATTGGAGTCTGCCATTTGAATTAATGTGTGATGCAAGTGACTATGCAGTTGGAGCCATTTTGGGTCAAAGAGTAGACAAGCTGTCTCATGTGATTTATTATGCATCTAGGACCCTAAACGATGCAAAAATAAACTATTCTACCACCGAGAAAGAACTTTTGGATATAATGTTTGCACTAGAAAAATTTAGATCCTATTTGGTGGGTTCAAAAGTGGTTGTGTATTCTGATCACGCAGCACTTAGGTACCTATTAAAGAAGAAAGAATCTAAGCCAAGACTTATACGGTGGATACTACTATTGCAAAAATTTGATTACGAAATCAAGGATAAAAGAGGTGTTGAAAATATTGTTGCGGATCACCTTAGTAAACTTTTTGTTTCCGAAGAAGAACTTCCTTTACAAGATCGTTTTCCAGACAAACAACTTTTCTCAATTGAAGATTCAACACCTTGGTATGCGGACATAGTGAACTACTTGGTTACAAGGCAAGTACCTAGTACAATGTCTAATTTTCAAAAGCTTAAGCTTAAGAAAATAGCCAAGCAGTATGTGTGGGATGAGCCCTACTTGTGGAAATACGGTTCAGATAAAATCATTCGCAGGTGCGTACCTAATTCTGAATTTAAATCTATTCTTACTTTTTGTCATACTTATGCATGTTGTGGTCACTTTGGTTCTAAACGTACCGCTTTCAAGGAACTGGCAATCTAGGTTCTCGAAATCAAAGTCCACTCAATCCTATTCTCACTGTAGAGATTTTTAATGTGTGGGGTATAGATTTTATGGGTCCTTTTGTCAATTCTAATGGAAAATTTTATATACTTCTTGCTGTGGATTATGTTTCGAAATGGGTGGAAGCTAAAGCCATCCCTACTAATGATTCTCAAGTTGTTTGTGAGTTTGTGAAGGAATATATTTTCTCTAGACATGGTACACCAAGAGTGGTTATCAGTGATGGAGGCTCACATTTTCAGAAATCCTTCCATGCTCTACTCAAGAAGTACAACATAACACACAAGGTTGGTACGCCGTATCACCCACAAACTAGTGGGCAAGCCGAAATCTCGAACCGTGAGATTAAATCCATTCTTGAGAAAACCGTAAACACTACACGGAAAGATTGGAGTTATAGGCTTAATGATGCATTATGGGCATATAGAACGGCGTAGATTGGTATGTCTCCATATCGGTTGGTTTATGGAAAAGCTTGTCATCTTCCGGTTGAACTTTAATACAAGGCGTATTGGGCGATAAAGATGTGCAACATGGATTATGACAATGCGCGGAAACAAAGGAAGTTAAAAATTAATGAGCTAGAGGAGATATGTAATGATGCGTACGAGAGTTCTCGTATTTACAAGGAGAAGACAAAACTTTTTCATGACAAAATGATTTCTCGAAAGAATTTTGTTGTGGGTCAAAAAGTTATTTTATTTAATACTCGTCTTCGATTATTTCCTGGGAAGCTAAGGTCCAGATGGATAGGACCATATGTTGTTACTAATGTTTTTCCTTATGGTGCAGTTGAGATTACTAATACGAAAACCGAAATAACTTTCAAAGTCAACGGCCATAGATTGAAGCCTTATTTTGAAAACTTCTCTAAAGAGAAAATGTAGAAGTGACGAGACTTCAGGATTCACTCCCTCTAGAGGAGTGGCATAATTGGAATGCCAAGTCAGGATGAGGACATTAAACTAAGCGCTACATGGGAGGCAACCCATCGGTTTTGTATCTCTATACCTTTTTATTTTAATTTTATTAGTTTTTCATATCATATCTTGCATTCCCATCTTAGATTTTACAAAATCCTATATCTATAATGAAAGTTTTGACGAATTCTCGTCAGAAAATTCTGACTGAGAACTTGTCACGAAAATAGCTCTCGAGACTTCATACGGAGTCCAATTTGAGTGGTTGATCCAAACTTTTAAAGAGGACAGACTCACCTTTCTTTTCCAAAAAGAAAATCTGAATTCGGAGTCTGTTAAGTTGGAGCGATAGGCCTGGACATTTGAGTTTCGGTATTTTTCCAGAACTTTTTCAGATTGTATGTCTGTCAGTCTGGAGGCCATAAAAGTCAGACCGTTTATCGAAACACTGTTCCCTTTTGACACCTTATAGAAAAGACATTTTCGAACAACTTTCGTTTAGGAAGTTTTTGCTAGTTCCCTACCCATTGGTACAGTTTTTGAGATTTTCAGGGTTGTTATGTCAGAAATCAGAATTTTTGATTTTGAACATTGAGGACAATGTTGAGTTTATTTGTGGGGGAGCATTTAGTATCATACTATATGCATATACACATAAAAAATAATACTCTTTGATTTCTTGCATTCTTGAGACTTCATCTTTTGGAGTTAATTATGAGCTATTTAGGATGACACTCTAAACCCTTTTAGGTTGAAACGGTTCTTACAACTATAGATTGAGTTCCACTATATCGTTCTAAAATCCTTAAATATATACGTTCATAATTGAATGCGAAACTCAGATGCTAGAAATGGCATGGTAGTCGTTTGAAAGATTCATCCTCGTAATTAATCATTACTGAATCACTTTCTTTTTATTTTTGCAGTTGTATGTTTCTCTAAAGTGATTTGGTGGGATCCTGATACTGCCGTGGATGTTGTAGCAAGGTAATCATTGGTTGAGTATATAAAATCCCCATAGAAAATTGTCTTACACTCATAAAGAGTGAGCCGGGAAAAAAAAAACATATATATATATATATATATATATATAAGGCTCTTCTTCATTTATCGAGATTCATAATTCTGTGATAGGTCCGGAATTGCGGACTAATCATGTAGTCAATGAAAAAAAAAACCTATCATCATTATATAGCAAGTCAAAAAGACTATTGATGAGGTTCTCGACACTTGGATAGCAGTATGTGTGAAACGTTGTCCCTATCTCCATCGCCTAAACAAGCGTGGAACGCAGGATCCAAGGCAACTATTACATACTTGCTGAAAGGAAACATGCGCTTAAAGTATCTAATCATGTGGTCGAGTTAAATGGGTGTTTTTCTCAACTATTGCGATATAAATAATAATCCTTTGACGACATTCATACAAGTATTGTGGGTAACATCTTTCACTTTAGTCAACATTTGCACACTTCACTTTTCTATTTCCATTTTCTTATCTATCCATGTGATTTCAGTATGCGAGTGTTGTGACAAACGTTGCAACAAGTACGATGACTATCTTAGTAGAGTTTTGCAATCAGGTTGAATGTAACACGTAAGTAATTGCTTATGTGTGATAATTGGAATGATTGTGGGATGTTTGCAGCGAAAGAACATATGTATGTTGATTATCTTATTAGCTACTATTTTGTGTCTATCCTTAGAGGTTCTTCCAAGGCGAGAAATTGGAGTAAGTTGTGTGGGTATACCTCTTGTAAACCCTCAAGAGACTATAACTCGTCCACTAGGGACACCTAGGGGTTTAAAGGCTTGTTATACATGCTAAGTGTAACCGTATTCTCAACGAAAGGGAGTTGTTGTATTTAGGATTAGTTTTATTTAGTTTGCTCGAGGACTAGAAAAAGTGTGAGGGAATTTGATAAGTGCATAATTCATATGATTTTAGTGTCCATTCCATACTTGTTTTAGCTATTATTCTTGCATATTTTCATATTATTACTCTTGTTTTCTCTTATTTGTCTATATTAGGTGAATCATCCAAAAAGGAGCTACAAAGTGCTGAAAATAGCTAAGAAGAGAAGTTTTCAAGGTATCCAAGTGCCCAAGTCCAAGAGAAGTGGAAGAAGTCCGACGAAAAGGAGGAAAACGCTCAAAATCAAGAGACGGGCCAAATACCAAGCTTAACTCATTCAAATTCAGGATTTATCATCACCAACTTGAAATGAATTGAAAGAGGAAAAGAACTCAAAAAGAATGAGGTCATTCCGAGTTCGGACGAAGAAGTTGTGGGCAAAACAATCTTTTTATCGAATACCGAAGACAAGCAAGTATGCAAACGGGTATGCATACTTATTTTCAGTATGTGTACGGGTATGCATACTTATTCCCATGGATTTTAACTTAAATTCAAGTATGCATACCGGTATGCATACCATGGAAGGACAAAACTCACGGTTAGGGTCCTTATTCGTATTTTCGGGTCGGGTTCTTGAACCGAAATATATACTTGAAGGCCAAGCAATGTAAACCTATAAAAAGAGGTATTGGGTCATGAATCAAATATCATCAAGAGGTCACGAAATTGTAAGTCTTGGAGAGAAGAAACAACACACGGAGCAAAAGCTAGGGTTTCGGAGCGGTTCTTAAATCGTAACGATATCTCTAAACTTTTCTTATATGTATATCATGGATGCTTCTACATCCATGAGTAGCTAAACACCTATTGATTGAGGATGAATTCTAAGTTGTAAACTTGATTTGATTTAATATATGAATCTATTTCGATTTCTTTATATGATTATCGTTTGTGTTTACTATTAAAAATACTTATGATTGATTGATAGATTGTTTAAGTGGCCAACTGAATGTATTTATTGATCTAATCTATTACTAGTAAGGGTTAAGATATCCATAATTGTTGAATAATTCCTTACAGAAGTAGAGAACGTGAAACCTTACAGAGGGATTTTGTATAGCAATCGCGTGTAAACACAACCCTAGCAAGTAGACCGAGCGTACTGAGTCTAACTACTAGGATCAAACCTAAATTCACAAACCCTAAAGCATTAGATTGAATTACATCTTGTAAGCGTACCTCAAGGTGGTTCAGACGAATAGAATCTGGTAACTAAGCGTACCTGTTATCCAGTGATTTAAGGAACTTTGGGAATAGCTAAGCGTACCTGTTATTCTATGGTTGGTGATAATCTATGATTAATGACGAATAGATGAATATATTAACTCATTGACAGTTTATTAACGAAGAAGGATTCCTCGATCACATCTCTCTATTGCTTACAACTTAATATTTTCAATTGCTTTTATTTACTTTGTTATTTTTTATAAAACAAACCCCCCTTTGTGGGAACGATCCTTTCTTCAATTATATTACCAGTTAATTTTGTGGAAATAAGATTATTAATTTGATTGCACTTACGACAGCCATCATGCTACACTGAAGAGAAAGAAATGCCATAAAGGAAAAGAGCGAAGGGCTATCAAACCAAACAAAAAAGTATAAAACGCCAATCGAATGTTGTTACACACTCGAAACAGTTTAACGTGCGGCTAGGGTTTCACTAGGCTTAATACAGATTTAGGGTAATGGAGAACCAAGGCCTGCAAATGTTCACGTCCTTATGTGTTATTTTACTTGATTATGTAAAATTACCTTGCGCGACCATATAGTCTCTTCGAGAACTATGTCTTCTTTCAAATTTATAGGTATAGGCCAAGATATAATCATATTGTCAATGATTACTAACAGGGTCTTTTTTCTTAGGGGGGAAATTTTCTCTTGAACGTCCCTGAGGTTTACCAAGGTATCTTGCCTAGACAATATACTATTTGATAAAACTTGAAATGATACAAGCAAAAAAAAAAAATACCAAACTTGTAAATTCAGCCACAAGCTGAAACAAGATATGAAACTAAAGATCGACAAAGTTATCCAACTTGGACTGAGCTTCCTTCAAGTCAGATAGTCGATATTGGTGCTGTTCTAGAAGAATTTTTTCTATAGCTTTCAAGCTTGGATTGAGCTTCTTTCAAGTTAGAAAGTCGCTTCTGGTATTTTTCAAGATCCTTCCATGGATTTTTCTTCACAGTACAGAGATGATAATACCTGGTCAGGTTTTCGAGAAGATCATCCAGGGTGTCTGATTTTGCTATTATACTTTGTGCATTTTAAACATCTGAATTTTGTAAGGCAATGTTAGCCATAAGAGACTTGACCTCACGAGAAAGATGTTTTTCATCACATATTCGTATATTCCACAATTTTAAGGATTCTGAAGTTTTCTCGAACAGTTCTCAGTTATCCTTCAACTGTTTTTAAAGGGTCCTAATTTTTTCTATCGCCTTAATGGCACATATTTGTGTGTGGCACTTGATGAGAGAAATCTGGGTATCTTTCTCTTCATTAGTACACTGTGTCACAGAATTATCAAGGTCTTCTACAAAATTTTCATTATTTTCGTGTGGAAGTTCTAAAAATGATGTGTTTTTTAATCGATTGTTTAAATTTCTCTTTCCTATAACGATAAGTATTCTCATAACTGCTCATTTTAAAAATCAATTGAGTTTTAATAAAATGGATAGGCACAAGAAATGGTAGGGTTTCTGTTAAATCAGCTTATATATAATTATCTTGTTAATAGATCTGCTACTAATACTAAAGTTGCTTGGTATAAAATTTGGAATCTTAATGTTATTCCTAGAGTTAAGTATTTCCTTTGGAAAGCATTAGTTGGATGTTTTCCTGTTAAACAAATCGTAGGAAGGTTTAATAATATGGATAAAACTTGTTCTTTACGTCAATCCTTGGATATATAATCTGTAGATCTTTTATTTACTAACCGTGTTTTTGTTGAAGCAGTACAAAGAGGTATTTCCTTATCCCCTTTTACTATTAGGCTCATAACATTTCTTTCGCTGATTGGTGTGTCAGTTGGATGCATGATAAAACTCATAGAGATAAAATTTCTTATGTGTTATGGTTTAGTTGGAAGTATCGTTGTCAAGTGGTTTTCCAAAAAGTTAAGCCTAATCATATTACTCTTATTCATTATATACCTAGAGATCTTGAGTCTTTACAATATAAACCTGCAACCTTGTCTATAACTACCTCTAGAGCTGCTAAGTGTGAATGTTGGCATCCGCGAGGATGTTCTTCAAAAGAACCTGTTACTACTGTGTCTAATGGAAATACTTTACATGTCTTCTTTGATGCATCCTTTAATTTTGTTACCAAAAAATTCGCTTACGGGATTGTGCAACTTGATCAATTTGGTAATTTATGTGAATTTGCAGGAGGATCAGGATGGTGTTCAAGTTCAGTTGAGGCAGAGTCCAGAGCATGTAGAGCAGCAACAGACCGGTCAAGAAAATTTGGATGCCAATCTGTAAATTAACCAAGGTGTAATTAGAATTATCAAGAATAACGATTTTGTTGTTGATTGGAGAGGCCATCAATTTTTGCTTGCTACCCAACGTAAAGTAATGTATTCGCATATAGGATAACAGAGTCACTGCTTAGGAGTAGTTTCATGTCTATTAGAGCGTCCACAATGGACGAGCAAATGATGGAGTAAAACTAAATATGCTCAAAAAATCAATCGCGATGAAACCGAGCATAACCAAATATGATGGGTTTTTCTAGGTTCCAGAGCATATTTGGTCTGAAATTCGGAGCAAAACTATATTTGGTCATACGAAGATTAAACGTGCATCTGATACCGGGCGTTGGTTTAATAACCATCTGGAGTGAGGCACATGTATAATAATCTTTTGATGGTGAAGAGGACATTTAATCTTCGTGCATATATAAAGATAATTAATAGGGGGAAAGCTACTTTTACTAGGGGGAAAGCTGAATCTGGGGTGGATATAAAAAAAAACTAAAAAAAATCCACCCACCACTGAACTCTTTTACTTCTCTTTTTAATTTGAACTTTTGATATAATATTGATCAATCATATCCAAATTTGTGCAACCTAAAAATTAAAGTGTGTAATTACCCATTTTCCATTAAACACTTTTGCATCTTACCTTATAGAATGTAATCATTTCTATTATTCTCTGTAAAATGGATTCTTTGCATAATATTTTAATTTTAGTCCATGATAAAAAATTAAAAAAGAAGAAGGTGGAAACGTTGAAATGCATATAGATGAAACATGATTCTTATTTGGTTACATAAGCTCCCGAATTCAGTATTGTTCCCTATGGTTCAGGTGAAAAATATGTTATTGTCATTGCTACTAATAATATAAATGAATATACGACCCTCCAAAATAGGTCATTCTAGATAAATGTCAATCGATGTTATGATAGAAACACAAAGCACACTTGTATTGGATCATTTGTTTGTTAATTAAAATCTACTGATACATATAAAGTCTTCCCAACATGGTTGGATTTCCAACCTAGCTAGCTTTAACAAACTAGTGTCTAGTGATTAGCTTTACCAATAAAGGGAATATTTTTTTAAAAAAAATTCTCCCCAGATTCAGCTTTCCCTAGTAAAAGTGGCTTTCCCCCTATTAATTATCTATATAAACTCTGCTCCACCAGGCTAACGAAATTATTATTTCCGCGTGCTAACATGCAGTGTTTAAATATGCGCTTGCGTGGGACACAAGTATGATGTCTGCCCATCATACGTTTATTATACATCCGCTTGGCGTGGTTTAAATGTTCGCTCCACTGAGACAATACAAACACTGAGCATCTCTAAACCCTAACAGAAATAGCAAGAAAACCACCATCGCTCCCTCTTCCTACTCAAATGTAGTCCATTAAGGACTAGATCTGAGTAGGAATCCGTCTATAGTGTTTAATTTTTAACCTTTTAGCATCAATCTAGTAAGTTTTTTGTGGTTTTTAAAACCTTCTCAAAACCCTAAATCAAAAATCCCCCATGAATTTCTGCATCTTCTCTTGCTAAACTTTAATTCCACCGTCCCTTGAGATGATGTAGGTTATACTGGCTACTAAATGAGTGGTTTGATCATGTTTCCTTCTCTGATTATTTTGATGGATTGGTTTCAATTGTGCCGTTTTGGGTTTATGTTGGAGATATCTATTTGGAACGGATATTCAATTCTCCAGCTTTGGTTGTATTTCCTTTTCCGCAACATCATAACCCTGGGTCTGCTTCTTCAGGTAACATAGTTAAAAAAATCTGATGGATTTTCTTCCTAAACAAAATCTGACTTATAATTTGAAGAACCATATGTTATTTTGGTATTCCATATTGTATGTTTCAATTCGCCGTATCCTTTTTGATATTGAATTTATCCCACATAAATTATTTCAAAACTCCACCATATTTTTCTGTCAAACCTTTGATTGCCATACAAAAGCTTCATTCTTCAATCCTTTCATGTTAAACCCTTGTCATGTATATTTTTTTTGGCTGTTTTTCTTTCTTTTAATTTTGGTGTTCTCCTTGCTAGCTGTGTCCTTGTCTTGGACTCGTTTGGTTGCTGTTTTCTGGTCTCGTATGCCTCTCTTTGATTTGCTATCTGTTTCTATAAGGCTTGTTGTCTTTTGCCTTGATTTATATCCAGAAAGATTGTATTAGTTTGTCTTTGAGGCATGTTTATTTAGTTTTCTTCATAGTTGGATTTAAGGGTTATCATGAGTTATTAAAGTGGTTAAGAGGGGTTTTGGAGCCGTGTCTGGTAACCTTTTAAAGATACAAAGATGGCAACCGTATTTCTTTTTCTATGATTTTCGATCAGTATCTAGGAGGGATATTTGAAATATCTTTATACAATTGTCTTCCGAAGCTTTATGATTCTGTCGTTGTCATTAAATGTCTTCTATCATTTGATATCTCTCAACCATCAATACCCCGATCCAATATGCTACTGGTTTGTGTACATTGATGTTGAATACTAGAGCTGATGTTCTGCAGTCCTCGAGGGTTGGGGTTCTTTCTACCAAATTTTCATTAAACTGTTTATTTTATTGAGATTGGATAGCTCATCAGATGCTCAGGATTATCAGCATCAACCAGAGAGCTCTCCATCATTTTTGAAACATGATCAAGAAGAATGAACTCCAATAGAAGATTTTGAGTTTTTATGCGACCATTATACTTTTGTAGCTTATTAGAATCTCTTTTTGGGACGGTGGATTCTCCACCTTGCAGTGTTCTTTAATTTTTCCTTAGGGTTCGTGTATCTGTTTTGTTAGTACAATAGTTATCCTGTAATTTGTCCTTTCAGTTTTGTAAGTCATCTCCTAGTACAAAGTGTAATAGTGTTTGTAGTTTTTGTTTTCCTTCTTAAGCTCTCCTATGTTAGTTTAAGAAGATTAAGGTGTCTTTGAAAGCTTTCTAATAGTTTCTGTAAGTGTTATCATGTAAAGCACATTATCTTGTCTTAGTCGTAAATTTTTAGTCATGTTATGTTGTTAATCCTGAGTTAGGAGAGCTTAAGAAGGTCTCTAGTATGTTATTAGTAAAATTAGTAGCAGTAGTTATCTATGTCTTCTCTAGGAATCTCCACCTGACGGAACAAGATGGAAAAAAAGGAGATACACACTTATCGTTCGGGAAGTACACATCAGCATATGGACGCAATTGCCTGACTTGCACCTTCAATCAAGCGCATCGAGCACCCCTACCATCAACTAAGCTCTTATGGACTCTGTTGTGTCCATAAAAAGTATAGTTTTTCTTGTGGAAAACATTGAACGAAGGCCTTCCGACCTTCGACTCCAACATCTCCCCCAGTTGCAACTCTGATCTGAAGACCGCTGCTCACGCTCTGCTCCACTGTTTTGCTAATTTAGATTCATGGCATATCAATCCAAATGTAACGGATGAATCTTCAGGTACTATATACCCTAGTGTAATGGTCTTTTAAGTAATTAATAGAATACATGCTTTAAAAAAAGGAGTGTCGTGTTAAAGTCTTTTTAGTGGCTGACCACAACCTGACTTTGGTCAAGATAGCATTAGGATAAGTGGTAATTATATAATTGTCCCTTGTTTTGATGGGCTTCACAAATACCCTTATCACACAATAAATATACCTCTCTTCATCTATAAGCCCATCAGGGGTCCATTAACATTTTCTTTGTTTCCATATTTATCCTTTTCTTTCAACCTAAGATTTGATCGAACCACTTCCTAATTTTTTTATTTTCTTTCTCTCCTTCTCTTTCAACCACGAATAACACCTCTGTACTACCACCACCAGATCCTCCGCCATCACTACCACGTCTTCCGTTATTAACATCTGATTTATTAATATCTTTATGTTCGATTTAAATTGATTTGAAAATGTTATTTATTGTTCTTCATCTTTCTATGTTGAAGATTGATTTTTCAGATTCATAGATCGACAAATTTGACTTTTGGTTTTCAATTTCGTAGTTTTATCTCAATTTTGTGTTCGATTTCAACTTATTTGAATTTCTTATGAATTATTCTTCATCTTTCTAGGTTAGAGATTGAATAATTTTGATGATCTGTTTAGTTTGAAGTAGTGGAGGATATCAATTGAAGAGAAGAATTGATGATATTCAATTTACTTTGAAGTATTCGTTCAAACTAAATCCACATATTGTGATGGTACAAAAATCAATCTTGTTTATTTAGTTTATTAGGTTATAACTTTAATTTCTTGTATGTTCTAGATCTTAACCACATTTTATTTTATTTTTTATTTTTATTTTTTGTATGCAGATAGATTTGTAGGTTGTTGGTGGATCATATTGATGTTTTTTCATTGATGTTTTGTTTCATGGTCGAAAAATCTCGGGACTTCAGTTTTTATGGGATCAACTAATGTTGTTGATCCCATTCATGGGATCAATTTTTGTTGTTGATCCTATTTATGGGATCAACTCCTGTTGTTGACAACATTTTTTATGGGATCAACTACTAACTCCAATTGTTGACAGCATTTCCTTGGATTAGTATAGTCATGCTTGTAGTTTAAATCATGTTTGTTAAAAAAAAAGCTTAATTTCTTGCTGGTTTGTGTTTGTGTATTGTTGTTCGACTAACGGTTTTGGTGGTGTTGTTGGATTTTGTAGTTGTAAAGTTCTTCAAATGTTGAATTCATGGTGCAATGGTAGCATGACTGACTCAATGTCAGATGATGCGTCATATATGTCATTTCTTTCTTTTTTGTATCAAAGATGGTCGTTGCAGAAATTTTTGATTCACTGCTGTAGCACGAAAGGGGTTGATGTGTTGAAGTTGATTCACTACATCTTTTTTTGCATCTTTTTAGGTTTCATACTAGTTGGAGGTTTTTTTTTTAAGCTTTTTGGTTTGGAATTGCTATATTTGTAATGACATACATTCTGATTTATTTTTATGAATGTTATTCTTGTGTTTCTTAATGATATGTCAGTTTGCTGGTTTCAGGTTTATTGGCTTTTATAGGAAACAAACTCATATAAATGGTGTCAACTCCAACTGTTGATCCCATTTTTTGTGGATCAACTTCCATTGTTGATCCCACTTAATGGATCAACTTCATTTGCTGATCCCACTTAAAGGGATCAACTTTGGTTGTTGACATTATAATCTGGAAACATTGTTCCTGGGTTCCACCTTTCAACTTTGGTTGTTGACTCCATTCACTGGGATCAACTTCGATTGTTGACGCACATAAAAAACTGGAATATGTATTAGTACAGTTATTTTTGAACTTTTAATTTTTGGATCAACTTCGGTTGTTGACACCTAATTTTGATGGCGGCGGCAATGGTGGTGGCGACAGTAGTGGTGACAGCATCATCAATGATGGTGGTGGTGGAATATCAGTGGCGGTGGTAGAATATTAGTGGTGGTTTTAGTTAGTAAGTGGTGGTGGAATGGTGGTGGTGGTGGTGGCTATGAAGTAATAGAGAAAGAAATTTGTTAAGGGATAAAGTTTATAAATGGAAAATAACATTATAAGTGAGGGTATTAAGGTAACCTATTTTTTAATGGATAAAGTTTTTAAATAATAGGGGTATATTTATTGTTGTATAAGGGTATAATTATTGGATGTCAGAACTAGGGATATTTAATTAATATACCCTTTTTTTTCTCCGAAAATGAGGGCTAACCTCTTACATTAGAACTGAAACAAGACTGTTACAGGGTTGGTTTCTAAGATTACAACAAAATGTTAAGCTACTACCGTCGACACTTAGATCTCTTCTCAGTTCAGAGTATCCAACCGTTACAACCATACAAGTACACAGGTCAGAGTTAAATGGACATACTTGGGCTGTTATAAACAGAACCCAACAGTTTAATATGCCTGCACAAGACATCCATATTAGGATCAACAGTTGATCCATCCATTTCTCAAGGTTTTTCATAATACGGTTAAATGACCATGTTTGGGTTGTTGAAGACGACACCAAACAATTTAACAACTCTGCACTGGGCAAAGGTGTAAGGATCAGCAAATGATCCATCCATTTCTCAAATTTATTTCTAATACAGTAACTAATGCAACTTAACAAAACTAAACTAAAATAGCATCTGGTAGCAAGTTCAGTCTAGATCGGTTGGAAGAGGGATGAATCGGTCTGCATCTGTGTTTGAGTCGGTAGTTGAATCCGTATCTTAGTAACTGGTATTGCTTCACTTGATGTTGCTATTGAATTTGTTGCTTTTGCCGCTGCTGATTTCGTTGCTTCAACAAATTTGTAGTAACACGAGTTGTCCCCAGTGAAGCAAACATCAAGCAAATCATAAACAACATAAACAAACAACGCAAATGGAATGATCACATGATCAAGGAACAAATCTGGAGAATCTAGAAATAAACCCTTTGATCTAATACTAAAAACGTAAGTGGTTAAAACTAAAACAAGTGATAGAACAAGAAGAACCACTAAAATATAAAATACTAGATCTGTTGATGAAGCTTTGTCTTGTTCATGGATGAAAGCCGAAATCGAAGATCTGCTCATGCTTCTTCCCTGCGAGAGAAGACGATCCATACCTACATAAACAACCTCGGATCTATGGAGCAAATCCATGAAAATACGGCAAGAACAAAATCCAATCGATTACTACAAACAAGAAATAAAAACAGCAGGCAAATAGATCAAGAAGAAATAGAGAGAATGATATGGATTGATATGCTCATATCAACTCCAAAGGAGCCGATCTGAGCAGAACGGTGCTTAATCTTTTGGGGTTTTTGTTTCTGGTTTTTCAGGAGAGAGGGTTTTTTTTTTAAGGAGAGAGAACTAATTTTCCCCTAATTAATATACCCTTTGGATAAACGTTATCAAGATAATCTTGAGATTTTTTGTTTTGTTCATTTGCTGCCACGTGGGCGGATTCTCTAAGAATGCATATACCGCCTTATTTTTAGTTGGGACTATAGATAGTCATAGCTGGTTCTTTGTTAGTATACTAATAAGCTTAAGGCAATTTGGACGAACGAATTGGGCGTATGTTTATAAATCCTCCCCACCAGGCGAAGATAATAACTTGGTCTGTCAACTGGGCGAACATTAATATCAAACGTAGATTAAAAGACACACCAGGCGCAGTTTATAAGTCCTCCCCAATGAGGCACTCATTGTATGTCCGCCCAAGTTTCATACGTGGATTATATGTCCGTTCATTGTGAAGGGCTTATTGTACGTTGGTTGGTTAAATTTTACTTTTCCGCCATTGCGTTTGACCACGAAGCACACTCATATTTAGTTTTTAATTTGGTTTTAGTTTTTAGTTTGCTCTCGTGATCATGAAAGTTCTTAGCTTTATGAATATTAGTAAGAACACATGTGCGATGCACATGCTTGAATTTGTCTCATTAACAAAATTAAATTTGAAAGCAGTGAATTTTTTTGTGTAAAATAAAAATTCAATATTCTTATTTGTACTCGTTACGTAGATAATTTGAAGAGCTTTTCAAATATATAAATTTTATAAAAATTGAGTGTATATTTTGAAAGATGTGAATTTTTTAAATATTTTGATCTATTTTTAAAAACAATGGCATTTCTGCAAATATGTACATTTCTAGGGGTTTCTTTAATCTCGTGTTATTTACATTTCTACCCTTAATTTTGATTGAAATTACATGATACTGTATAATAGAGCTTAGTATTTAAAATAAGGGCATCTTAATAATTTAGGGGGTCTCCTACCAAAAATGCTTCTTTTGTTTATATTAGTATAAAATAAGATGAATGTTGTACAAAAGCAAGTATGGATAGCTAAGATATGGAACATAAATAATCCGAACCCGATTCCCTTGCACCGACACAATCAGCTGCACCCGCCCACGGTTGATCCAACCGTCATGTCCGACAACAAAGAGTCAGAGAAGATATCTGAAAATGGGAATCCAGCACTCTTTAAGGAATCAATCCCCCTGCTTCTCGCCCGCACTGTGGAGAAAGAGGACGGGTACTACCTCCGTCATTATCATTTCTTTTCATGGGTATTTTTGAGATTTCTAATTCGATTAGGACTCATACTGTACTATCTCTATAAATATAAAAGTTATTCTTCCTCTTCTACGCAGCACTAAAGAGAGAAATCACCTGGTTACTAATTGTTTCATATTTTTTTGTAAATAACTCTGGAGAACCGATGCACAATTCAAGCTTTCGCAAACTTTTGGATGAAGTTGTTATGTGGAGGTATCATATTCCTATGGTCGTACATATGTGCTCTCAAAATTTTGCCACTCTTTTAGGTGACTATTTGATTACTATTGTGATTCAACTGTTCAACTTTGAGCATTGTTATTCTTACTTAAAAACGAGTCAAACAGCATATGCAGACAGAATAATTAGTCATCGTCGTAGTATTAGTGAAAAGGAGGAGTGGTTAATTACGAAACAAAGTGTTAAAGAGTTGGTAACCACTTTAGAGTACCTCTGTAAAACCGATGATTCTGATGAATTGTCATCGAAATTTATTGTGGAGCTCGTTAAGGAATTTATGTGCCTGATTCCTAGAAGAAAAAAAAAAAGGAAATCTATCAAGTGTATTCAAATCTTTAGTAAATCCGATGTGCCTTGGAGTTTAGTAGCTTTGCTTGAATCACCGATTGAAAGTAGAAGAGAAGCAGGTGAGGAATCTATTCAAGTTTTTCTTCATCCAAATATTGAAGGTTTACCTGTACCCATACGGAACTGTTAGATTACCGTCATCCAACTCAAAACCAATTGGCAATGAGTGGAAAGGCCTTAAGGATTATAAACCGCAGGATCTTAGATTGCCCAAACAATGTGGGACTAATAATCTCAACACGTCCCCTCACGTGTAGCCTCGTTGGGTCTAACACGTGGACAATTAAATCGGGTGACGCGGAGTAAAGGCGCGGTCTAATGAATCGTCGCAAATAGCCTACTCTGATACCATGTTACCCTAGTTTCAAAACAATCCTTCATGGTACCACATCCAGAACGATCTCTCTAAACCCTAGTTTCAAAACAATCTTCTTCTTCAAAAACCCTAACCTAGCTTGCTCTCTTTCTTTTTCATCATCATGTCATCATCAGCTCAATCTTTTTCTTCTTCTTGTTCTTCTTCCAGCACCATGTCTTCTCAGCAAACCACAGGAACTCCAACTATTTCTGCATCTAGCTCAGTTAGTATAGGTTCTCTTATGTCCTCTACTTCATCTTTGTTTGAAAAATCACCCTTCTTGCCTTCCTCAACCAAAATAGTTCTCTTGGACATTACTAACTATCTTCTCTGGGAATCTCAAATCCTTCCTATTCTCAAATCTTAGCGTCTTTACAGATATCTTGAAGATTCATATGAAGAACCACCAAAAGAACTTGTTGATGAAGCAACTCAAGTTACCACCTCAAATCCAGCGTATGAAGACTGGGAAGTTATTGATCAAACTATCTTAACTTGGATAAACTCCTCCCTTACTAAGACAATGAAATCTTAATGTGCTCGTCGTGGAAACTCTCGTGCCGTATGGAAATATCTTCGCTCAACTTATGCAACAATCAATCCAGCTCATATACTTCAACTGAAAGCAAACTTGTCAACTATCCAGAAGGGAAACTCTCCAGTTTCTGAATATATTTTGAAAATCAAAGAAATATCTGATTCTCTAGCAGCTGTTTTTCAACCCGTCTCTGATTTAGAACTCGTTTCTACTACCTTGCGTGGCTTGGGTGCTGATTGGTCAAACATCTACACTGCAGTTATAGCACGCACTACTCTTCCAACCTTTACTGAACTTCATGCGTTACTTCTTCACCATGAGTCTCATCTTTAATATCTTCAAAATTTACAAAATAATGCTGCTGACATTCAAAGCCCTGTATCTTTCTTTGCTGGTTCTACATCTGGTCGTGCTCAAGCTCAACATAATCCTGGACGTGGTCGTGGCTCATATAACAACTCTACTCGTGGTCGTGGAGGAGGAATTGGCCGTGGAAATTACTCAAATAATTATCGAGGTGGCTATCAAAATTCTGGTGGTCGAAACAACTGGAATAATAATTGGAACAACAATGGGAGCAACGGATGGAACAGCAATGGAAATCATAATGGTGGGAACAATGCATGGAACAGTGGTGGTCGTACCAACAACACTAGTGGATATGAGCCTACCTCCTATGGTCGTGGTCGTAGCAATAACACAGCAACAGTTCTTGGTCCTCCACCACCATCTCTCACTATTACCTGTCAATAGTGTGGTGTCAAAGGTCATACAGCTCAAGCCTGTCATCGTCTTACTCAATCTAATCCAAACTTTGAACTACCCCAGGCCTTTTCAGCAATGCAAATCCAACCAATGCCATATGAGAATCAATGGTTTGCCGATACTGCTGCATCTGCACACATGACATCAGATTCCTCTCAGATGACAAACCGCTTTGATTATAATGGTAATGATAAAGTCCTAGTTGGGAATGGTAAACTGTTACCTATAATAGGGATTGGTGATGTTACTCTCAACTCATCTTCCTCACCATTGCTTTTGAAAAATACACTTCATGTTCCATCTCTTGCTAAAAATTTGGTGTCTGTTGGTCAACTTACAAGAGATTCTGACTGTGTTTTCTTTTTTGATCGTGATGGTTTTTCTATTCAGGATCGACTAACGGGAACTCTTCTGTACAAGGGAAAGAATGAAGCTGGGATGTACCCTATCCTTCCTAGTGCTCACCCTCAATCGTCTTTTGTTCCTGCGTTTTCTGCTACCACTATCGGCATTCGAACAACTCCAGCTATATGGCACATGCGTCTAGGCCATCCCAATAATACTATTTTTCAGCTTATTAAGTCTAGTTTATCTTTTGATTCTAGTTTCTCTTCTTCCAAGTCTATTTGCTCTAGTTGTGTAGGTGCTAAACACCATCGTCTTCCTTTTTCATCTATAACTATTTATTCAAATAAAATTGGAGTTGTTATTCATTCAGATTTATGGGGTCCTGTACCTTTTCTCTCTAATTGTGGATTTCGTTATTTTCTTTTATTTGTTAATGAATGCTCTCACTTCTCTTGGGTTTATTTTCTATCTGATAAAACACAAGTATTTCGTTGCTTTCTTAACTTCAAAGCCATGATTGAAAATCAGTTCTGTACAACCATCCAAGTACTCCAAACTGATGGTGGTATTGAATATGCTGATCCATTAAAATCCTTTTTATTTGAAAATGGCATTCTTAGTCGATTTTCTTGTCCTAGCACGCCTCAACAAAATGGCCTTGCTGAAAGAAAGATTCGACATATAACTGAAACTGGTCGTGCTTTAATGCTTCAAAGTGGTTTTCCTGAGAGTTTTTGGGATGAATTTTATGCTACAGCTGTCTATTTGATAAATCGTCTTCCTACTCCAGTTTTATCGAACAAATCTCCTTATTTTGCTGTCCATAATCGTTCTCCTAACTATGCTTTCCTAAAAGCCTTTGGATGTCGTTGTTATCCTCTCTTAAACCACTTTAAAAATAATAAGTTGTAACCCAAAACTTTACCGTGTGTATTCCTTGGTTACAGTGATCGTCATAAGGGATATAAATGTCTAGAAGTTAAAAGCAATAAGATATACATCTCTCGTCATGTTATCTTTGATGAATCCATCTTTCCGTATCCTAATGATATAGGTGCTAAACTTTCTCCTCTCTCTTCTAATCCAGCTAATGCCACTCTTTTAGCTTGGCCACACCCAATTTCTGCTACGCATCTGCAATCCTCTCACAACCAGTCAGATTCTTCTACACATATTGTACATATCACTCCAACTCCCTTACAACCTTTATCTTCATTTTCTTCTCCTACAACTCATAATTCCTCTTCACACTCCTCTTTTATATCTCCTCCGGAACATTCTACTTCCCTGCCATAATCTCCTAGACGTCTATCATTTTCTAATAATGTCTCTCCCCCTTTATCATCACCTGTAGCTTCTCCTGTTTCATCACTTGAGTCTCCATCTCTTGATTCTTCTTCTTCTGTATCTACATCTTCAGCAGACTTGCCCACTGTACAGGATCATCCTCAGTCGACTAATAATACTCATCACATGGTCACACGACTTAAGGACTATACTATTCAACCTAGGAGCTTTAAAGGTTACTTATCTACTCGATATCCTATCTTAAAGTGTTTTGCAGCTCAGTTCAAGTCACTTCCTTCTGAGCCAACTTGTTTTACTACTGCATCTAAATTCAAAGAATGGTGGGCTGCTTTGCTTGAAGAATTTAATGCACTTCTGCGCAATCGAACTTGGTCTCTTGTTCCACGTCGATCTGGTCTGAATATTATTGGTTCTAAATGGGTTTATCGTGTGAAGCAGAAATATGATGGTTCTCTCGACAAACGCAAAGCCCGTTTGGTTGCTAAGGGTTATTCTCAGCAATATGGTATTGATTATGATGAGACGTTTAGTCCCGTTGTGAAGCCAGTTACTGTTCATTTAGTTCTCAGTCTTGCATTTTCTCATTCGTGGCCTATTAAGCAACTCGACGTTAAAAATGCATTTCTGCATGGCTCTCTTGATCAGGAAATTTATATGGAGCAACCTCAAGGCTTTGTAGACCCTCGTTATCCCAACCATGTTTGCTTACTGCACAAGGCTTTGTATGGATTGAAACAGGCTCCTCGTGCTTGGTTTAATCGATTTGATGCATTCCTCTTTGCAATTGGATTCAAGTCTTCTCATTCTGATCACTCGATGTTCATCAAACAATCCAGTAATGGTATCCTGATTCTATTACTCTACGTTGATGATATTATTCTTACTGGCAGTGATGTTATAGGACTTCAATCTCTTTTTCCTAAGCTTCAAACTGAGTTTTCGATGACTGATTTGGGAGACTTACATTATTTTCTTGGTTTGGAGGCTACACGCACTACAGATGGTCTTGTCTTAACTCAAAATCGATGCACATTGGATCTTTTGAAACACAGACTCCAAACCTGTTTCTACTCCGGTTGCTCCACGTTCTAAATTTTCATCTGATGATGCTCCGTTATTTTCTGATATTACACTGTATCGTAGTTTGGTTGGTGGCTTACAATATCTAAATATGACACGTCGGACATTACCTATGCAGTTAATCAGGTTAGTCAATATATGCATCGGCCAACTCAAGCTCATTTTATGGATGTTAAAAGGATTCTTCGATATCTTAAGGGTACACTTGGTCATGGCATCTCTTTTTGGCACAACAACTCTATGCAACTTACGGCTTTCTCTGATGCTGATTGGGGAGGTGATCCTGATTCCTCTCGTTCTACTTCAGGTCATTGTATATTCTTAGGTAAGAATCTTATTTCATGGGGTTCTAAGAAACAACCCACTGTTTCTACAAGTAGTACTGAAGCTGAATATCGTGCGTTATCTTCCACCTCTGCTGAGATCACATGGATTCAGTATTTGCTGCATGATCTTGGTTCTTTCTTGCAGCAGCCACCAGTCTTATACTGTGACAATATCAGTGCAACATATCTTGCTATAAATCCTATTCAGCACTCACGATCGAAGCATATTCAAATTCATTATTACTTTGTCAGAGAACGTATTTCGTCAGGTTGTCTACAACTCTACTATATTAAGACTGAACATCAGCTTGCTGACTTATTTACTAAAGGTCTATCTACAACACGGTTACATTTTCTTTGTGGCAAGCTTTCCCGTTGTCTACCACCGTGTACAGCTTGATGGGGGTGGGTGGGTGTAGAATAGAAGTCCATATGTATTGTCGGGTCTATGTCAGAGTCCAATGTAAACCAAAACCTAATAAGCTCAATATATATACTTGTCTCTATAGCCCTACAAGGGCAACGAGAGCTTATACAATTGTTCAGGAACCAATGCGTTCATGTAGTAAAAACATTATGTCTTGAGCTTTGTCTGCTCGAACAATATGGGAAACGGCATCCTCTATATGACTCTTGCCGTAAAACATTTGGATCCTTAATAGAATCAATTGGTTATAGAAGTAAAGCAAGATATTCCATTTATGGAATGCCGTGTGATGTATTCTCTGGCTTATGCACAATAGTTAGTAGTTTGTCAGTTAAGGTGTGTGAAGGTTTAGATTATTTTATTAATGAGTCATCTGTGGACGCAGAACTGCCTACTTGCTTTAGATTAAGTTTCGAGACTGATCTTCGTGAATTTAATCTATTCTCACTTCATCTGCTCAAGGCTATTGAGTATCATGTCAAATGGAAGGAAGTTTTTTTCGATCAGCCTTGTCATTGTTTTAATAGCTATTGTTTGGTCCTTATAAATTTGAGTGAGAAAATGGATGATTGCCTCTTCAAGTTAAATGCGAGTATTGGATATGGAGAATTCAAGTGGAAATATAATCCTAGGTGGTCTTATTATTATTCTATTGTTAAAGAGATCCATAACATTTTTAAACTATATAGGGATGAAGAAAAACCTTCAATCAATAATATATTTCAGAACGATTATGCAGTGGCTATGCTTATCATGTTTTCAGATAGAAGTGATGAGAACGGCCAATGGCTTCTCCAGTATAAGAATTCGATGGACTTCGATTTTAGAGAAAGTTTTGTCAGGAATATGTTGCACAGGGTTGAATATACCAATGGAACACGGCAGAGAATCCTTATTGACCGTTCACAATTATTGACAACATCGTTTAATGAATTTGCTTGTGTAAACTCACAGTTGTAATGTAATGGCATTAACGTGGAATTTAAAGAGGAGATGGGTACAGGTCCTGGTGTCTTCCGTGAATGGATTTTCCTTGTATGCCAGGCACTATTCGATCCGAAGAATTCCCTTTTTCTAGCATGCCCAAGCGACCGTCGAAGGTTTTTCCCCAACCCCGGTAAGATTGTACATCTTTTTGCTGTTATACAACAAATGGTTTTACTCTTCTCGTGTACTTGTTCTGTTGACATAAGACATTGTTTTTCCCTAATTCAATAATGTATACATTTGCAGTAACTATGGATATGCGGCAGCTCGACTATTTTACCTTTTGTGGCCGAATGGTTGCTTTAGCTTTGACATATGAAGTTCAAGTTGGCATTACATTTGATCGTGCGTTTTTCAAACAACTATCTGGAGAGGTGATTTCACTGGAAGATGTCTGCCAGGCAGATCCGTTTCTGTATAACAGCTGCAGAAATATTTTGGATATGGATGCTGATTTTGTAGATTCAGATGCGATGGCTCTTACATTTGTGAAGGAAAACGAAGAGTTTGGAACCACGAAAACTGTGGAGCTGTGCCATAATGGTAATTCCATTGCTGTAAATAGCAATAATAGAGAAGAATATATAAAACTTATTCTTCACCATTCGTATGTCAAGCCTATCTCTGAAAAAGTAGCCTATTTTGCCCGAGGTTTTGGTGAGATTCTATGTGAACAGAATCTCCAGAGTATCTTCCGATATCTGGAGCTTAAAGATCTTGACCTTATGTTATGTGGAAGTGACCAAGCATTAAGTGTTAGAGAATGGAAGGCGCACACTGATTACAGTGGCTACGAAGAGTCGGATGAACAAATCTGTTGGTTTTGGAAGGTATGTTCTTGTGTGTACCCATCATATTTCACTGTCCTTTAGTCTAAGCATTGATTTTTTTTTTCTTATTGTTCATAACGCTTGGTTAATACTTGCTAATTTTGTCGACACGGTTACAGGTTGTTTCAGGTATGTCTGTAGAGCAGCAAAGGCAACTTCTCTTCTTTTGGACGTCAGTGAAGTACCTCCCATCAATAGGGTTTTCTTCTTTATCATCTCACTTGTGCATCAACAAGACATCAGCTTCTCGCTATCACCTGCCTTCATCCCATACATGCTTCTATCAGTTAGTTCTTCCTCAATACCCATCTTTAGCTGTCATGAAGAAGAACCTCTTAGTTGTTTGTCGGGAACATGCTAGTTCCAGTTTTGGATTCCTTTAAAGCACTATTTATTCATAATTTTGATGCAAGGCAAAGGTGAGATTTTTCACGTGCCAATTAAGGTTCACCCAGAAAGCAATTTTGTATCCTGCAGTGATCCCAATTATGAAGATCGGTCTCCACAGAAAATGAATCAAGTTGGACGAATCGAAACAGTTTTGTTTATGGTGATTTATGCATCAACTGCTGTATCTGGGTATAATATTACAGAATCTGGCATCTTGACCAACTTCGGTAAGGACCTTGGGTTTCCTTTTCAGTTCAATGTTGAACTACATTGTCAGGGTCGGGTACACTTTTGATCTGAACCTTGTGTTCCCCGTTATACATTTCTCTTTAAGGCAAACAGTGGATGCTTTGGTGTTCAAGAACTCGGAGACGCAATTAAAAGGTCTTTGGCCTCAAAGGTGGTGTTTTTGTCTCTAATCTGTCTAGGATCTACCCTGATTCCCAATGTTTGGGTTGCATTCAAGTTTACAGGTGATTGCTGTGGTCTCACTAAGTTTTTTATTCCCATCTCTGACTGCATTTAAGTTTAATTAATGGGAGAGATTTTGAATGACAAGAATACTTTAGTATGGTTGATGTAAACATTGGCGAAAACAGTTGGAGGCGTAGGAGTAACTTCTGTGCGATTAACTTAAACTAATTGACCGTCAAGACACAGCGTGTTACTTGACAAATATTCTGGACAAGACTAAGTAAGCTCCTGGAAGAGAAACATGTTAGTTCCTGAGAAGTAAGTGAACATTCAAAACAAGAAATAGAATTAATAATGAGTAACTTCTTGTCAAATTATAGAATTAAAATGCTACAAATAGTACTGACAATTGATAATCACACAAGAGCACATTTTAGAGATCTCCAATTCAGTGCATGGGAGGTGTTACCAGGCTACAAATAGTACTAACTATTTGACGAAACTTCAAATGATACCAGAAAAAAAAGAAAAAGAAAAAAAAAGATAAGAAAACTAACTAGCTTATTTAACCACAGGCTGAAGGAAAATATGAAACTAGAGATCACAGGACTAAGCTTCCTTCAAGTCAGAATGCATTGGTGCAGTTCGAGCAGCATATTTTTTTATAGCTGTCCAGCTTGGATTGAGCTGTATTTTAAGAGTCCTAATTTTTTCTATCGCCTTAATAGCCCGTATCTGTATTTGGCACTTCATGAGAGCAATCTGAGCATCTTTCGCTTCTTTATTACACCAATCCACAGAATTCTGAAGGCCCTACTACAATTTTAAACGACTGCTTAGATTTACTTTTCTTGTAGCGATGCAGATAGGCTGTTCCCCTTCCTTCACGCTGAATGCTATCACGATGAACTCTCCCAGTTGGTAATTCAATCTCATCTGACGATGGTCTTTCCGGCACTGGATTTGAATCTGTATCATCATGTTGACAAATCACATTTCCTGTATCACCAGTTGGTTTCTCTCTTGTGAAAAACCAACTTATTCCCCATATAACAACCAAAACTAAGACCAAAAACGCTATTTCATTCGAGGGTAACTCAGCACTACCATTTTTCACTACATCATCAGTAACACACATAAAACAACCACCTTCAACCCTTGTATCAAAGGAATTAGTGGAAGGAAGAAACCCATAAGTCCTGAATTTCCGTTTCTCGACCACGTGTTGTGCTGATCCCTTTCCATTTGATGCAGAAAACCAATAAACATAAACCCATCAAGGTAGTACATAGAAAGATCAATATGAGTAGCAAGAATTGGCCTAATAGTTCAAGATTTTGTATGACTGAGCCAAACTTTCACCATCTTATTGGAATCTATGTATTCAATCCACACTGTCGTTCTTTTACCATTCTTTAAATCAAAACCCATCGAAGTTGAATCAACAGAAGCAAATGACATAACTGAATTGATGTCAATTCCTATATGATTATCACTAATGTCCAGTGGAGGAGAAGATGAAGAATCAGAAACTGGAGTGATGTAAAAAGAAAAACGACAAATAAAAGAAGCATTGGAATTCATAGAAGCATCAAGAAACCTAATTGGATGATTATAAAGAGCTCTACCTACACCAATTGAAGATGAAGGTGATGGTGATGGTGAATAAGGAGTAAGGCAAATCCTGCCATTTTCTTGAAAATAAACATCACCTAGAAGAGTGATGTTATTGATGGAAGCATAAGCTATAGAATGAATTGGCAAATTCAATATGCAGACAATGAAAATTAATGAACAAAAGAACAATTTTGAGAAACCCATTCTGTATCAAGAATGAATTTTTACACAAACTTGCAAGAAATCTTGATTTTGAATGCTTTGAACAGGTATACCTTTCTCTTGTAATACTGAGTAACACCTTCTTGGCCCACTTTGTTTCACAGAGCTAATGCGTGAGAGACGGAGGAATTTCAGAGAGGAAGTGAAACAGAAGAGAGACAGAATTGAAAAGAAGTGGGAAAAAAACCAAAGAAGACAACATACTTATAAAACGGGCCTTTTGCCCCACTGTGACCTTTCCGTTCTAATTAGTAAGTTCCCACACATGATGAAAACTCAAAATCCTGCATCAATTCTGTGTCTAAACCGTCACATCTTATTTTTGCACAACCACCCATAACATACCACCCATGAATTATCATTGAGGACTTAATAGTATCCCCCAGAAGCAGAAGGTAAAACTGTAAACAAATTCCCATCCCATTGAGTCCTGTAAACAAATTCCAAAGCCGCCCTTGAAACCCAATTTTGAGCATACCCAGCATTAAAAACATATTCTTCCAGGAAGCTAATAAATCTTTGTGTGAGGCATTGTCTCAAAAATCTTTGAAGCATCATGATTTCGATGACACTTTGCAGCACACATATTAACAACTGCACTGCTGTCATAGAACAAACATTTGAGCTAAACCCATTAGATATTAACTGAGAATGAACCATTCTGTTTACCCATTTTAAGAACAGACTCATCCCCACAAATCTTCCTAGTCTACATCTACACATCTTATTTAAACCCATCACATATACTTTATTATCACTGATTTATATCGAATTTGGGGATTTTGGTATATCTTTAGAGGGTGTTTCCTTAATACTCTCTCTGTGTCTACTTTATATCTCTCTCTGCTCCTCCCTCTCACTCCTGAACTTTGAGTTGCGGCGGTAGAACAAATATGCCGCCAAATCCTTACATAAATGGGTGATTAGGATGTACAGTGGGTTCTGTTCCTTTCTCTTATCTAGGCGCTAGTTAACAATTCGTAGTTCGGGATACGTACGGAACAGCAAACGTACGGATATTATTCGGATTTGCAAAAGGTAAGTTCGGTCAAAAATCCGTTCAACGGTTTTTGATCCGGTAGTAGTTCGAAACCGCATACGTACGTGTATAATTCGTTTTAGAGATATGAATTCAGTACGGAAAATTCGGCCTATATATAATAAAATAAAAGGTATTTATAATCCTAAAACACTAGTATTTGTATACATGGTTGAGTCATATGGTGGAAAAATAACATTTTAACATGAGGGTGTAAAAGAATTCTATGGTTTAAAGGCATTATATACAAAGCATATGAGAATCAACACAAATCAACTCATGGAAGAGTGGTTTCAGTTAGAGTAGTGCTAAATTTCTTAGGTTCGATTCCCTTTTGGCTACATTTTTTTAAAAACACTTTAAGAAATAAGGAAACGCTGAATCAGCTAGTTGGGCCCAGCAAGTTGAATCAACGAGTCAGCCGAATCCCGTAGCCGTTTGATACACGAATCCGAATTATTCGCGTATAATTCGGATCTTCCATAAAAGACACGTATTAGGTTCGGTGTTTGAATCGTACGCGCATAATTCGGCGTCCATATCGGTTCGGAATAATTCGTGAATCATTCGCCGAATTGCTAACTAGGATCTAGGCCTGCCTTTAGGAGCAAAAGCGAGAAAGAAAGCTATTTGGGACCCTATTTTAGAAAAAATTGGAAAAAGGCTAGCTCCTTGGAAAAAAAAGTTCATATCTAGAGGAGGAAGATTGGTTCTCATCAAGAGCACACTTGCAAGTATTCCTGTTTATTTCCTTTCTTTGTTCACTATTCCTGTCTCGGTTGCTAAAAAATTTGAAAAATTGGCGCGAGACTTCTTGTGGGGTGACACTAATGAGAAAAAACCTTTTCATCTGGTTGGTTGGAGTAAAGTTTGCAGATCGAAATCTAAAGGAGGTTTAGGTATCAGGAAGGTTAAGGCGACAAATAAGGCTTTACTTTCGAAGTGGGTTTGGAGATATGGTTCGGAAGAGAATGGTTTATGGAGGTCAATAATTCATCAAAATCACAGAGGTAATGCAGCTGGGTGGTACCCAAATAAGGTATCTTCTTCTCATGGTTTAAGTCTTTGGAAAGGAATTATGGCTTCGCTCTCTCTTATCCAATCTAACACTCGCATCACAGTAAACAATGGGGAAAAGACTAGTTTCTGGAATGATAATTGGTGTACTGCCATTCCACTCAAATTGAAGTATCTAAACCTTTGGAAGATTTGTAAAACTAAACAAGCGACAATTAGTGAAGTCATCTCCTTTGTTCATTCTCAATCGGCTTAGAGCTTAGGTTTTTCTAGCAATCTCAAGGCAGTGGAGGTAAATGAGGTGGCTCAATTGTTAGAAAACATTGGTAATCCAGAGCTAATTCAAGATCAAGAGGATAGTAGAGCATGGCTACATTCTACGACAGGTATTTACTCTTCAAAATCTTGTTATGAAATTCAAACTATAAATGACCGAAACAGCACTGAGAACTTCACTAATCCTAAGCTTATTTGGAATGACGTGGTGCCTTCTAAGGTGTCTTTTTTCGTTTGGTCCACACTATGGAATGCATTACCAACCATGGATAATTTAGTGAGAAGAGGGGTACTTCCACCATTAACAAATCAAGATTGTAGATTTTGTGGCAGTTGTGAAGAAACTACCAACCACCTTCTTCTTCACTGTTCCTATTCATATTCGGTATGGGCATAATTCCTTGAATTTCCTGGAGTTTTATCTGTTGCTCCCTTCTCTACGGCTGTCTGTTTAAACTCCTGGAGAAGGAAATGGAAAGATGAGAGACATCACTTCATATGGAATAACTTACCTTACGCTATCTGGTGGCTTTGTGGCTGGAAAGAAATAGAAGGCGCTTCCATAACAAATCTGCAAGTGCAGCCAACACTAATCGTTGTTAAAGCTTTGTTGTACCAATGGGCTCTTCCAAAACAGATTTTCAAGGGACTATTCTTTGAAGACTTAGTGCATAGGTGGGCACAAAATATTTATAACATACAAGTGTAGTCTGCCTTGGGTTGTATTTTGGCTTTATCTTTCCAATTTTATTTGTGGGAAGCTTTATATTATCTTAATGCCTCGTCTCATGATGTTGAGCGTGACTGCTTTTACTTGTATCCTTGTTACTTTCGGTGTCTCCTCGGTACCTTGGCTTCTATTTTAAATCCTATTTCAAAAATAAATAAATAAAATGGGTGATTTGGTTCCCTGGAGTTGGAAGTGGAAGTATCCTGTGACCACAAATGCTTTAATCTCGCGAGATGGGGGATGATCTGGCTAGGATGGGAACCGGGCGCATATTTATTGCGGCCCTTCCTATCTAGCCGAGGCCTCATTCATATTAACTAGCTTAAACAATGCTTAGGCATAGATTTTGTTTTTTCTATTACTGGTTTATCCATGCTGTCATATCCCTGGTCAACCCCTAGCTAAATAAAATGGGTGCCAATAGTAATGGTTAGTTAAGTTTAGACTTTAATTAGTTGGTGGTGGTTAGTTAATAACTATGATTAGTTTGTGAGCATCTCGAGATAGGTTATTGTACGAGAATGCCGTATAAGGATGGTTGTACTCTCGGTTTATGAAATGAAAAATAAAGTTAAGGCTGTCTTCTTTGGCAAAGAGGCAGAGTGAGGCAGAATTCGTTCTAATATTTCTCTTAGTACTTGTTGTTATCACAACAATTGGTATCAGCGGTAGATCACGATTCCAAATGACAGGTCCTTCAGTCAAGGTTTGACTATCCAAAGTTCGATGGAGAAAACCCATGAGCTTGGATTCACAAGTGTGAGATGGTTTTCTCTATAAAGAGCATAGATGAATTTGAAAAAATAGGTACAACTTCTCTCTATCTAACAAGAAAAACAGATGCTTGGTTCTTAGACTATGGGACTGGTAAAGATTATATCACTTGGTCTCATTTTTCTCTCATAGTTTGTACCCATTTTGAAGATTTAGCAAATCATAAGATTATAAGTTGATACAAATCTCCACTATGGAGAATTATCATGAAAGATTTGGGAAACCTCAAGGTTATACTTATCTTGTGTTAAGTTTCATCAGTGGGTTGAAAGATGAACCCAGAAATACCATACAGATGTTCAAACCCACTACTCTTTCGGAAGCTTCTCACCCTAGCAAAACTACCCTAAATCATAATGAATGGTCAACAAAGAAAATACATATCTACTTTTAAACCACAACCACCACTACACACTTTCATTCATCGTCTACCAACACATCAAAAATCAATTCATCATACTCACCAGTAAAACCCACTTTCAACAAAGTGCCTTTTCAATCCAGGAATTCCAACCCAAAATCCAACTGTAATTACCCTTCTATCAAAAGACTAACTCATGAGTAAATGAAAGAGAGAAGAGATAAAGGTCTTTGCTATAATCACAGATGCAAGAAGCAACACCTGTACATGTTAATGGTAGATGAACCATAAGAGGATGGAAACCAAGCGAGCCTCCATAATATAGAAGAGGGGGAGGATGTTTCCCCAACAGAGTCAAACATGTAAATTTATCTTCATGCTTTTAATGGAAGCACTACAGTGAGATCATCAAAATTCCCGGTTTTCTCAAGAAGAAGTTCATATCCATTTTGATAGTCACTAGTAGCCCATATAGCTTCATAGATACTAGCTTGACTCAATAACTGAAATTTGTAGTAAAAATCACAGTTCATCTTCTAGTCAAGGTTGTAATAAAGACAAGACAGACAGTTCCGGTATGTGCAATCACCTATAATGGTCAATGCAGGGCAGCAAATTCACTAGTAATTTGAGACTGCTACTACTTGGTGGATGTGATATGGTTTCGGGGGATGATTTTCTAAAGAATTTTAAAGATGTTTTCTTTGAATTTTAGAAGATTTGCGTAGTTTTGTGCATCAAGGAAACAAAATCACATTATCTAATGCTAAAGATGTACCAAACTTGATAATGATTAGTACAAGTGCAGTAAAAAGATTCTTCAAAAATAACACACATGGAATAGTGGGACACTTATTTGCAATATCTGCATCATTTCATTACTCATCTAATACCTCATATTCATAACCTACTTCATGAATATGGAGATATCTTCAAGGAACCAAAATCATTACCACCCAAGAGAGCCGTTGACCATACCATTCCATTAAAACCAATATCATTCTTACAAACCAAAGACTTTACATATGTACACATGTGCAGAAGTATGTAGTAGAATTCTTAGTGCATGAAATGTTAAAATTAGAGTTATACAATCAAGCCATAGCCTCTTTTCTTCACCAATTCTCGTTGTCAATAAGAAAGACAACTCTTTGAGATTCTGTGTTGATTATAAGAAGATGAATGATATTACCATTAAAGAAAACTCTTATCCTTGTCATTGATGAACTACTAAATGAATTACATAGTGCAAAAGTATTCACTAAACTTGACTTAGGGTTGGTTATCATTAGATAAGGATGTATGAGCCAGATATCCACAAGACGACTTTTAGAACTCATGAAGGTCGCTATGAGTTCAAGGTAATGCCATTTGGACTAAGCAATGCTCCTACTACTTTCCAATCTCTCATGAATGAAGTGTTCAAGTCATTTATGAGAAAAATTAGTATTGGTATTCTTTGATGACATCATGATGTACAACCAGTCCCATTTAGTACATGTTGAACACTTGAGGCAAGTTCTGAATCTACTGATACAACATGAATTGTTTGATAAGATGTTCAAGTGTTGTTTTGCACAAGAAGAGTTGGAATACGTTGACAACCTAATTACTCAACATGGAGTAGATACGGATCTTTCTAAGATATCAAACATGATATCTTGTCTACACCAAAATCACTAAAAGTGTTGAGGGGGTTCTTGGACTTAACTGGTTACTGTAGAAAATATATGAAATGATATGAAGTGATCTGCCAATCATTCACTGATCTTTTGAATAAATTATTTTGATGGTCAAGTCAATAAGCTGATCAAGCATTTAAAGAACTGAAGCAAGAAATAGTAGTATCCACGTCCTAGCTCTACCTGACTTCTCTAAGCTATTCATAATAGAAAATGGAGGCCAATAAGTTATTTCAGCAAACCCTTGGGTCTTAAGTCATTGAATCTGTCTACCTATGGGAATGAGTTATTGGCAATTTTGGTGGAAGTTGCCAAATTGAGAAACTACTTGATGAGAAACCATTTTATCATCCATACAGACCAGCGGAGCATCAAGTATTCTATGGGCCAGAGAATGACAATTGCGTTGCAAAAGGTGGTTAATGACTTCTTGTTTTTGACTACGAGATCAAACACAAAAAGGAGTTAGAGAATGAAGTTTTTGATGCTTTATCCAGAATGTCATCTCCTTCTTGTCAGATCATGTCAACTTCTCAAGAATAATGGGTAATAGACATCTCTAGAAGCTATGAACAAGATGAAGTTAGTAAGGCTCTCATCACAAAATTATTAATCTCACCAGCATCAAGGAGCATTACATTTACAATAATGGTGTGTTGAGATACAAGACCATGCTATATATGGGTAACAGTAATGGTATCAAGCAGTCAATCTTATTATCTCTACATTCCTCAGTTATTGGTGAACCATTTGGTATACAAGGTAGTTACCAGAGAGCAAAATCTTATTTCTACTGGCCAGCAATGAGAAATGATGTGTTAGAGTTTGTGGTTTCTTGTGATGTGTCTCAAAGAAATGAAAGAGAGCATACTCATCCTACAGGTCTCCTCTAACCTATTTTTATTCCAGAGCATGCATGGCTTAACATCTTCTTAGATTTTATTAAAGGGTTACCAAAATCAGGCATAAAAGATGTCTAGTGGTGATTTACATATTGACTAAATATAGTTATTTTATAGAAATCAGTCATCCCTTTTACGCTGCAACAGCAGCTCAAGACTTCTAGAGTTATATCTCCAAGCTCTATGGCCTGCCATATTCTATTACTTCTGGTAGGGAAAAGATATTCATCAACAATTTTTGGCAATACTTGTTCAAGTCCATTGGTACCAGTATGCATTTTATCACCCCAGGCGGATGGCCAAACCCAAAGGATAAATGTATGTCTTGGGAACTATTTAAGATGCATGACTAGTCATAAACATAAGGCCTGGTATAAGTGGTTACCATTGGATGAATGGTGGTACACTTCCAACTACAACACTAGCTTGCACATGACAGCATTCAAGGATCTTTTGGGTACTCACCTCCTTACTTAGCCTTTCCTCTTTCAATTACTACTTCAGTGGTAGATGTAGAAGATTATATCAAGGAAATAGGTCAAATGCCTAGTTTTCTCAAGGAATCATTACTTTAGTCCCAATAAAGAATGAAATACTTCTTTTACATTAAAAGGACGTGCAGACACTTCAGGGTGGATAACTCAGTTTATCTCAAACTGCAACCATATATGCATACCTCAATAGCTTTGAGAAAGAACTTCATATTATCTGCAAGATATTATAGGCCATGCAAGGTGATAAAGAAGATTAGTTCAGTTGCATATAGGATCCAACTACCAGTGCACTTATTGGTTCATTAATTCTCTGTAAGTCTTTCCCCTGCTCTTATCTCGATCTGTTGGGCAATTGAGTTTGGAATTCTTAGAGTGGTGTTGCTTCATGTTAGCATTTGTTTCTAGTAGATGTGTTTCTGTCAAGTATCATAGTGTTCTTTAGAAATCCTTCTTTTCTTGTAAAAGTAAGGTCGCTCTTGTTGTTCTTTCGGGAATGACATTTTATGGGGGAGAGTTCTTTTTGAACTTGTGCTTTATTTCCAAATCTTTGTGGGGAGTGCGGTTGTGGAATATTATAGGGGTTATCTTGTATCTTTATAAACTCCTTGATGAATACACTAAGTTTCGACTATGTGAAATCATCGAAACAAGTTGGTATGTTGTTCTCTTTTGGTCACGAAGTATCTCTATGAAAATTTCATGAGGATCCCACTAGTTTTCGTACCTTTGCCAATTTATATTGACAAAAAGGGGGAGAATTAATGTGTAGTTCACACTACAAATACATATGGTTTACGGATCATTATGTAAGGGGGAGTGGTTTTCATGTGAGATAAAGTATTGACTAAGGGGTAGTGATACATATCACCATAGTATTGTTGTCAAAGTTGTGATACAATTGGACTTTGATGGTGTGTAATAATATTATAACACTGTATAACAATGATTGAGGGCAATTATTTTCTCATTATTATAGCTACGGATCTTCAACAACTATGATGCTGAGTTGAACACGTTTAGAATCATGGAGTACTTGGAAGTGACGAAGATTTCGAGTCGTGTTGAAGATGCTAAGGAGATCAAGCATTTGGATGAGAAGCTACAAAGTTTTATTTATTTTGTAATCCATATGTATTGATAGTTTTGTCACTAAAATTGACAAAGGGGGAGATTGTTAGAGCACTGCTCGGTCGAACTCGCATGCGTTGCTATCTCAAGCATGTTTGTCAATGTTAGTGATAAAAACTATAAGTCTTGATTTCTAGCCTATTTATAGATGTCTCGGACTAGGACATAGATTGTGTAGTTGAGCATTAGACTTAACGACGTTCATCATTTTAAGATGAAGAACTACTGAGGGGAGCTTGTGGAACTTCATCAACAAAAGGTATGTGGAGACTGAAACTCATCTATCACTTGGAAAGTCTATTTCTACTCTATCTCCTATATTGAGACATAAGTCGTATTACAATATTGTTTTCTATTATACACATTTGAGATTTCGAGCTGAGTTTATCTCGCTTACATATTTCTCGAAATATGTGTTAGCAAGTTTTCGCTTCGACCAAGTTCATCTTATATTCTTGACGAAAGTCAGAATATGATCATGTGAAAATTGTCGAGTAACATCTTACATGGTTTGTGTGATACAATCATTTGGTGTAGACTTGGAATGTTTCGTTATGATTATTTCAATATCTTGAAAATCGCTTTGATGCTAATAGTGTGTGAAAACGGCTATTGTCATACTCTAAGAAAGTTTCAACGATTGAAATAAAGATCTTAGAAGCATGTAACCATATTTGGATATAAACATAGTGTGTTCTCACATTTGTGTGCAAGACCAAAATCGGGAACCTGAAGTATGTGTACCCGTATGCGTACTGGCGGTTGTTGGATGTCTGGGCAAGTATGCGTACCCGTACCCGTTTGCATACTTGAGTTGGCTACTTTCTAAAATCGATTGTACATGAACTTAAACATTTATAAAAATAAGGAATGCAATCTTTGCAAACTGTGGCTATAATGTTCTTGAATTGATTCGAGTGAATAAAACCGATTTTGCTTCAATTGTGTTCTTGTATACTTCTATGAGAATATAGCAATTGAACAGCTCTTTAACTAGTTTCATTTGAGTCATTTTAACTAGTTATGGTTAAGATGAATAAGGTTGATATGAGAGTAATCATATGGCTAACTTCGGTTAACTATTGTTGAGCCAACATGATGTACACGTTTGAGTATGGTTACATAAACCTAAATGAGGGTACATTTCATTTGTGTGTAACAAGCTAAGTTCGATCTAACGGTTGAAAGATATTAGCTTGGTTGAATCAGGTTTTTCATCTAACCGTGAATATTAAATGCTTTGTTACCAAGGTAACTTGGATTGCAAACACTGATTTGAAAACTATATAAAGGAGAACTCTAGCAACTGGGAAACCTAATCCCCACACCTCCTGTGTGTTACTAGTTGCATCAACTAGAGTCGATTCTCCTCTAACCTTAGGTTTTTATCGAGACCCTGTAGGTTAACGACTTCAAAGACTTTATTGGGATTCGTGAAGCCAGATCAAACTATTTTCTCTGTGGTTATGTATTCTGATCTGACTTGTTCTATCGCATTGAGTACTATCTTCACTAAGATTTTCTCGAGATTTATCTCCGATAGGTAAGATATAAAAAGTAATCACAACAGTTTTTCGTCTCAGACTCTTGTGATTCCGCAATAACTTTTTCTATTAATCAGTTGGGTTATTATGAGGTGATTGATATTTCTAAGCTGCTCTTCGGGAGTATAAGACCGCATTATCAATTGGTTCCTGTTCACCTTGATTTCTATCAAAAGATGGAACAAAAACCGAATAAAGAATAGACATATCTGTGGGAGACAGATTTGTTTATAAGTCTTCGACTTCGGGTCGTAGAAACTCTTAGTTATGGGTGAGATCGGCTAAGGAAATCAAGTGCGCATAATCCGACGTGGTTCTAGAGGCGTAAGAAACGCGACTGTACCTTAATCGGTGTGAGACTTAGTTAGGGCTCAACTGCATTCCAGTCCGAAGTTAACTTGTAGTAGGCTAGTGTCTATAGTGGCTTAATACAGTGTGGTGTTCATAGATGGACTATGTCTCGGGGTTTTCTGCATTTGCGGTTTCCTCGTTAACAATATTTCGGGTGTCTGTGTTATTCTTTTCCGCATTATATTTGTTTATATAATTAAAATATCATATGTTGTGTGTAGTTCAATCAGTTGATAAATCCGACCTTGATTGTTGGATATAACTTGATTGACACTAGGGCATTGGTTTTTGATACCGTCTAAGTTATTTCTCATATAAATCAGGCTCACGGATTTCTATCTATTTGATTTGCTGATTGCATTGAGAAATAGAGATAAAGCTCTTTGATATCTTTCTTGATTAAGCTCACTTTTAAGTTGGTGCTCTCGGAATAATGTTGAAGTTTAGTCCATACATATTGCCGAACGAATTATTGGGTGTGGTTGTTATACCCCCGCTTTTTCAGTGTATAAATGGAAACACTCAAACAGATGGGAAATTCAATCCCCGACACTTTTGTATCCCAGTTGTATGCTAGATCGTCTCCTATTAACCTAGGTTTCCTCTGAGAAACATAATTATGTTTACGACTTACAAACTTCACTTTGGGATTCGTAAAGCTAGGTCCAACTATCTCTACCTTGATAGTTTATGTATCCTGATCTTGTTCTTAATGATCGTCAAGGTTTTCATCAATCTCCATTCAGGAACATGATAGATAGAAATCGCAAAGTTCTTTTCGTTTCGGACGTTGTGATTCCTCAAGATAGATATCTAAACTCTTCTTTATTGATCGGTTTCAATGGTTCTCAACTAACTGAGTGTAAGTGTTTAGGATTAGAGAGGTTTATTATTTTTGTATATTGCAAACAGATTTCCAAGCCTTGACCTATACGATCAAAAGGGATATAAAATAGGCTTATCTTTTAGTGGCAAATTGGTATCAAAAGTCTTCACTTAGGTTTAGGGAACTCTTAGGCTGTAAAGGACGTTATCTAAGTAAATCGATTGCTTAGAGCCATGCGAAGATCAAGAGACGTAATGAGCACGACTGCAGTTGAATTGATTGGAGGGTTAATTCTGTCCCAACTATATTCCAGTCCAAAATATGATAATAGACCAGTGTTTGTAGCGCTTTAATACATTTTGTTTGTCACATATGGACGAGGTCCGTGGATTTTTCTGTAGGTGTAGTATTCCTCGTTAACAGAACTTCTGGTATCTTGTGTTTTCATTTTCCGCAGTGTATTATTATATCTTTATAATAGGAATATCACCATTAGTATGTATTCAACCACGTAGTTTAAGTTCATACTAATTGTGATCAATTACGAGATTTTTTCTTGTAGAATTCATATATTGAAAGATAGATAGAAGTTTCATACATGGCAGAATTCAGATCCTTTTGATTTGGATACGAGTAGATTGATCTTGGATATTGATTTGTGAGATCGTCCAAGTATTCTTCTATACAACTAGGTTCACGGACTTAAATTTATTGTCTTGACTTAGTGATTGTGGAAGAGAAAGACAAAAACTCTACGTACATATTGTCCAAGGATCATTAATTAGATGTACTTGCAATTGTATTAGGTTTTTTCCATATAGATTGCCGAACGAAAAAGTTGGCGGTGTATTTGGTACCTTCATCTTTTCAGGAACAAAAGAGTGAGTGAATTCTCCTTAATTTATAAAATTTTTATACATTTTTTTAACCACCTCTAATATTAATTGTTGGTTATGCCACTGCCTACAACCTAGACCATCAATTATGTAAATCTTCTGAGTTCATCATTATTCCAAATTTTTTGTTTGTAATGACCCGACCTTCCACCGATACTGTCCCCACTTAGCCACTGCGGTTATCCGGCAGTGTGGGGTTTTTAACGGGCATCACTGCGGTTATCCAGCAGCAACTTCCCAGGAGGTCACCCATCCCTAGATTACTCCCGCCCGAGCACGCTTAACTGTAGAGTTTTCTGCCAACTGCGGAGCCAATGTGCTGAAAAGGCCTTGGTATAATGTAGACGTTCCTTGCCTCATGTGAGACCAGTATCCAGCTCAACGGCCTAGCATACTCTCTCGTTCGAGCACAAGAAATCCGTCTCTAGTTGTACCCCATCTAACACCAATATTGTTCCCACTTACCCACTGCATTCATCCAGCAGTGTGGGAATTTAAACGGCACTACTGCGGTCATCCAGCAACATCTTCCCGAGAGGTCACCCATCCTGTGACTACTCCCGGCCGAGCACACTTAACTGAGAAGTTTTTCCCTACAAATCAAGTCAAGTTTACCCATCAGGCCTCGGTGTTATGGGAGGAAAAATCATTACATATATTCCATTCGGCCAACCATTGCCGAATATCGGGGTATTACAATACCACCACCTTAAATTGGAGCCGTCCTCGGCTCCAGAATATATTCAAAAGCCCATATCTCCGACGTTCCCTGCCCCTCATGAGAAACACCTGGACCGATCCCGCCCAGCGTACCTTCCCACCCTCGGCAGGTGACCCGTCGTTGGCTCTGATACCATTTGTAATGACCCGACCTTCCACTTATATTGTCCCTACTTAGCCACTGCGGTTATCCGGCAGTGTGGGGTTTTTAACGGGCATCGTTGCGGTTATCCAATAACAACTTCCCAAGAGGTCACCCATCCCTGGATTACTCCCTCCCGAACACGCTTAACTGCAGAGTTTTCTGCCAACTCCGGAGCCAATTGTGCTGAAAAGGACTCGGTATAATGTAGACGTTCCTTGCCTTATGTGAGACCAGTATTGATGTGTTTTCAACTTTGTTGTAGTAAAAGGTTCGTTGAGACTTGTGAAAGCAATTGATTTTAGACTTATTTAAACTAAAAATAGAGAAAATTTAATTCCAAATTTGATTTCAAGATTTAAAATAACCAAGACACTAGATTCCACTATTACACATGAATGAATGATGGCAAAAATTCCAAAACTCTAATTATCTTTTAAATCTCTTATTTCTTAATTCACAAATAATCAGGCATATTCTCAAACATTAATTGTATTCCCTAAGCATAGATTATCTAAACAAAGTATAACCTATCTAATTGAATCACAACTAATTAAGAAAATAATGCAAACAATTAAAATTCTACAAAGTAGTGATTGAGTGAATTATAAAATACAAATTAGAGAAAAATAGAATAGTTACCAATTATTCATGCATAAATAGCTTCATCCGTGCCTTGGTTACGCAAGAATTAGCTCATCATCATGGAAACACGCTCAAAAATCATCTTTATTGCTCAAAAATGGTGTTACAATAATGAAATGGGAGAAAAACAATAAAACCGGGTTTGTAACACTTTTATTTGTTACAAACCGAGCAGTTACAGAGAACGATAAAAATGAAGTGTTGTTGTCACTGTAGCAATACGACCCACAAACAATTGTCGTTGTCACTGTTAGAAAATGACGGTTCTGTGTGCGTCTTATGTTCTTCGTGTTCTTCACAGCAGCAGAAAATGGAGTTTTTCTTCCACTTGATTTCTCGACTCTCTGGTTCTTCCTAACTGCTCCCAACTCTCCACACCTCTTTGTGATCCCAACACCTCTTTTATACTTGGCAGGCCCCAAAATCTCCAAAATATCTTCATTTAATCTTCCTTATTTCTTTTCTTCTCGGAATATTTTCTTTCCTGTGTGACGTGAAATGTTCTGTTTATCTCTTTACGCGTCAAATATCCCTCAGTCAATGCAGAATAACATTCCGGGATAATATATCTTCCAATCAATGAGTATCTTCCATAGGTTTTTCGGACTAGGATAGATTGTGTAGTAGAGCTTTAGACTTCACGGTGCTTACAACTGAAGAAGAAGATCTACTGAAGAACTCGGAGGAACTTCGTCAACAAAAGGTATGTGTAGACTAAAACTTTTCAATCACGCAGAAAGTCTATTTTATTCTTACATATCTCCTATTGAGACAAGTCGTATATGATATAGTCTTTCATATCATACACATTTGATATTTCGAGCTGAGTATAACTCGCTTATCTATTTCTCGAAATATGTTGGCAGCTTTTTGTCTTAGCTACATTCATCATCATTTTTGACTTTATGTCAAAAGATGATCATGTGGAAATTTCCTTGAAACATCTTACATGATTTGTGTGAGACAATCATTTGATATCGACTTGGAAAGTTTCGTAGTTATCATTCAATCACTTGAGAATTGCTTATTATCTAATGGTATGTGTGAGACATCCATTGTCGTCTTCTAAGAATGTTTCAATGATTTAGTTGGGAGTTTAGAGCTAAAACCTTTGTCTGGAAAACCATCATAGTATGCGTACTTAGGTACAAACTGTGTTGATAAGGTTCAAGTACGGAAACCAGGTATGCGTACCTGTTCTCATATGGTTTCAATTGTGAAAGTCTGGGAACCAAGTATGCGTACCCGTTCGCAAACAGTTTTACCTGAAGTTGGGTCCGTAACTACAGTATGCATACCCGTTCGCATACTGTTGGTCAATACCAACTTTACGGAAGTTGAGTATGCATACCCGTTCGAAAACTTGAGTGGTTCAAGCTCTAAAATCGGCAAAGTATGTTTTCATACTCATGAACAAAATACATTTATATAATAAGGAATGCAATCTTTGCAAACCATGGGTTTAAATGTTCATGAATTGATTCGTTCGAATCAATCCGATTTTTCTTCGATTCGTTCATGTATTTTACTATAAGATAATAAACAATTGAACAACTCTATGAAGAACACAATTAGATCCTTTGATTATCTTTGATCATCATAAGTTGATCTAGATGTGTTAGATGAATGTGGATTAGAAAAAAGTGTTCATATGGCTAACTTTGGTTAACTATGGTTGAACCAACAAATGTACACGTTTAGGTACGGTTGCCCATATCTAAATGAAGTATATTTCATTTGTGTGTGACAAGATAAGTCCATCTAACGGTGGAGAGATATTTCTTTGGTTTCAAGCAAAACTTAGTTTGCATCTTAAATCAGGATTTCATCTAACGGTGAATAATGAATGCTTTGTTTCTAAGCTAACTAAGCAAACCCTTATTTGAAGACTATATAAGGGAGAACTCTGGCAACTGGGAAACCTAATCCCCACACCTCTTGTGTGATACTAGTTGCGAATAGAGTCGATTCTCCTTTAACCTTGGTTTTATTCCAAAACCGTGTAGGTTAACGACTTAAAAACTTTATTGGGATTCTTAAGCCAGATCCAAAAAAATTCTATGTAGTTGCGTATTCTGATCTTACTTGTTATATCGTATTGAGTACTATCTTCTCTAAGATTAATTCGAGAATTATCTCCGATATGTAAGATATAAAAAGTAATCACAAAGCTTTTCGTCTCATTCTTTGTGATTCCACAATAACTTATTCTACTTCCATATAGTTTAGTTATTGTGAGGTGATTAATGTTTTAGGATGTTCTTCGGGAATATAAGACCGGATTATCAATTGGTTCCTGTGCACCTTGATTTATCATAAGACGGAATAAAACTTCATAGGTATTTCTGTAGGAGATAGATTTATCTATCTTAATAGACTTTTCGGTGGGAGACAGATTGGTTTATAAGTTTTCGAATTTGGGTCGTAGAAACTCTTAGTTGTGGGTGAAATCAGCTAAGAGAATCAAGTGCGTAGAGTCCTGCTGGGATTCAGAGGCATACCTTGATCAGTGTGAGATTGGTTAGGGCTCAACTAAATTCTAGTCCGAAGTTAATCTTGGAGTAGGCTAGTGTCTGTAGCGGCTTAATACAGTGTGGTGTTCAATCTGGACTAGGTCCCGGGGGTTTTCTGCATTTGCGGTTTCCTTGTTAACAAAATTTCTGGTGTCTGTGTTATTTCTTTTCCGCATTATATTTGTTTATATAATTGAAATATCACAGGTTGTGCGTAGTTCAATCAATCAGTAAATCTAACCTTTGGTTATTTATTTAAATTGATTGACACTTGGATATGGGTCTTTGGTACCATCCAAGTTATCTCTCATAATCAATCAGGCTCACAGATTCTTATTTGTTCGATTGCAGATTCATTTGGGAAATAGAGATATAACTGTTAGATACTTTTCCGTGATTGAGTCTGACTGTCTAGTTGACTCTCTTGGAATTGTATTGGAGTTGTCCATACATATTGCCTAGCGAAATAGTGAGTGTGGTTGTTAGACCCCTGCATTTTCACCAGGACCATCACAGACCCAAAAGGTTCACTGTTTTCGATAAAGGGTTTAAATTTGTGACACATAAAAATCGGGAAAGAGGCGGTAGACGGGTAGCATCTTCGAAGGTTTAACGCCATGGGCCCATGGCGCAGCACATATACAATATGCTGCAACGTGTTAAAGAATAGCTCGGTTGAACCCACCAAGCGTTGGTATGTCAAGTTTGGTTGTCATATTATAGTGAGTCAAAACTCATCTAAGAGCCGCTTGATTATGTACTAGAGTCAACTTCATTTAGGTTAGACTAGAAAGTCTAGGAATGTTGAGACATACAAGTATTACTCGAAGACCTGAAGAACGTGAAGAAGTAACGAACTACAACAATGACATCATCCTTCCTCTTGAGGTAAGTAATATTGACTTGAATTGTTTCATTCCTAATGTATCTTTCAAGTCGTGATATATTAAAAACATAACTGCGAAGCTGTGTATGAATATATTACTCTAGTAGTCAGACATGATCACATGATCATAGTATTAAGGAATTAGATTACGAAGTATAACGCTTATCTTTTGAACTTCGTAGATATGACCTCAACATAATCTTATGAATGCTGTTATGATAATGCGAATGGGTAAAGGTGAAGATTTCATCCTAGGAAACAATGTTTTACATTTGTTTAAAGGAAGTACATTCATGAACTTGTTTTATGAATCGAAAGGAAAATCGCTAGGCTTATTGGTACGGCTATTCATTGCAAATCTTTGGATTACCAATATGTGTGAGATGGTAGAACCGATTCGTAAATTTGTTATGTATCTTGGTACAACTAATCACAATGCCTGACTCATGATTTGGTATGACTAGTTTTGATTAATTAGTGTAACCGATCCTAAGTAATCACTTGAGATGGTATGATCGATATTTGTAATTGGTGTGACCGATCCTAGTAATTGGTGTGACCGATCACAGAGAAGTTGTGTAATCGATCCTTGTAATTGGTGTAACCGGTCCTAGTAATTGGTGTAACCGATCCTGGTAATTGGTGTAACCGATCATAGTGACTGGTGTGACCGATCACAAGCAATACCATGTGTATATGTGTTGATGGTGGATTTTCGGCAAGGGCCAAAATCGTAAAATCATGATACTGCATGTTTCTTACCCGGCTTCAGGAATGCATGTGACGATTCATATTTTATGATCTGTGAACCATTTCACGATCTCTGACTGAGCGAACATTCCTCTCAGAGCTATGATGAATATGTATCTCGAAAAGCCTCCCCGGCTGAGCGTTCGATGCTTCACACATTTCATCATCACCTCTATGTAGAATCTTAATGATTGGGCGGTTCCCTAGACATAATGTTTGTTAGAGAGCTTAACGCCTTCAGGACATCACGCTGCATGTTGTTCCCTGACTACATAGAGAGACCCACCTCTACATAGAATCTTAATGATTGGGCGGTTCCCTAGACATAATGTTTGTTAAGGATCTTAACGCCTTCAGGATGTTACGCCGTTCGTTGTTCCCTGACTACGTAGAGAAACCGTATACAGAATCTTAATGATTGGGCGGTTCTCTAGATATAATGTTTGTTAGAGAGCTTAACGCCTTCAGGACGTCACACCGATCGTTGTCCCTGACTATGCACCCCTCAGAACGAATATGATGCTTCAATCATCTCATATCTCAATTCTGCAAATAGATTAATTCTATTGTAACATTCATCCACTGAATTCCTAGAAAATAATTTATTATATATTATTACTCCGTACAACTCTTTGTAACATGGATTTCATTTATGTATTACATTTCGTAATACCAACAACAAAACAAGAAAAAAAAGGATAGAAAAAGATGATCAATCACAAAACTTAAACAAACTTACTTGGGAGTATTGAGGCGAGTAATCTCTTTGCTTAAGACATTTGATGACCTGTATATAATGCTGTTACAGGTTTTGCGGCATATGTCTCCAACATTCAACAATACCTCGATGTTTTTCGCAGCACTTCGATAACACCGAACAGCGAACGCGAATAGATGTAGCACAAACTCTTCTTTGACTCTTGAAGACACATGCAAACTCTTAAATTTCTAGTACTAGTTTTATGACTCTAAAAACACATTTTTGCAATGGAGAATGTATGGGGTTTATATAGGTTCAAGGAGACTCTTGGAGATATCCTTTCACCAAGAGTCACATCCTCTCATGGAGAGTCACATCCCTTGGAATAAGGCACTATCTGTTGAAAAGACATAAGTGAGTGGACACACTGATTCATATTTCTATTCAAAATTTCCAACATTTTCTTTTACAGAGATGCAAACTCCACCTCTCTTTTCTAAGTCTAAACCACGTTCCACAAAACCAAACATATTAATTGTCAAATCAAGAAAATCTTTGTGTTCAACCACACTCCACTTGGATGCTATCTTCCATAAATTTTCAGATGGATTCAGATAGTAATTGTTAGGGCTTCCGGATGATATTGCTGCATAAGAATAAACAAAATCCATATAAAAATTTAAAAACCAAAAGTAATCAAAAAAAAAAAAAAAATTCAAAGTCTAAGAACATACCCAATTTTTTGAAGAGGTGGATTTTTGAAGACGCCATAGGAAGCTCCAAATTTTATTTTCCCTTCTGTAGTCTATACTGTAGGTTCTGTGCAAGTGAGGTGATGAGACAATATAGGTCGGTGCATGTATGCATTAACAGAGGAGGTGATGAGTTGATCAGTACTGTAGTGGATTTGGGGGAGAGAATATTATGGATACTCTACTCTGTGTATGTAATAGTAGAATTTGGTAGGTACTCCGGTTCTCATCCCTTGACACGTTTAACTTTTTGGAAGATTGTGTGGATAAGATCAACGCTGACCGCAGGATCTAGTATTTACTAGCTAAGCCTATTAGTTGACCCTCAATTGACCCAACTAATGCTCCATTCAGGTTTAAGACCCTCAGTCATCGGCTAAAGCTTAACTGCGAGTGGTATTTACCATTTTCTTCGCAAATCAATTGCTTTTAAGAAAAAACTGAAATGAGTACAAATTTTGATACAAGTCGTAAGAGTTACGTCACGTGTTGCCGGAGCCAGTGTTCCTTTGGCACATGCTACCTTCTTAGATCCTTTTATATCCCTTATTGTTCTGCCTAGCTGAAGATGAGCTTAGTCGTGGTATTTTTCGGCTTCTCGATCTGTGACTAATTCATACTATTTCATGTCCTAGAGGTAAGAACGCGATGTGATCAGTACTTTAATGAGATTGTTCGAAGATTTATGGTGCTTGCTCGAGTCAAACAATCAACAATGCTCTCTCTCTATTCCTCTCTCCTCTCTAGTTTCTTCTTAAAACCAAAAAAACTTTTTTCTCCATTAAAGCTTGCTGCTCATATCTAGTCCATTTTGGTCTAGATCTGAGCAGATTTCTTTACTTTTTCTAGTTTTCATAGATAGTTAGTAGTCTATGATAAGTTTATTTAAGTTTTTGTTTTAATCTCCATTGCTTTTAGGAGATTTTTATGTTGTTTTTGTGGGTGTGTTACCCTCTTTGTTTATGTCTTCTCCTTTATGGAGATTCTTTATGCTCTTTCATGGAGTTTCTTTGTGATCTCAAATGAGATTTTAAATGGAAGTTCTGTTGGGTGAAATAATAAAAAACAAAGAAAAATCAAATAAGCAAAAGTTATTGATACTTAGATCCTTTATAATGGAAGTGGTCAATTTGACGAAACGGACCATCTTCCCAAATCTCCACAACAGCAATTCCCCGGCTGAATTCATGGATTAGTAATGGATAACCATTATACCTTATTACTCCGTTCCTTGAATTCCCCGGCTGAATTCATGGATTAGTAATGGATAACCATTATACCTTGTTACTCCGTTCCTTGAATTCCCCGGCTGAATTCATGGATTAGTAATAGATACTCAACTCATTTTATTACTCCGCTTTCTTGGATCATTCTGACTGAATTCCATGAATTAGTAATAAATATTCACTGCCCGGGCATCTGGGCTACCACCGAGTAAGTCCTGAGAAAATGGTGCAAGTGTACTTGACAAATAGTGCACGACCGAGCACCCGAACGCACGAACGAGCGTTCGAAAATATGGATAAACGAGGAACTTATGAAGAAAATAATATTAAATAAAATGAACAAGAGGCGTGGGACCGGGCCCATCGGCCGGCCGGTCACCCCCCCTGGCCGGTCCCCATCTCCCATTATTTTATTTTGTTTTATTCTAATTTCTTTCCCTCATCTCATGGAAACTCCCTCATTTGAGCAAACTCCCTCGTTTGAGCGAAACTCTTAGTTTTCCATACTTTCATCAAACAAAAATAGGGAAAGGTGTTACGGGAGCCATCCGTGGACGGTCCCACACCTCACAATCCCTTATTTTCTCATATCATTATTTCAATCATCTCATGGAACTCCATCGTTTGAGCGAAAACCCTAGTTTTTCAATATTTTTTCAAATATTGCTCAAACCATGAAAAAGCCAAAAAGTCAAACGGTCACACGACCGACTAGGCCACTCACGTCAAATATTAAAATATTATTATTTTAATATTTTCGAAATATTGGTCGCATGAGCAAAGTTCTACTTGCTCACTTGAGCAAAATTGAGAGTATCAGTCAAGAGCAAACTCTTCTGAAAATCCAAAATAATGCTCAAACGCGCACCAGAAGATACCAAAACTCTCAGGACTGAGACACGGACACTGTGGTCACACGGGCATGCTACCTTGACCGACCAAGGACGGCCCTAAGGCTTGCAATAATCCAGTCCCACACATCTTTATAATTTTGACCTAATTTGCTATCAATTGCTCATATTGGGTCAAAACTATCTCAATCGACTGAGACTCGCTCAATCGACCGTCAGCTGGTCCCATAGCCACCAAGGGCCGGTCCCATGACCCTTTGGCAGGTCCCTCATCTCTCCATAATTAGGTTTTATCACCTAACGCTCACACGAGCGCTATTTTAATAAATGATTAAATCAGCATTTGATCATTCTTTCACCAACTAGTCAACAAAGGACTTTGGTGCATGCTCACTCGAGCACTTGGGCACTACATGGTCGACCATCATCCCATGTAGCCGGTCACTCCTCCACTCAGTGACTTATCTTCAGCAAATCATCAATTGACGAGCAATTGATCAAAAATTAGGGTTTCCAACAAACGCTCTTTAAATCATAACTCTGAGCGAGTTCAAACACTAATAATTTTATATTGATCCAGCAATAAAAACATCTGGGTTAAAAATATAATATTCAGTCAGGCTACCAATATTTTAATTAATATTTTATTGGGTCACATTACCAATAATTCATCGAATGAGCAATACTTGCTAAAATGCTCGAATATTGATCCAACTATCAATATTCAGTAATTTATCGAATGAGCAATACTTGCTCAAATGCTCGAATATTGATCCAACTATCAATATTCAGTAATTTATCGAATGAGCAATACTTGCTCAAATGCTCGAATATTGATTCAACCATCAATATTAAGTAATTCATCATACAAGTATTATTTGCTCAGACGAGCAATATTGCTCAGACTATCAATATTTCAACTATCAACTTCATTCATTCGAGAACTATACGTCCCAGTAGACATGTTCAATTCATGAATCCTAGAGCATTCAGCAATCATGCTCGACTGAACAATACTTAGACCTATCGTCTAATCAAGTCAACGACTGACTAATCAAATACACGTCTTCTTTGCAGACTCCATGTTCGTGAGACATCAATCACGTCGCATGGGGGATATTAACTAGGATTTTGGTCTGGCGGCCTACAGCACGTGTGTTCATCCACGATAAGAAATGTGAGTAAGTCGTGCAAGCAGTTGAGTGAGTTAGCAAAGTAGTGGGTGGACAATCAACCAAGTCTCCGCACGACATGAAACTGGTTAAACCACGATTTCCCACTTTCCCATTCTTTCACTCAAGCAACCGTCACACATACTGGAGATCAATGTGTCTACTATTCTGGCAATATAAATAAGTCTATGAATCCACGATTGAAGACAAGATAATTTTTCGAGCAATCACTCTCAAGAATTCCATCAATCGACCAGAACTTATTCGAACTCAACAGTTCACAGAAAACTTACAGAAACCTTAAACACATTCACGATCCTTGATCATCATTGATCTCACGCATTTCTCATCTTCCCTCCTACATATCAACCCGCTTCCCTCTTTGTGAACGAATTGACTCTGGAACGGCCATTGTCTTTGTTTAGGCCGGAGTCCTACAGATTGATCTCTTGAACTCAAAGCACTCTCGTGCAGTGCATCTGTTTGAGGTTAGGCAGTTTGCTAGGTTAAGGAGCCTCCGTCCGCACGGTCGTCTCTCCACTTCCTAAAAAACAAGCAAACCATTTTCCCCCATCAATAATATGGTAACCGGTCCTGGTAATTGATGTAACCGATCCTGGTAACTGATGTAACCGGTCCTGGTAACTTGTGTGACCGATCACAAGTGCTTCCATATTAGGGTATAACCGATCCCAGTGATTGGTAGAGCCGATTGAACCCATGGATGTGATTTGATATTTGATCAATCACATAGTTGTCTTGGAATACAGATGAACCGATTCTAAACTTTTTTGGAAGTGTGGTATAATCGATCCCAAGATTGTAAATATGAAAGAGGATTTATAAAGAAGGGATGTAAACATTCTTTGAACACGTACGGTAACTCTTATCTTTTATTGTTCAAATATATTCCTTGGTACTCAAGGAGATCCTGTTCCGAAATAAGTTAAGAATCTTTTAATTAAGGTTGTTAGTTTTATATGCTTTAATTACCAGCAATTAAATGCATATCTTTAGAGAATAAAAATTAGTAATGTGCATTTACTAATTTGAGATTTTCTATTGAGAGATTTCGGGAAATATTGGACAAAGCATTTACAGGAATTATGAAAAATGAATGGGCATTTATTGCATATCTTGAGAATACTTTCGGTTTTGGAAATTCCTTGGTGTCCAAACATCCTTGGTCTATAAATACCTAAGTTTGAATTTCTAGCAAACTATCTTAAGAGCCAAGTAAACTTCATCTTTTTGTTGTTTCTGATGGAGCCGTCTAATCGAATAGGAAAGTACCCTAATTAGGAGAAATCTCTTACGATCGCTCATTTAAAGACTTCTGTGGGATCAAGAGGCTCTACGAGTACCATTGGTGGCAAACTAGATAATTGCAGTGTTATTAGTTTTCGATTGATTATATTGACTAACGGTTGTTGAAACTTTGATTGCACATAGTTTGTTTATTCTTGAGAATATTCTCTTCTGATATAAGATTCACTCAAACTAGATCTAAGTATCGACGGGATCTTTATAACTGTTTGTAGTTCTAAAGAAATCTTGTGATAATCCATTGTTAACAGACTCCATTGTGTGCGTGATTGATCACAAGAGATTCAAGTGGTTTTGTGCAGGTTTTAATTAAAGATTAAAAAAGATTTGAAGACGAAGAAGATTTCTTATTGTTTCTCATATCTTTGTGTGTTGCACAAACCTTGATCGGCTGGGATCCAACTAGAATCGGATTTATTCGATTGATTAGTTATGTGAGATCGGTAACGCCTAATAGTTCTCTTGAGATCTATTTTGATTGTTACAAATCCGAATCTTATTACTTCGGTAATAGAGATTTGATTGATCTAACCAGGCAAAGGATTTTATTAGCTTAAACGGAAGAGCCTTTGTATATGAATTGAGATATCTTATTTTAAAGAATCAATAGAGTTGTTACCAAAAAGATTTGTTGTTCCTTTGTTGTTTGTAATACGATCCAAAGGAATTATTCCAGTGCGTGCACTCATCGAAGACAGAAGCGTAGGGATACCGAGGAAACTAAGTGAACTAGGGGTAGTTGCTTGGTCTCAACTATACGAAGTTGGTTTAGATTTTGTATAGTGGCTTTATTCTGAGAGTATTCAATTCTGGACTTGGTCCCGGGGTTTTTGTGCATTTGCGATTTGCTCATTAACAAAATCTTGCTTCGTCTTTTACTTTTCTATTTCCGCAATTGTAATTGTTTATTATAATTAGAAGTAAAATACACAAACGTTAACTCCGCTTTACTTGATAGTGATCCTATAGAGTTTGGTTAAGTCCGAACCTATTAACAAGTAATCACACTTTGGTAGTCGTATTGTCTAGATCTCGTATCCATAGACAATCACACAAAGTGTGAACACCGATTTGTAGTATTGTCTCGACTTTGTCCATAGACAATCACTTTCGGTAAGAGGACTTATAGTTTGATAGATTAAAGATTGTGGTGTATTTGGGTACCCTCATCTTTTCAATTGGTATCAGAGCAGGCAAACACGAAAAGATCTAACAATATGTGTTTGGTGCGATCCAACCTATAAGAATTGAATCAATGGATACAGTTAAACCTGTAAATAATTCGGTTAACATGAAACAAGATGAAGAACCAACATCTAATAATGTCATCTCTTGTGAATCTATTGAACAAGCTGATCCATACAACGTAGATTCTGATGACTGGCGGACTTGCCTTGAAAAGCAACTTGATGAGATTTCTGAAGATGGTGACTCAGAAATTGATCAAGATGTTGAAGAAGATGTGTATGTATTTTTTTCACTATTGGGTGCAGTTTCTACAAAAAGTGTTTACCTCAGATGTGGTTGGGATTCTTGCTCCTCTTTGCACAGAAAATAGGAAACTCAAAAAAATCTTATCTGGTTTCTACTATGGATATCAGAATACCAGATATCTTCTCAAGGAATGCAAGGAAAGTCTGAATTCAAATACTTTTGAGTATGAAAATCTCAATAGGAAACATTATCTGTTGAATAAGAAACTTGTTGAAACTGAAGCAAAGATTAATTCTCAACATTTAATGTGTGGAGAAAAAGAAGAGCTTGTTTATTCCAAAGAGAATCTTCTTAAGGTCGACCTTATCAATGCTCTTGACAAAGTTAAGCTTTTGGAAGAAGAAGTTGTGAAACTAAAAAGGCTTAATGCTAGCACAACCAACTTATCTTCCTTGTTGGAAACAGGAAGAAGTCATGGTGATATGTGCGGCCTGGGATATCAAGGAATCGGTACTTTCTCCACCAACAAAGAAATAAAATTTATAAAAGATGCATGTTCTTCCGTGACTGAGGATCCACCTAAACCAACTGATACTTCTTATTCTACAAAGAGCTCAAGTGAAACTATAAAATAAAATAGTTTCAGAAGCAATCATGCTAAGTCTCAGATCAAAGATCAGCATAAGGGCAATACATCGATAAAAGGTATTCCTAAAAAATACACTCCTTTTAGTAAGAATTGTTATTATTATGGGAATAAAGGTCATATACAAAGGAGTTGTAAAATTCTAAAGATGCAGGATGCTCTATCTTTTGTTTCAAAAGAATTGAGTAAATTTACCTCTAAAAAGCCCTCAGATCATCATTGTCCTATTTTGAGACAAAAGAATTATTCTAGTAATTCAAATTCTTATCCTAAAGGGAGTATTCATAAAAGGAACAATGATAGAAAGGTTAATGCCTTTGTCAACAGGAATATGAGATCTGATGCTTCAGCTTGGAAAAATGCAATGTTGCAAGAGATGAAAATCCTTCATCCCATATCCACTTACAAGTGGATACCAAAGTCTAAAGTGAAAACTAAAAGGGGGTCATCTAAAATAAATACTAAGAAAAAAAACCATGTTGTAACCTTAGATAAAGATGACTATGAACGTTTAATTTTTAGACTCATGAAGGATTTAAAGACATCTGGTAATATTGATACACTAGTATCCTTCAATAATCTGCTATAAAGTAGAAAACAGAAAAAGGATGTCCGAAATCATCAAGATAGATCATGTTCCACAAACAAAGATGAGCCATCAAGTGCTCACTTCAACAACTAAGTTTGTTCATCGGAATTTCCCAACTTTGTGCTCGATTTAAATAAACGGGAAGTTCTTAAAAGAGCACTGGAACATGAGAAAAGTATAAAACTATACTTGATCTATCTATATCATGAACAACTAAAGTATTTTTCTAGTTTTGGAATACTTTTTCTATTTTAGAAGAATACTTTCGATCCTAGGAAAGTTCATGACAAAATTGTGCAAGATGTTTTCGGACTCTCTTGACAATAATATTTCGGAAAATTCTTCATGATTTTATTTCCGAACGTGTATATTTTCATGACTATTTTTATCAAATAAAATACCTTGTTAGGTGTTTTCAAACTTGAAAACCAAGTTTTATTTGATATATAAAACATCTTAAGAACCGGTTTCTTCCTCCATGTTTAGTTTGCGGTTCAAGATGGGTGAAAATACTATTGATATTAATTCTCAATTACGGATGCTTGAAACTTGCCTTCCTGCTGAGATTAAATGCTACTTCTCAGAGGAACATAAGGAGAATCAAATATCTTTGGAGCTAATGCTTTTCCTAATGCGATATTTTGAAATTGCTCGTGAACAATTAGAAGCATCTGTAAAGAATAAGGAGTGGCTCGAGTCGAATCTTTTGAAGGTTATTGTGGAGGTGAATTTCTTGAAGAGGAGACTCAATCATCTGAATGAAAAGAAAAGACTCAAGACCTTGAACACTGAAGAAACCTCAGTGAACAATCAGAGCACCTCTAGGGATTAAGTTATATGCTATAATACTTAATCCAAGAAATAAACATCAGTTTTTGATTTATTTCGATTATTGTATAAGGTCTATTTTGAATACAACTATCAATTATTTATGAATAAAATTATTATCTTATAACTTTTCTTGTGATAGTTTCCGGTTACATAGCCTGTGCTTAAATGTCTATATTTTTGCTATGTGTTTTCGGTTTATGGGATGTCTGATTTCGGTTTTCATAACCTTAATATTCGATCTCATATGATGTGAACCCTTGTGGTTTGTGTGACTTTTTGATTTAGCGGGATTAAGTTCTAGCCCATGTTGGTAGGCTTTATCTAAGGATCATAAGGTGTTCCGATTGAAACTCATATGTGAAAAGTCACAATATGTTGAATCAATTTGTGTTTACATGAGTTGTGTGTAGCATAAACATATGTGTTTCGGGTTTTCAACTTTTGCTATTGGAACGCATTAGTTAAAAGCCGATTCAACCTTTCTCTGGTAAAGGTTGCTTTTGTTGTTATTCTTTTGTTCTTGCGAGAGGATAACAACATACTGGGGGAGAGTTCATATGTGAACTTGCGCTTAATGATATATCTTTCTGGGGAGAAGAGGATGCGGAATCTGAGGTAACGAATTTGTTAGTTAATCGTTTTTTTGTTTAATAAAAACCTGTTTATATTGCATATATTTTACTTTTGCTTAACAAAATTTTGATACAATTGATATATTCCATTATGATGTGTATGGAAGTGTGTGTGTGTGATTGAATTGTTTTCGGTTAAGAAAAACTGTGTCAATTTATTTGGCTTATTGGTCGGTATCTTCTTTATTGTTGGGTATCAAGTGTTTTTGCTTAACGAAATTTTGGGGCGAATTGCGGTGCTATAATGTCTATATTTGTTTCAATTGCTTCCGGTTAAGAAATATAATTGTGCAAGTCAATTTATTTTGGTTTGTATGTATTGTTTATGGCTTAACAAAATACGGGATCATTTGTTTAGTCCAATTCGATTCCGGATAAGAGAAACTAAGTTAATTCTGATCTTAGTTAGACTTATCAAATAGAAGGATTCAGTTATTCAAGTCTAATCGAATGCCTTGACAAGAAAAACTAGTTAACTAACCTAGTGTTTGTCTTGTCTAAAAAGAAAGGTCTAAGTTATTTTCTGAATAATTAGAACTTGATGAGAGAAATAAAGTTAATTCTGATCTTATCGAATAAGTGATTGTATGTGTACAATCGGTTTAGCAAGGGAACTAAGTTTCTTAGTCAATTTGTTAAAATATTAGGGAAAATTGCTTCGGGCAATAGTTTTCCTTGATAACATATTAAAACTAATTACTTGTAGTTTCGGTTATAATATTGGTTGTCTAAAGTGGTATGTGAAACCTTCGTGCTTAACTCTTATAGGTTGTTTACAAGTCTTTTAGATTTGTAAGATCCTTTCAGTTTGACCTGTATTTGCTCGAACCTTTGTCATTTTGTTACAAAAAGGGGGAGAAATATATGGAGTAAACAAGTGATTTACAATCACTAAGGAAAGGACAATTGTGCTTAAACGTTATATCTAACGAAAGAGTAAAGCATTGACTAAGGGGGAGAAACATATCATATTGCTGTGTAGTCATTCTGTACTACAAAAGTGGAATAACAAAGACGCTCGGATTGAATATCTACCTATCTTACCTTTAGGGGGAGTATAAGCTTTGTTATTCAGATTTTAACATCGGCATTTATTGATTGAATATATGCAGGTTATTGTGTTATTGAAACTTGGAATCAAGCGTATGTATAACGAATTCTTGTAATTTGTTTATCCATATGTATTAAGAGTTTTGTCACTAAAATTGACAAGGGGGGAGATTGTTAGAGCATAGCTCGGTTGAACCCACCAAGCGTTGGTATGTCAAGTTTGGTTGTCATATTTTAGTAAGTCAAAACTCATCTAAGAGTCACTTGATTATGTACTAGAGTCAACTTCATTTAGGTTAGACTAGAAAGTCTAGGAATGTTGAGACATACAAGTATTACTCGAAGACCTGAAGAACGTGAAGAAGTAATGAACTACAACGACGACATCATCCTTCCTATCGAGGTTAGTAATATTGACTTGAACTGTTTCATTCCTAACGTATCTTTCAAGTTGTGCTATATTGAATACATAACTGCGAAGCTGTGTATGAATATATTACTCTAGTAGTGAGACATGATCACATGGTCATAGTATTAGGGAATTAGACTACGAAGTATAACGTTTATCTTTTGAACTTCGTAGATATGACATCGACATAATCTTATGAATGTTGTTATGATTATGTGAATGGGTAAAGGTGAAGATTTCATCCTAGGAAACAATGTTTTACATTTGTTTAAAGGAAGTACATTCATGAACTTGTTTTATGAATCGAAAGGGAAATCGCTAGGCTTATTGATACGGCTATTTATTGCAAATCTTTGGATTACCAATATGTGTGAGATGGTAGAACCGATCATAGCTATGTTATGTATCTTGGTACAACTAATCACAATGCCTGGCTTATGATTTGGTATGACTAGTTTTGATCAATTAGTGTAATCGATCCTAAGTAACCACCTGAGATGGTATGATTAATATTTGTAATTGGTGTAACCGATTACAGAGAAGGTTTGTAATCGATCCTTGTAATTGGTGTAACCGGTCCTAGTAATTGGTGTAACCGATCCTGGGAATTGGTGTAATTGATCCTAGTGACTGGTGTGACCGATCACAAGCAATACCATGTGTATATAGTAACCGGTCCTGGTAATTGATGTAACCGATCCTGGTAACTGATGTAACCGGTCCTGGTAACTTGTGTGACCAATCACAAGTGCTTCCATATTAGGGTATAACCGATCCTAGTGATTGGTAGAACCTATTGAACCCATGGATGTGATTTGATATTTGATCAATCACATAGTTGTCTTGGAATACAGATGAACCGATTCTAAACTTGTTTGGAAGTATGGTATAATCGATTCCAAGATTGTAAATATGAAAGAGGATTTACAAATAAGAGATGTAAATATTCTTTGAACACGTACAATAACTCTTATCTTTTATTGTTCAAATATATTCCTTAGTACTCAAGGAGATCTTGTTCCGAAATAAATTAAGAATCTTTTAATTAAGGTTGTTAGTTTTATATGCTTTAATTACCAGCAATTAAATGCATATCTCTAGAGAATAAAAATTAGTAATGTACATTTACTAATTGGAGATTTTCTATTGAGATATTTCGGGAAAAATTGGACAAAGCATTTACTGGAATTATGAAAAATGAATGGGCATTTATTGCATATCTGGAGAATACTTTCGGTTTTGGAAATTCCTTGGTGTCCAAACATCCTTGGTCTATAAATACCTAAGTTTGAATTTCTAGCAAACTATCTTAAGAGCCAGGTAAACTTCATCTTTTTGTTGTTTCTGGTGGAGCCGTCTAATCGAAGAAGAAAGTACCCTAATTAGGCGAAATCTCTTACGGACGCTCATTTAAAGACTTCTGTGGGATCAAAAGGCTCTACGAGTACCATTGGTGGGAAACTAGATAATTGTAGTGTTATTTGTTTTCGATTGATTTGATTGACTAACGGATGTTGAAACTTTGATTGCACCTAGTTTGTTTATTCTTGAGAATCTTCTCTTCTTATATAAGATTCACTCAAACTAGATCGAAGTATCGATGGTGTTAGAGCACTTCTCGGTCGAACTCGCAAGCGTTACTATCTCAAGCTTGTTTGTCAATGTTAGTGATCAAAACTATAAGTCTTGATTTCTAGTCTACTCAAAGTAATGTTTCGGACTAGGATAGATTGTGTAGGTTAGCATTAGACTTCACGGCAGTCATTAATTGAAGACGAAGAACTACTAAGGAGAGCTTGTGAAACTTTATAAACAAAAGGTATGTGGAGACTAAAACTCATTTATCACTTGGAAAGTTTATTTCTACTCTATCTCCTATATTGAGACAAAAGTCGTATTACTATAGTTTTCGATTATGCACATTTTAGATTTCGAGCTGAGCTTTACTCGCTTACATATTTCTCGAAATATGTGTTGGTAAGCTTTTGCTTCAACCAAGTTCATCTTATATTCTTGACGAAAGTCAAAAGATGATCATGTGAAAATCGCCGAGTAACATCTTACATGGTTTGTGTGATACAATCATTTGGTGTAGACTTGGAATGTTTCGTTATGATTATTTCAATAACTTGAAAATTGCTTTGATGCTAATAGTGTGTGAAAACGGATATTGTCATCCTCTAAGAAAGTTTCAATGATTGAAATAAGAGTTTAGAACACTTAACCAACATTGGATTATAAACATGTTGTTCACTCTTGCATATGTGTGATCCATGTCCGGGAACCATAGTATGCATACCCGTATGCGTACCTGTTGGTTTGAGAAGTCCGGGAACCTAAGTGCGCGTTCCCATACGCATACTGGCGTAGGTTTGTGATCGGAAATTTCTGCTGGGTTTGGAGGTATGCGTACCCGTTCGCATACTGGAGAAAACCAAACTTGGTCCGGCTATTTCAAGTATGCGTACCCATTTGCATACTTGAATGGTTAAAGTTCTAAAATCGGTTGTGACATGAACAAATACATTTATATAATAAGGAATGCATTCTTTGCAAACCGTGGCTAATGTTCATGAATTGATTCAAGTGAATCAAACCGATTTTGCTTCAATTGTGTTCTTGTATACTTATATGAGAATATAGCAATTGAACAACTCTTTAACTAGTTTCATTTGAGTCATTTGAACAAGTTATGGTTAAGATGAATAAGGTTGATATGAGAGTGTTCATATAGCTAACCTCGGTTAACTACTGTTGAGTCAACATGGTGTACACGTTTAGGTACGGTTACATAAACCTAAATGAGGGTACATTTCATTTGTGTATAACAAGCTAAGTTCGATCTAACGGTTGAAAGATATTAGCTTGGGTTTAATCAGGTTTTCATCTAACGGTGAATATTGAATGCTTTGTTACCAAGGTAACTAAGATTGCAAACCCTGATTTGAAAACTATATAAAGGAGAAATCTAGCAACTGGGAAACCTAATCCCCACACCTCATGTGTGATACTAGAGTCGACTAGAGTTGATTCTCCTTTAACCTTAGGTTTTTCACGAAACCCTATAGGTTAACGACTTAAAGACTTCATTGGGATTGTGAAGCCAGACCCAACTATTTTCTCTGTAGTTGTGTGTTCTGATCCTTCCCTATTCTATCGTATTGAGTACTATCTTCTCTAAGATTTGCTCGAGATTGATTCTCCGATAGTTAAGATTAAAAGTAGTCACAAACATCTTCGTCTCATCGTTTGTGATTCAACAATATCTTGTTTCACTACAATACGATTAAGATTATTGTGAGGTGATTGATAATACTAGGCTGTTCTTCGGGAATATAAGTCTGGTTTATCAATTGGTTCCTATGCACCTTGATTTATCAAAAGACGGAACAAAACTCGTAGGTATTTCTGTGGGAGACAGATTTATCTATTCCAATAGACTTTTCTGTGTGAGACAGATTTGTTTATCATGTCTTCGACTTTGGGTCGTAGCAACTCTTGGCTGTGGGTGAGATCAGCTAAGGGAATCAAGTGCGTAGAATCCTGCTGGGGTTCAGAGACGTAAGGAGCGTAACTGTACCTTGATCAGTGTGAGATTGATTAGGGATCAACTACATTCCAGTCCGAAGCTAATTGGTAGTAGGATAGTGTCTGTAGCGGCTTAATACAGTATGGTGTTCAAAGCTGGACTAGGTCCCGGGGATTTTCTGCATTTGCGGTTTCCTCGTTAACAAAACTTCTGGTGTCTGTGTTATTTCTTTTCCGCATTATATTTTGTTATATAATTAAAATATCACAGGTTGTGCGTTTAATCGATCAATTGGTAAATCCAACCTTTGGTTGTTGATTAAAATTGATTAATCCCTGAACATTGATCTTTGGTACCGTTCAAGTTATTCCTCTTATATTTAATCGGGCTCGAAAATTCCTATTTGCTGATTGCGGATTGAATTAAGAGATAGAGATATAAAACACTTTGATATACTTTTCTCTAGATTGAGTCTGACTGTCTAGTTGATTATCTTGAAAGTATATTGGAGTTTGTCTATTCAGATTGCCAAACGAAATATCTGGTCTGGTTGTTAGACCCCCGCTTTTTCAGACGGGATCTTTAGAACTTTTTGTAGATCTAAAGAAATCTTATGATAATCCATTGTTAACATACTCCGTTGTGTGAGTGATTGATCACAAGAGATTCAAGTGGTGTTGTGCAGGTTTTAATTGAAGATTAAAGAATATTTGAAGACGAAGAAGATTTCTTATTGTATCTCATATCTTTGTGTGTTGCACAAACCTTGATCGGCTGGGATCCAACTAGAATCGGATTTATTCGATTGATTAGTTGTGTGAGATCGGTAACGCCTAATAGTTCTCTTGAGATCTATTTTGATTGTTACAAATCCGAATCTTATTACTTCGGTAATAGAGATTGGATTGATCTAACCAGGCAAAGGAGTTTATTAGCTTAAACGGAAGAGCCTTTGCATATGACTTGTTATATCTTATCTTAAAGAATCAATAGAGTTGTTACCAAACAGATTTGTTGTTCCTTTACTGTTTGGAATACGATCCAAAGGAATTGTTCCAGTGCGTGCACTCATCGAAGACGGAAGCGCAGGGATACTGAGGAAACTAAGTGAACTAGGAGTAGTTGCTTGGTCTCAACTATACGAAGTTGGTTTAGATTTTGTATAGCGTCTTAAGTCTGAGAGTATTCAACTATAGACTTGGTCCCGAGGTTTTTCTGCATTTGCGGTTTCCTCGTTAACAAAATCTTGTTGTGTCTTTTAATTTTTATTTCCGTAATTATAATTGTTTATTATAATTAGAAGTAAAATACACAAACGTTAACTCTGCTTTACTTGATAGTGATCCTATTGAGTTTGGTTAAGTCCGAACCTATCATCAAGTAATCACACTTTGGTAGTCGTATTGTCTCGATCTTGTATCCATAGACAATCACACAAAGTGTGAATACCGATTTGTAGTATTGTCTCGACTTTGTCCATAGACAATCACTTTCGGTAAGAGGACTTATAGGTGAATAAATTAAAGATTGTGGTGTATTTGGGTACCCTCGTCTTTACATAATGCAAAATCCAAAAGCAACCATTGGAGCATCCATCTAGCCTGCTCATTGTTAGATATCTATGACCTATGACAGTACTTAAAAAAAAATTAACACGTCAAATAGGAATAAGAATGAAATTATTCTCATGCCCTGTCTTTTTCATTCACTACCCTTAAAGCTTTAGAAGCTTCTGTTGCAGTCTCTTTCCCTGCTTCTTAAATTCTTTTACTTTGGTTTTTTCTCTTGAAAGTTACTTGTATGTCTTTGGAAACAAAAAAAAAGAAGGGTTTTTTGTCCTCCCTAATACTTTTAATACCTTAGAAAGTCGATTTTAAAGAAGTTGATTTCATCTTCTCAACTTTCATTTTTTGAAAGAATGAGCAAACACTGTGTACCCTTAGCAAAGGCTACTATCAAAAAGAGATTATTCAAAACTCTGTTAGAGCATTGCTCGGTTAAAAATACAAGTTTTTCTATCTCAAGCTTGTTTTTAATGTTAGGTGATCAAAACTATATCTTAATTTCTAGTCTACTAAGTCAAGTTTCGGATAGGTTAAAATTGTAGTTGAGTATCAGAGATCACCCTTGAAGACTGAAGATCGATGAAGACATTTTGGAGAACTTCTGTATCAGGTATGTGAAGACTAAACCATTCTAATTTACTCACTATACCATCATTCTATCTATTGAGACTATGTCGTATGACTTATAGTAGATTAACAAAAAAGATGTTTCGAGTCAAGCTTGTCTTGTGAAATATCTCGAAATATGATTTAGCGATTGAATGTTCAAAGCTCCTTAACAATATAGTTCTATGAATTAATTTGTGGATCAATGCCCATGCAAATGATTATATCACTCGGGAATGTTTCAATCATCAAAAGAGAGATATATGAACTTACTGAATTTCTAATCAGGGTAGGTTGGCGAACTCAGTTTGCAAACCATAGATATCTGAGATTCAGAACTACAAGAAGGTTGGCGAAACAGTTCGCAAAGCATAAGTTCAGTTGAGAACAGTTCACGAACCTGGTTGGCGAAACTTGGTGAACTGAATTTTATAGGTTGGATTAATTAGCTAGTAGTTATCTAATCCAGTTCACGACCTCTGGTCAACTGAGTTCCAAAATCTAGTAGGGTTGGCGAACTCGGTTCACGAACCGTTGCACCCTGACTTGTGAACAAGCCCTACGGTTGGCGAACCGTTGTACCAACTATCCTGACAATGTTTAGCAGATGCTCAAAGACTTATTATTTTAATATGTTTAGCGTTTCTAGAACTCTCTTAAACACTTCTAAGACTTTATTGATTTATTAAAACACTTAGGTGTTTGGATCATGATTAGTTTCTTAGGTGTTTAAATGAACATCAAGTAGATTTTAGTTCTTTGACTAACTTGCCAAACCGAACAGTCATTATACACGATTACTAAACTCGGTCTAACCGAACCTATGTGTATAGTCTTCTATTGTAGTTTGAAGACCTATTTTGTTTGCTTGATTCTCAAGTTATCTTAGATTAAATTCTAAGCTAACCTTGGTCTTTGAAAACTATATTTAGAACATCACTGTCAACTGGGAAACTCAATCCTTGACACTTCCTAGCTGATTCTAGAGTCGCCTCTATTGACCTTTTAGGTCTACAACTAAAACGACTTCGCTTGGAGATCTGTGAAGCCATGTACGACTATCTTTACCTTGATAGGTCGTGAATTCTGATCTTGCTTTTCTATTATCAAGGTTTTCATAATCTCTTTCAGGAAAGATAGATAGTGTGACAAAGTTCTCTTCGTCTCAGACTTTATGATTCCTCAAGATAGATATCTAAAGACTGATCTTAGTTGATCTTTCGACGATTGTTTTTGAGAGGTGGTTAAAAATCTGCTATTCGGGAATCGTAAGTTTCGGATTTGTGAGGTTAGATAGCTTGCTATTGTAAACAGATTTCCACACCTTGATCTTTGATCTAAACGGATATCAAATAGGCTTATCTGTAGAGGAAGATTGGTATCAAAAGTCTTCACTTCGGCTGAAGCAACTCTTAGGCTATAAAGGACGTCAGCTAAGGGAATAAAGTGCGTAGAACCTTTTTAGGTTTAAGAGACGTAAGGAGCGCGACTATAACTGAATTTTTTAGAGGGTGGATTCGGTCTCAACTACATTCCAGTCCAAAGTATGATAGTAGGCTAGTGTCTGTAGCGGATTAATACAGTGTGGTGTTCAATCTGGACGAGGTCCCGAGGTTATTCTGTTATTGCAGTTTCCTCATTTACAAAATTTCTGGTGTATTGTGTTTTTCCTTTTCTGCATTATATTTTTTATCTTTATAATTGGATTTACACAGGTTTGTACGTATTCAATCTACGTAGATAAGTACTCTTAATTGAAATCGATTAAAAAACTAGTTTTTTTTATAGAATTTGTATCTTGAAAGATAGATAACTAGTTTAATAACTTGGTAAAAATCCAATTGAATTATTTGGATTCTGTTAGAGCATTGCTCGGTCGAACTCGCAAGCATTGCTATCTCAAGCTTGTTTGTCAAGTTTAGTTGCCAAAACTATAAGTCTTGATTTCTAGTCTACTTATAGCTAAGTCTCGGATTAGGATAGTAAGTGTAGTTGAGCCTTAGACTCCACGGAATTCATCGAATGAAGACGAAGAACTACTCAAGGGAACTTGTGGAACTTCATCAACAAAGAGGTATGTGGAGACTTGAACTTATCTATCACTCAAAAGTCTATCTATTCTATCTCCTATTTTAAGACAAAAGTCGTATTGCTATATTGACTTCAATTATACACATGTGCTATTTCGAGCCGAGTTTAACTCACTTATCTATGCCTCGAAATATTTTTTGGTAAGCTTTCGCTTTGGCCAAGTTCATCTTTACTCGTGACGAAAGTCATGTTGATTATTTCAATAACTTGAAAATCGCTTTGATGAAAAATAGTTTGTGAATAACAACTATATAACATCCTGTAAGAAAGTTTCAATGATTGAAATGAGAGTTTAGAACATGTAACCATCTTTGGATATAAACATAGTGTGTTCTCACATTTGTGTAAAAGTCCAAAACCAGGAACCTAAAGTATGCGTACCCTTACGCATACTAGCGGAAAGTTCACATCCGTGAATTTCTGCTGGAGTTTGAAAGTGAAAAACAAACTCAATTCGATTACTTAAGTACGCGTACTTGTTCGCATACTTAGGTAGTTTACTTTCTAAAATCGGCTTGTTCATGAACTAAAACATTTATATATAATAAGGAATGCAATCTTTGCAAACCGTGGCTATAATGTTCATGAATTGATTCGAATGAATCAAAATCGATTTTGCTTTAATTGTGTCTTGTATACTTCTATAAGATCTAAGCAATTAAACAACTCTCTAACTAGTTCATTTGAGTCACTTTAACTAGTTATGGTGAAGATGAATAAGGTTGATATCAAAGTGCTCATATAGCTAACCATTGGTTAACTATTGTTGAACCAACTAAGTGTACACATTTAGGTACGGTTACCCAAACATAAATGAAAGTACATTTCATTTGTGTATAACAAGCTAAGTTCGATCTAACGGTTGAAAGATAATGGCTTGATTCTAATCAGGTTTTCATCTAACGGTGAATATTGAATGCTTTGTTACCAAGGTAACTTAGATTGCAAACCCTGATTTGAAGACTATATAAAGGAGAACTCTAGAACCTGGGAAACCTAATCCCAACACCTCCTGTGTGATACTAGTTGCATAAACTAGAGATGTAAGGAACGCAACTGTACTTTGAATCAGTGTGAGATTGATTAGAGTTCAACTACAGTCCAGACCGAAGTTAGCTTTGTAGTTGGCTAGTGTTTGTAACGGCTTAATACAGTGTGGTGTTCAAATATTGACTAGGTCCCGGGGTTTTTCTTCATTTGCAGTTTCCTCGTTAACAAAACTTCTGGAGTCCTTGTTATTTCTTTTCCGCATTAAATTTTGTTATATAATTGAAATATCACAGGTTGTGTGTTGAATCGATCAATTGATAAATCCAACCTTTGGTTGTTAATTGAAATTGATAGATCCTTGAACATTGGTCTTTGGTACCGTTCAAGTTATTTCTCTTATATTCAATCAGGCTCGCAAATTCCTATTTGTTTGAGTGTTGATTGAATCGAGAAATTGAGATATAACTCTTTGATATACTTTTATTAAGATTGAGTCTGACTATCTAGTTGATTCTCTTAAAAGTATATTAAAGTTAGTCCATATAGACTGCTAAGCGAAATAATGGGTGTGGTTGTTATACCCCCGCTTTTTCAATTGGTATTAGAGAAGGCAAACACGTTTAAGACCTCATAAGTCTGTGTTTGTAGCAATCTGACTCAATCGAAAGAAATTCTATCTCCATAAACGTACCACCGGTCTTCGATGGCTCAAACTATTCATGGTGGAAAATCATTATGCGTGCTTTTTTTCAAGCTCGTGATTTTCAAAAATGGGTACGTGTAGTTAATGGCTATGATCCTCCGGTTAATACAGAAGGCGATGTATCTATACCTAAGGATATTGGTAGATATAGTCCAGAATAAATCCTTGCTGCAACGCAAAATTCTGACGGCTTAAATGTTATCATACATGCCATTACCCCAGATCTTCAGCATCATGTGACTACGTGCACGAAGTCAAAAGAAGCCTGGGATATCTTAGAAACTTCATTTGAAGAGAATACCTCTGAAAAGGAAGCTAGGCTTCAAATCCTATGTTCCGATTGGGAAAACCTTCGTATGGCAGATGAAGAGTCATTTGATGAGTTTAATCACAAAGTGTCTGAAATTGTTAATGCATCGTTTGCATTGTGTAGGACTATTCCTGAAAAGGACATTGTGATGAAAATTCTCAGATCACTGTCATCTAGATACGATTCTAAGAAGCATGCCATCGTTGAAGGAAGTGATCTCGCAACTCTTTCCAGAAATACTCTGGTTGGGAAATTAAAGATCTTTGATCATGAGCATACATCCAAATTCGGAAAGGATGTTGCTTTCAAAGAACAAAAGAACACTAAGTTACTTGATAAAAGTAAAAGTGTTTGCATCTCTAAAGATGTTCTTTCTGAGGCTGATTCATCAGATGAAGATCTTGATAAGTTAGTCTTCTTGATCACAAAACAGTTTAGGGACCTTCTTTTGAAGAGAAGTAAACGGTTCTCCAGAGATAAATCCAAGTCATCAGTGAAACCCTATAATCGTGTTCCTCCTAAAAACATGGATATTAATGAAACTGATGACGAGGATATTCCTCAGTGCTTTAAGTGTAAAGGTTTTGGACATTTTGCAAATGAGTGTCCAAATGGTAAAAAATACACTAGGAACAAAGGTCTTGCTGCAACTCTTGATGAAATGTCTGACAACTATGATTCTAATGAAGACGAAAAGTCAAGTGTTGCACTTCTTTGTGAAAATATTGATTTTGGTAATTGTAGCAATACATACATCAATCTTGATATTCTTTCAGAAGAAATCCCAACCAATCTGAAGAAAAAATTGATCTACCTGTTTCAACTGGAAACTCCTTTTCTGATTTTGCAGGTTCAACCATATGTTTAGCAGCCTGCACAGATGAGATGTATAAACCTTCCTCCAGTTTGACATGTCCTTATTGTTCTCTTAGAGGTCATGAGTTATCAAAATGTTTCAAGTACAAACATAAGATAAGATATGTCAACAAACTTCAACGAAGAGCAAATCGATTATCTAACAAGCTCAAAAGTGTTCAGGAATCGACTGAGGTATGTAAACGCATCTCCTCTTCAAAGAAGTTAGTTTCCAAAGAAAGGACTAGATATTTAGAAAGAAATGTATTGTCTAAACACTATAATAAAAAGGGCTCTATGAATTCCTTCCGAAAAGGATATGGTGGACAGATTATTGTTCACCCCAGCACAACCTAAATTGTGTAGGTTTGTGCATCTTGTCTCATGTGCCTGATCAAAAGAGACAAGATTTTGCACACCTCCTGCTTTAGGAAAATAAAATTCTTTTAGATTGTTTTGATTTTCTTTTTTTTCGTATTTTTGCTCTGTGAGCATCGCAAAGTCTGGATTCATGCCGTTTTTCATATCTATTTGATATTGGAATGGACTTTCTTGTTTATTCAACAAAAGAGGGTTAAAATAGACAATTCTGCCTTTTTTAGGGTATGAGTTATTCGTACGTGAATCCTTTAAGTGTATAAAGGTTCCTTAACCCTACATTCCTTTTTCCTTCTCCAAGAAACTCTTTTTATCATAAGACTGCTTGTTGAGATTATCTTGTGATTTCCTCTCACAATTCCGCTTTAATGGATACTCCAAGCATTATGTCGACGGATGGAAAAGATATCAATATGATTGTTAAGACATCAATCATGAAGGAAAAAGATAAATCTCCGTTACCTCCAACTTTGAAAAGAAAAAGAATGAATGTGAGGAAGCCAAGAGTTGTTCCTTAAAATTCTCAAAAAAATTCTGATGTTCTTGAAGAGTTGAAGGAAACAAGGAAGGAGATTCAGCAAATAAAGGATTTTGTGTTTAGGACTCTTGAAATTCAGAAGCCCCTGGTTCGGCATCAGTCAAGAAGGTTTGTTGATATCAACTCCTATCTTCATGAACCTTATGTTCCAATGGCTGTTGACGACAAGGAGTTCGGGGACGATAAAGAATTTTTCAAAGGTCTTAATATCTAGGAAACTTCTTATGAGAATTTATTCTTGTATTTTAAGAAGGATAACTAGGGTTTGGAATAGCCATTATTGTGAGTACACATAGCTATTTCCAACGATTTTCATCTTGCAATGTTTTTAGATTTATTTGTTTAAATTCTAAAGTTGATTTGGAAGATGATTTTGCAGTATTAATCTTTATGGTTTTATATATTGCAACTTGTTATGGGATATATGTGTTTGCGTCCGTGAACTGTGATTGTCCCATACGTGATCAAAAGTTAAGTCTTTCATATGTCAGTATGCAAGTATTGATAAAAGATTGAATGAACTTTTGACAAACAAAAGTTAAGCCTTTTATGTCATTATGCAAATATTGATGGAAGAAAGGATGAACTTTTGTTTACAAAGATTAAAATCTATTATATGTCATTATGCAAATAGTGATGGAAAATAGATAAATCTTTGTTTATTCCGCAGTATTGATCTTCCCTGATCCATATTTATTATGTAAATACTGTGCGGCTCCGTAAGTTTTCTTATGTGAGCATTTCCGATTAAATTAATCATGGGTTCTCTTGTGGTTAATTTAATTGAGATTTTTGGATACAAATTCATATTCTTATGTGATTTGTTAATGTCCAAAGAAATCCTTCTTTTCTTGTGAAAGTAAGGTCGCTCTTGTTGTTCTTTCGGGAATGACATTCGAGTGAATCAAAATCGATTTTGCTTCAATTGTGTCTTGTATACTTCTATAAGATCTAAGCAATTGAACAACTCTCTAACTAGTTCATTTGAGTCACTTGAACTAGTTATGGTGAAGATGAATAAGGTTGATATCAAAGTGCTCATATGGCTAACCATTGGTTAACTATTTTTGAACCAACTAAGTGTACACATTTAGGTACAGTTACCCAAACCTAAATGAAAGTGAATTTCATTTGTGTATAACAAGCTAAGTTCGATCTAACGGTTGAAAGATATTAGCTTAAATCTAATCAGGTTTTCATGTAACGGTGAATATTGAATGCTTTGTTACCAAGGTAACTTAGATTGCAAACCCTGATTTGAAGACTATATAAAGGAGAACTCTAGCAACTAGGAAACCTAATCCCAACACCTCCTGTGTGATACTAGTTGCATAAACTAGAGACGTAAGGAACGCAACTGTACTTTGAATCAGTGTGAGATTGATTAGAGTTCAACTACAGTCCAGACCGAAGTTAGCTTTGTAGTAGGCTAGTGTTTGTAGCGGCTTAATACAGTGTGGTATTCAAATCTTGACTAGGTCCCGGGGGTTTTCTTCATTTGCGGTTTCCTCGTTAACAAAACTTATGGAGTCCTTGTTATTTCTTTTCCGCATTAAATATTGTTATATAATTGAAATATCACAGGTTGTGTGTTGAATCGATCAATTGGTAAATCCAACCTTTGGTTGTTGATTGAAATTGATAGATCCTTGAACATTGGTCTTTGGTACCATTCAAATTATTTCTCTTGTATTCAATCAGTCTCGCAAATTCCTATTTGTTTGAGTGTTGATTGAATCGAGAAATTGAGATATAACTCTTTGATATACTTTTATTAAGATTGAGTCTGACTATCTAGTTGATTCTCTTAAAAGTATATTAGAGTTAGTCCATACAGACTAAGCGAAATAGTGGGTGTGGTTGTTATACCCCCCACCTTTTTCAATTGGTATCAGAGCAGGCAAACACGTTTAAGACCTCATAAGTCTATGTTTGTAGCAATCTGACTCAATCGACAGAAATTCTATCTCCATAAACGTACCACCGGTTTTCGATGGCTCAAACTATTCATGGTGGAAAATCATTATGCGTGCTTTTCTTCAAGCTCGTGATTTTCAAACATGGGTACGTGTTGTTAATGGCTATGATCCTCCGGTTAATACAGAAGGCGATGTATCTATACCTAAGGATATTGGTAGATATAGTCCAGAATAAATCCTTGCTGCAAAGAAAAATTCTGACGACTTAAATGCTATCACACATGCCATTACCCCAGATCTTCAGCATCATGTGACTACGTGCATGAAGTCTAAAGAAGCCTGGGATATCTTAGAAACTGTATCTGAAGGGAATACCTCTGAAAAGGAAGCTAGGCTTCAAAACCTATGTTCCGATTGGGAAAACCTTCGTATGGCAGATGAATAGTCATTTGATGAGTTTAATCACAAAGTGTCTGAAATTGTTAATGCATCATTTGCATTGGGTAAGACTATTCCTGAATAAGACATTGTGATGAAAATTCTCAGATCACTGCCATCTAGATACGATTCTAAGAAGCATGCCATCGTTGAAGGAAATGATCTCGCAACTCTTTCCAGAAATACTCTGGTTGGGAAATTAAAGATCTTTGATCATGAGCATACATCCAAATACGGAAAGGATGTTGCTTTCAAAGCACAAAAGAACACTAAGTTACTTGATAAAAGTAAAAGTGCTTGCATCTCTTAAGATGATCTTTCTGAGGCTGATTTATCAGATGAATATCTTGATAAGTCAGTCTCCTTGATCACAAGACAGTTTAGGGACCTTCTTTTGAAGAGAAGTAAACGGTTCTCCAGAGATAAATCCAAGTCATCAGTGAAACCCCATAATTGTGTTCCTCCTAAAAATAGGGATATTAATGAAACTGATGACAAGGATATGCCTCAGTGCTTTAAGTGTAAAGGTTTTGGACATTTTGCAAATGAGTTTCCAAATCGTAAAAAATACACTTGGAACAGAGGTATTGCTGCAACTCTTGATGAAATGTCTGACAACTATGATTCTAATGAAGACTAAAAGTCAAGTGTTGCATTTCTTTTTGAAAATATTGATTTTGGTAATTGTAGCAATACATATATCAATCTTAATATTCTTTCAGAAGAAATCCCAACCAATCTGGAATAAAAAATTGATCTACCTGTTTCTACTGGAAACTCCTTTTCTAAATTTGCAGGTTCAACCATATGTTTAGCAGCCTGCACAAATGAGATGTATAAACCTTCCTCCAGGTTTATAGATCAAAATGTGGAAAAGTCTCAAATGATGGGTATGAAAATACTCATCTTAAGGCTCTCTAGGCAACGACACTGCAATCCTCATCATCTAAAAATCCTGTTATGTGAGGATTTAAATCAGGTGTTCTATTTATCTTAAATAGTTCCGTTGTTCGACGTAGTTCTTTTTTTCCTTTCTAAGAGAAAGTATATCATATTACTGTGATTTCTTGAAGACATTACAAAGTTATTGTTGAGCTTGCTCCAAGAATGTTAACTGTCTGTTATATTTCACAAATTGATGCGTATGCATAAGAAATACTCTTAGATATATATAGATAGAAAGAAAATATGTCTCTAGTTTCACATTTTGTTTAACATAAAACTCTTGAGTTAAGGAATCGTTCATGAAATTTTTCCTTGTTTAACTCAGTTTCTAGAAATATAGTGGTCACGAACCGACCTATTCTTTAGAAACTTCTTGTTTTCACCAATAAATACCTTAGATTTGAGTTGAGTTTTCTCATTCAAAGTCTTTTCTATATTCAAACTTATCCTTTTCAACATGGAAGGGGTTCGTGATAATTGCAGTGGTAATGGGTTTAAAGGGAATAAGAAGAGAACTCTCATTAATAATGAAGTTGATGGCTCCGAAGATCATCTTCATGTCAATTGCTATTTTGCATATGATCATCAGGATGTAAAACATGAAGAGACGATTTCTGTTAATGTTGTTTATTATTTTCTTAAACAATTTGAAGAAGAAAATATTAAACTTCTTGAAGCATTGAAAAGTCAAGATATGCCAAGGATTGAGTTGGAAAAGATTTCACCTGATCTTGTTCTCATGAAATCGCATGTTAATGATCTTTTCAATGAAGAGATCTTTCCTGAAGAGTTCGTGGATGCTGTTGATGAGAAACTCAAAGGTCTCAAAACCAATGACGTTTCTTCCAGTATTTAATTAACATTTTTCTTCTTTTCTTTTCACTAGTTAACTCCTTGTAGGAATTTTGTTCTTATTATTTAAGGAGGAACACTAGTTTTTGGAGTAGTTTTTATGTGTTGCATTAGATGTTCCAAATATTTTCATCTTGCCTAGTTAAAGGTTATTAATTAAATTTTATTTTGGAAAATGACTTGCAAACCTAATCTTCATGGTTATATATATATATATATATATATGTATTGTTTATTTTGTGAGATTTTTTCTATGCATGCTATCATTATTGGTGATTAGAACATATGACTCATATTTTCTCATAGGTTAAGCACTTTCACTCTTGCAAATAAGGAGTAAACTATTTTGAGAATGGCAATTTTGATCTTTATGGTTACACTTTTTGTGAATAAACTGCTAATGAATTTCGTAAGATGTTCTTTTGGGATCGACTTATCTCCTTGATTGTGTCACCACCAGGGAATAAGTGGTGAACTTTATTCTCTACGTTCGTACATGGCTAGAGATGTTATAATTCTTATGTTGAGTCATGTCGCACTAATTATTCTCTTGTTCATAACTGGTGTAGATAATAGTTTGTGCTGATGATTTTTCTCACGAAAATATTGTATCTTAGTGCCTCTAACATTAAGATTGCTATTTTTAACTTCTTTGTTCGTAACTGGTGTAGTAGGGTAAAAATTGATTCTGCTGAAAATGGTAAATTGGGTGTGCCGTCGAGAAACGAATCTAAACCTTAAACAAATGTACTGCACATGACTACTTTAGATTCGAGAGATCAAAATGTACAATTCTAGCCTAAACCAAGAAATGGCCGTTCCAGCCTTGCTTCGGTTACAAAATGAAAGATAAAGGTTGACCTTAGGGAGGTAAGAGAAGAAGGTGTTAAGATCAGAATGATGAACTATGAAGGTGTGGTTGTTTTATAACTTGTATCAGAATGTGGAACTTGCTTGCAAAATGTAAGCCGTAAGTTCTTGGTGTTTTCTAGATACTTGTGTTGATAACACTGTTGTTTGTTGAAATAGGTTGAAAACTTATTTATACAAGTCATAGTTGAACGCACCCTGATCTCATAGGAAGTGGAAGTAGTTGAGTGATGGAGAAGTGGAGATCGTGTAGAATGGTGAAAAACCATGTCCCTATTATGAGGGGAAGACTGGTTGGTTTCATTCCCACCACTTCTCTACTATCACTAATTGTCCGCCTTTCCTGACATTTTCTCGTAATGGGCGTGTTGCACGCCGCACGCTGTAAACCGCCAGACCAATACCTGATGAACATCCCCCAGTTTGTGACATGTTTGATGTCTCGAGTATTTTGTAGAAAATATGTAGCAAGTTGCTGAGTGGGTCTTGCTTACAATACCTCATTATTTTGACCAATCACGCGCAAGCTAGGCGGCGGGCGGTCATATGTTGCAAGTCAAGTTGTGAGACTTTCCGCAAGAAACAGCATGTAATGCTCTTAGGTTAAATAATTAAGTTATTCATAAAATCGATATTTACAAAATATCGTCCGTAATCGATGCATACAAAGCATCGCTTTTAAGCAAGCAGCTCAAACTAATCGATGTATATGAATCATCGTTGTATAGAGCCTGTCTTGGTTAGTTGCGGAACTTAATGTCTTAAAAGAAGCGCGGCCGGCCATCTTTTGGTAGCTTCTAGGAGCCACTCAGGCAGGTCGAGGGTAAGTCGATTGGCTCTCATGGAAGAGCGGCGGACGGTGAGCACGGCGGCACCTCATTGGTCACCCAGAATTAAATCTAAGCCGGTCAATTTGGCTAGCCAAGTTGGATGGCTGAGATTATTTGCGGTAGTTATTGGCTGCCGTTGAATTTGTTTGATACCCTTGCGGGCAGCGCGACTAGCCATCTTTGGGCAGCTGCCAGGAACCATTCAAATAGTTTGAGAGAGAGTCGATCGGTCCTCATTGGAGGGTGATGGCCGGTGATCACAACGACATCCTACTGATCGCCCGTAATTAGGTCTAGGCCGGTCATCTTGGCTGGCGAAGTTGGACGACCACGATTGGTTTGCGGCAGTTGCATACTGCCGTTGATTGAATTCAAGGCTTTTAAAGCCATTTTACTGGCACACTTTGGATAATCTGTTTGTGGCGTTGCTGGCGTATTTGAAGCAATGCGATTGGTCGGAGCTATTATTGAGCCGCCGGTGAACATGGCCGCGCCTTGCCGGTTGTTTGAAATTAGATCTAGGACGGTCGATTCGGCTAGCGAAGTTGGACGACCGAGATTGATTTGCAGAAGTTATGCGTTGCCGTTGGTCGACCTTTAGGCTTTTGAAGCCGTGTGACCAAACTACTTTGAGATAACGGTTTGAGGCGTTAGCTGTAGGCTGGGAGTAGTTCGATTGGCCAGGGCTAAAGGCGAGTTGTCGATGAGCATACCGGCACTTCATTGGCCGACTAAAATTGGATCTGAGCCGGTCGATTTGGCTAGCCAAGTTGGACGGCCGAGATTGTTTTGCGACAGTAATGTGCTGTCGCTAACATAAACTAGGGTTTCTTTAAGCCGCACAGCCATCCTACTTTGAGTGATCGGTTTGAGGCTTTGCTTGCAAGCTAGGAAGACTCTGATTGGCTGAGGCATAAGTGGGCCGCCGGTGTGTACCACGGAGCTTGTCCGGTCGTGTCATGAAGTGGCTAGGCTTGCTAGATCAGTCGGCCAAATCGTGCGGCCGTGATCGTTTTAAGACTGACATGGGCAACCTATATTCAATTTCTTAAGGAATTACGTGTGTCAACCAGACAACTTCCAACTTTGATTAAAAGTGTAGGCTGCGCATTTAGAGCGATTCGATTGGTCGATGGGAAAGAGGGGTTGGCAGGAAGCAACATGGGCATGGACGGCTGATAGTACGGCGGCGCAAGCTTGGGCGAACTGGCCGGCGAAGTGGCGCGGCCGCGTCCCTTTTGCTGCTCCCTTTATGTGCCGTAATTCCTCTTTATTTCTTGTTTTTCGAATTTTTGTAGGATTTTGCTCCTACTAGTCCATGGTGGATCAATTTTCTAGCTTGCCTAGGTTTAATCTCGACCAGTGGGGTTCGAGAGATTGTGCAGGCCGCAAAAAACCTAATTTTTGCAAATTGATAAAACTAGGTTAGAAAAATTGAATTTTGCGAGTTGTCACAAAAGCAATCAATTTTGGTGAATTTTGCGCATTGATACACAAAATCACTAATTTTATCTCAGAGGGCAGCGCAACTTGCGTGCCTCTGATTTAGTACTTCCATGCACGTCTTAATCCTGAAACATTGGGAAATTCATGCTACTCAGTTGCGAGCGAACATTAATTATCATGTCATGTCAATATTAAAAGTTCAGCCGGGGAACATAGCATAGGAAAAATACTCAGCAAGCCATACATTAGTGAATAATGCAGGCGGGAGAATAATAAAATTTACAGAATATCTGGGATTTTATCAACCAACACTATTCTAGATAAATTTCATATATGAGTATACTGAATTGCTCAATACATATGTAAGTAAATTGGCATAGGCACTCATCACTTTTAAATGGATCTATTTCTTTGCAGAACGATGGCACATTAAATATAGTGTTTTACAATTTTAGCCCTGAACTAAAAACCACCATCAACATTAAGTCCCCTGCTTAGCACGTAACAGTGACATTGTTGCGGGGTAAGCACTAGATGGTGATAGACGGAAAATAAAATTAATGGGAAAGATAAAAGATGTTACCCAAGAGGCTTTAGATATATCCAAAAGTAGGGACGCGCGGCTGGCCGCCACTATGCTGCCAACGGATGCAAATATGATAGTTGTGGGCCCGGACAATCGCCTAGTGCACGGACCAGGGAGAACTCCATCTTCCACTCGAACTCAGGGGAGCTAGCAGCAACCGAAACAAGGCCGACTAGGTTTTTTGTGCTGGTGAACGGTTTCCAAGTTTCTGTGGGTGTACGGACGAAGGGTCCTTTCCCTTCTCGGATTTGGAGTGCATATTTGATATAAAAGGTACATCACCCCCTTTTTCTCGTTCACTCTACCTCTCATATCTCTTCTTTATAGCATGCGTTATTCCTTGACGTCATCATCATCAGCTCCATCACCGATAATTCCAGCCGTCTGCGGTAAGGTAAGTATGTCTTGTTCCATTTTTTCTCGTTTTTTTTTTTTTGCGGGTATGAACCCTAGTTGTATGTGCAACCTCCATAAACTTGAAAACTCATCCCAATATAAATGATCCTTCTTTGTTGGTAGTATTGGGGTGAGCACTAACAACAGCATCAGTAACGAAGTAATCAATGGCAACCAGGATCAGCGGTAAGACTAGCTGGGAGAGTCCGAGGTAAGTGCCGCTACTCTCTTCTTTTGGTAAAACCTAGTTTTAGGTTTCGGCCAAAAAAATTCCCGTAATTTTTTGTTATTGTTGGCATATAAACTTCATATTACTTCATGTAAATTCGACCATTAGTGGATATATCGAATTTTGATAAGAACTTGCATGCATGGCTCTTCTCTTTCAAAGTATGAAGTAGTGACTCCTTTTCTATCCTGCTCATTGTAGTTATTCGGAAGTAAACAGTAACGTAAGAACATTTGTTTGGATAAGATGTCACCTGGAGATATTTCCCCTATTAAGCCATGAAGTATGAATGACTCCAAAGACATGCCGAACATAGATGATGAATTCTTCATAGCGCCTTACTCAACTATGAGGACTCATCCCGGTCATGTAATAACTCTTCTTACTGATTCGGAGAATAAAGGGGTTGTTCCGTCGATTTCTCAAGAGCGTGTAATAAGGTTTTGTCTCCAAAAGAAAGAGTATCCAGCTTCCCCCATTGATTTTAAAATCTTCTATAACCCGTTGCACTTTTATGATGGATGGATGAGATATATGTTGGGAAATGATCATGTCAGGGATAATCTGATCAAAGCACAAATCGCCGAAGCTGTCAAGGCGTCTGCAACACTTCATATTAGGAAAGATGCTGCAGGTTTGATCACTTTCATTTATCGATGGTGCATGTCCACTCATACATCCATATGTAGATGGGGTGAAATGACTATCACTTTAGAGAGTGTAGCTGTTCTTCTGAACCTTCCAGTCGTGGGGAGTCTTGACTTCAAATTATCTGATGATGAAGAGGTATGGTATGCTACTCTAGTTAAAAAGATAGGAGAATATGGCTCGAAGGAAAGTGATGAAAAATGCTTCTACACTTGGTGGGTGTCTGAATGGTATCCTATGGAACCAAAATCGGGTCAGGTATTGAATGACACACTCAGTGTTGTTGCATTTTTGTGTCTGTGGCTATCTAGATATGTTTTTGATGATGGTTCTAGTGCGAAGGAAATAAGACCGAAGCTTGTTACGATTGCTATTAGGCTGGCACAAGGTGTGGTTCTGCCTATATGCGGCTTGTTTCTTGGTTCCTTGTACTCCCACCTGGATTCGCTAGCAGTAGACATGTATGCTTCCAACGGATATATAAAGATAGAATCACATATTCACATTGCTTTTCTCCAGGCATGTTTATGGGAACACTTCGAAGGTTATGCTCCTAATCCTTTAACTTCATTCTCTAGCATATACGGAGGCGCCAAAATAATCCGTTGGTTGAATAGATGCCCAAAACCTGGCCTAAAACTTATTGATTTCTTTGACAATGTGCATGCAATAAACTTTCGTCCTTGGGCCCCAGTTCACCCATCCATAGTTCAGCCGAATACTTTCTATTCCGCTTCAGGTATAACATTATATTCGGACAGAGATGATACGAGTATTGGAGAAACTGTGTTCATGCGGAGCTGCAAACCTGGATATGTTCCATCTTTTTTCATGGGCACTTTTGCGATGAATTCTTATAATATTGATAGGGCCGCTCGTCAGATGAGTTTTGATCAGGGAGTTCCATTTTGCCGTCCGTCAACAACCCCGGAAGACCTTTTAAAGTCTTTTTTGGATATTAGTGTTTACGTAACGAAGAAAAGCCTCCCATTCTTGCTCCCAGGAAGGAAACCAGCGGTAACTCCTAAGTATAAGGAATTCTGGCAGGAAGAGCTTCTTGATCTTCATCAATTCGTGAAGGAAGTCGTGACAGTTCCGCGCGGCATGCCTTCTCCCAAGACCTTAAAAAAACATCAGTTGTTGAAGCCGCTTCGTTCAAGTAAACGGAAACCCTATGGCAATCCGGTTCAGGTAAAAGCTCGTGTTTCTAAAGAAAATGGGTACAGTCCCCAGGAGAAAGAGACTAGATCAAAGAGGCATGCAGGTGGCATTCGAACGGCTTCGACAACTCCGGTAGTTTTTAATTCTTCGAATATGCAGGTACGTATGCGTTTCCTTCTAACCAGTAGAATTTTTCAAGTATTTTGGACTAACCTCTCTGAACACCTCCCTTTTTAAAAAAAACCAGGGTCTTGAGAGCATGAACGCCTTTGCCAGACTTGCGCGCAGCCGAAACATGGAACCTCCAGAGGAGAAATCCGGCAATACTGAGTCTCTCGAAGGTGAAGATGAAGGCAAAGAAGATTCAGGATCCGGCGGTGATTAAGGAAGCACTTCTAAGTGTAGTATAAATTCTAGCTCCTCCAGCAAGCCGAATAATGAACTGGTAAGTCTTTTATACGTTTTCTGACTTAAAATGATTCGTTATTTAACACAAAATAAGTATTAACCAGTGATGTTGCAGGACGAGACTGTTCCAGGAGATAATCTCGAGGTGGAGATGGATAATGATGTGGTGGGCATTATCGTTCCTTCCAAGGAGAATGAAGATGTCGCGTCCATGGTTGTAGATGCGAGTTCCTCTATGGAGCCTCCTGAAACCGACATGGCGTTAGTTGCGCATTCTGCTGCAGGAGCTGCTTTTGACCCTCCATTTGATGCTCCCCTTACAGACCACGTTTTGATTGGAGGATTCAGTGTGCCAACCAAGTATGCGGAGTTGTATACCCAAATATAGAAGAAACATGGGCACATTGCCACGACCAAGAAATCCACGAGTCGTTTTTCACTAGCCAAACGTGTTGAAGAGGCCTTGTCTTTAATTAGCGACATGTGTAATGTGACTGGACACACCGTTTCTGAAGAAGTAGTCTCAAACTGGGAGTACCATCGGGATATGTGTGTGAACTTTGAGTTTAACACATCCTGGTTCTGTGAAGGGTTTTCCAAAATCCAAAAGCTGCAAACTGAAATGAATGAAGTTCCCTCCATGGATATCATTAATCAACAGGAGGTAGAGATCGAGAAGTTATCCCAGGAGTTGAAGTTAAAGCAGGCTGCTCTCCATAACATGAAAGATGCTTTCTCTAAAAAGAATGAGCTATTGTTGGACGATTTCCCTTAAATGCTTTTATTTTTTCTGAACTTTCTCCTCTTAGGTTCTTTTTGAAAGACAAGAGACGCCTCTTTTATGGTTTGATTTTCTGGTTTTGAACTAGTGTGTGATTGTTTTGTGAGGATTTTGAGTTTATTTGAGATTTTGTTTTGGAATGATTCAAGAGTGATCTTTTCCTTAGGTATTGAAAGTTTTGAGCCATCTGGCGTGTATTACTATGCCTTCTATCTTGCCAGCATCAACGAGCTTGCAATAGCTACCCAATATAGTTTCAATAACCAGATACATCTCTTCCTTTAGAGGAAGCAGTAATATTCTTTGGATGTTGGTATCCTAGATATGTAGTATATTCCTAGAATAACTGGGTTGCTATCTTTTCTTAGTTAGTATGAGACTGATGTCTTTGTCGAGTCCTCAGTGGATTTCGAAATAATTGATTGTATATACGATTGCTTGACGAAACTTACTTGTTAGAGAAACCTCCAAACAAACAAAACTGGATTTTCCCCGGGTTATTGCTTCAAATCCAAGTCCACTACGCAGCTTTGATAACAAATAGTCTTGCTGGTTTGCTGGGGATTCTGGGTGGCATCGATGTTGATGAAGGAAGCATTCGTTTTTCTATCACGGACCTATGGGCGTCCCCAAAATCGAGTCACATCCTAGACCCTTTTGATGATTCAGAAACTTGTGCAGGCCGTAGTGAGAAGTCCCCAGCTGAGTTTCTCATTATTCTTGATGACTGCAACATCTGAAATTGGCTCAGACGGAGTCGTTATTCTTTCGATAAATAAGAAGCGCCTATTGGAGACGGGCCGTGAAAATATCTTTACGTCGATTTGTGATGGTGGCATTATCTCCAATCTAACATCTCTTGATCAGTTGGTGGGTGCCATACAGGTGGCAGTAGAACGACCTTGTCTTTCTCCCAAATTTCCAGCAATTCTAGAACTTTCCTTATTGGTAGTGGAAAGCGCGGGTACCTCGAGTCTAGTCTCTCCCGTATTAGTGGTTGTTGTCGTGGAAACTCTTGCAGGTTTTGACATGAAACTCGTTTCGAGGGGGGAGTCGAGACTTGAGCGGGTGCTGATGTGGGCGCGGATCGTTTAACTTGACAATTTGTTGAAGTGCGGCTTCTCTTGAAGGTCTTGCATCAGTAACAGCGATATGAGGCGACTGAACCAAGTACTGTTTGTTGATGCAGTTCTCATCTTCGTGAACGCTTTGGTAGATTTCTCCTTCTTCAGGTGTTTTTCTTTTCAGCAAGGTTAGGGCAGTCGCGGCTGCGGACCGTTGGACAACTCTCTGAACTTCTGAAAGGGTCTGATGATACATATTTTCCAAGAAAGCCTCGCCAGCTGGTTCCTCATACTTGTCATGCAGATATTGTGACACACTTGGTGCGTCTCTTCTTTTAGCTTTGGAAAACTGCTCCAGATCTTTATCGTTGGCTAGACTCAGCTGGTCATCCCCTTTCCTTTCCCGTTCAATACGGCTGCGTGCTTTATATTCATTGTTGTCGGCAGATACGCAAACTTTGAACAAGGATTCAATATTTTTTGTGTTCTCTCTAAAATTGGTAGCATTCCCCGAGAAAACGTTTGTTGGTTCTTGCCATAGCCGGTCTGCCATGCTCTTAAGGAAACAAAACGTCTCATTTTGCAACTTGATGATATCGGCTTGATTTGCAACGACATCTTCCGGCATCTATATTATTCCTTTCATGGTGGTTGGACTCGAGCATTCGTGGCTTTGGAAGAATTTGACTGGTTAAGGTACATCCCGAGTGGCAAGTTGTGATTGGTGAATTTTGGTTAATGACTGAATTTAGACCTAAGATCCACCATTTTGAATTTGAGAAAATTGAAAAATTGATTTTGCAACCGAGAGATCAATCTCCCACTGTGGTCGCCAATTTGTAATAGAGTAAAAACTGATTCTGCTAAAAATGGTAAATTGGGTGTGCCGCCGAGAAACGGATCTAAACCCTAAACAAATGTACTACACAGGAGTACTTTAGATTCGAGAGATCAATCTGTACAATTCTGGCCTAAACCAAGAAATGGCCATTCCAATCTTGCTTCGGTCACAAAATGAAAGATAAGGGTTGATCTTAGGGAGGGAAGCGAAGAAGGTGTTGAGATCATAATGATGAACTATGAAGGTGTGGTTGTTTTATGACTTGTATCAGAATGTGGAACTTGCTTGCAGAATGTAAGCCGTAAGTTCTTGGTGTTTTCTAGATACTTATGTTGATAACACTGTTGTTTGTTGAAATAGGTTGAAAACTTATTTATACAAGTCATAGTTGAACGCACCCTGATCTCATAGGAAGTGGAAGTAGTTGAGTGATGGAGAAGTGGAGATCGTGTAGAATGGTGAAAAACCATGTCCCTATTATGAGGGGAAGACTGGTTGGTTTCATTCCCACCACTTCTCTACTATCACTAATTGTCCGCCTTTCCTGACACTTTCTCGAATGGGCGTGTTGCACGCCGCACGCTGTAAACCGCCAGACCAATACCCTGATGAACATCCCCCAGTTTGTGACATGTTTGATGTCTCGAGTATTTTGTAGAAAATATGAAGCAAGTTGCTGAGTGGGTCTTGCTTGCAAGACCTAATTATTTTGACCAATCACGCGCAGCTAGGCTGCAGGCGGTCATATGTTGCAAGTCAAGTTGTGAGACTTGCCGCAAGAAACATCATGTAATGCTCTTAGGTTAAATAATTAAGTTATTTATGAAATCGATATTTACAAAATATCGTCCGTAATTGATGCATACAAAGCATCGCTTTTAAGCAAGCAGCTCAAAATAATCGATGTATATGAATCATCATTGTATAAAGCCTGTCTTGGTTAGTCGCGGAATTTAATGTCTTAAAAGAAGCGCGGCTGGCCATCTTTGGGTAGCTTCCAGGAGTCGCTCAAGCAGGTCGAGGGTAAGTCGATTGGCTCTCATGGAAGAGCGGCGTCCGGTGAGCACGGTGGCACCTCATTGGACACCCAGAATTAAATCTAAGACGGTCAATTTGGCTAGCCAAGTTGGATGGCTGAGATGATTTGCAGCAGTTATTGGCTGCCGTTGAATTTGTTTAGGCGCGACTAGCCATCTTTGGGCAGCTGCCAGCCATTCAAATAGGTTGAGAGAGGGCCGATCGGTCCTCATTGGAGGGTGATGGCCGGTGATTACAACGGCATCCTACTGATCGCCCGTAATTAGGTATAGGCTGGTCATCTTGGCTGGCGAAGTTTGACGGCCACGATTGGTTTGCGGAAGTTGCATACTGCCGTTGATTGAATTCGAGGCATTTAAAGCCATGTGATTTGCACACTTTGGATAATCGGTTTGTGGCAATTCTATCGTATTTAAAGCAATGCGATTAGTCGGAGCTATTGTGAAGTCGCCGGTGAACATGGCCGCGCCTTGCCGGTTGTTTGAAATTAGATATATGCCGGTCGATTCGGCTAGCGAAGTTGGACGGCCGAGATTGCTTTGCGGAAGTTATGCGCTGCCGTTGGTCGGCCTTGAGGCTTTTGAAGCCGTGTGACCAAACTACTTTGAGCTAACGGTTTGAGGCGTTAGCTGCAGGCTTGGAGCAGTTCGATTGGCCAGGGCTAAAGGCGAGTCGCCGTTGAGCATACCGGCACTTCATTGGCAGATTAAAATTTGATCTGGGCCGGTCGATTTGGCTAGCCAAGTTGGACGGCCGAGATTGTTTTGCGACAGTAATGTGCTGCCGCTAACATAAACTAGGGTTTCTTTAAGCTGCGCATCCATCCTACTTTGAGTGATCGGTTTGAGGCTTTGCTTGCAAGCTAGGAAGGCTCCGATTGGCTAAGGCATAAGTGGGACCGCCGGTGTGTACCAAGGAGCTTGTCCCGTCGTGTCAGGAGGCGGCTAGGCTTGCTAGATCAGTCGGCCAAATCGTGCAGCCATGATCGTTTTAAGACTGACATGGGCAGCCTATATTCAATTTCTTAAGGAATTACGTGTGTCGACCAACCAACTTCCAACTTTGATTAAAAGTGTAGGCTGTGTATTTAGAGCGATTTGATTGGTCGATGGGAAAGAGGGGCCGGCAGGCAGCAACATGGGCATGGCCGGCCGATGGTACGGAGACGCAAGCTTGGGCGAAGTGGCACGGCGCGTCTCTTTTGCTGCTCCCTTTATGTGCCGCAATTCCTCTTTATTTCTTGTTTTTCGACTTTTGGTATGATTTTTCTCATACTAGTCCATGGTGGATCAATTTCCTAGCTTGCCTAGGTTTAGTCTCGACCAATAGGGTTCGAGAGATTGCGCAGGTCGCAAAAAACCTAATTTTTGCAAATTGATAAAATTAGGTTAGAAAAATTGAATTTTGCGAGCTGTCACAAAATCAATCAATTTTGGTGAATTTTGCGCATTGATACACAAAATCACTAATTTTATCTCAGAGGGCAGCGCAACTTGCGTGCCTATAATTGAGTACTTCCATGCACGTCTTAATCCTGACACTTCTGGAAATTCATGCTCAGCTGCGAGCGAACATTAATTGTCATGTCATGTCAATATTAAGAGTTCAGCTGGGGAACATAGCATAGGAAAAATACTTAGCAAGCCATACATTAGTGAATAATGCAGGCGGGTGAATAATAAAATTTACAGAATATCTGGGATTTTTGCAACCAACACTATTCTGGATAAATTTCATATATGAGTATACTGAATTGCTCAATACATATGTAAGTAAAGTGGCATAGGTACTCATCACTTTTAAATGACTCTATTTCTTTGCAGAACGATGGCACATTAAATACATGGTTTTACAATTTTATCCCTGAACTAAAAACCACCATCAACAACTGGCAAGAAGAGAGAAAAATATTGGATACAAATTTAATTTGTTCGTAATTGGCCTATTAAATTTAAAATCCAAAAAAATCCTTCTCTTGTGACTACAGTAAGGTCGCTCATGTCGTTCTTTCGGGAATGACATAAATGGGGGAGAGGTTTTTTTTGAACTTGTGCTTAATGGTAATATCTTTGTTGGGAGTGCGGATGTGGAATTATAGGAGATGCTTGTGCCATATGTCTCCTTGACGCAAACCGAGTTTTCTTGGTTGAAATCGTCTAAACTAAAGGTTGGTATGTCATGAAACTCTTTTGATTAATTCATGATTATCCCTATTTTTCACCCTTGCCAATTTTACTGACAAAAAGGGGGAGAATTATTAAGTAGTATCTTACTACATACATATGGGTTTTTACGAAGCATCATGTAGGGGGGGTGAATTATTATCTATATGCTTTACCTATTTTGCAAAAGTAGTATGTATTGACTAAAGGGGAGAACATATATCACCATAGTATTGCTTCAAAATTGTGGTGCAATTGAATTTTGAGGAAGGTGACAATACTATGTTTATGTATAACGACTAGTGAGTAGATTTATTTACCACATTCTATAAACAGATCTTATTGAACATTCTCATAAGTTGTTATCGCTACGGATCTTCAACAACAAAGTGCTGAACGAACACATGCAGAACATTAGAAGAACTTGAAGTACGAAGAATTCAAGACGTGTGTTGAAAAACCAAGAAAATCAAGCATAGTGGATTGAGCTGAAAAGTTTATTTATTGTATACATATGTATTGAATAGTTTTGTCACTAAAATTGACAAAGGGTGAGATTGTTAGAGCATTGTACGGTTGAACCTACAAGTTTTATTATCTCAAGCTTGTTGTCAATGTTAGGTGATCAAAACTATATCTTCATTTCTAGTCTACTAAGTCAAGTTTCGGATAGGTTAAAATTGTAGTTAAGTATCAGAGATCACCCTTGAAGACTGAAGATCGACGAAAAACATTTTGGAGAACTTCTGTATCAGGTATGTGAAGACGGAACCATTTTATTTTACTCACTATACCATCATTCTATTTATTGAGACTATGTCGTATGACTTATAGTAGATTAACAAAAAAGATGTTTCGAGTCAAGCTTGTCTTGTGAAAAATATTTAAATATGATTTAGCGATTGGATGTTCAAAGGTCCTTAACAATATTAGTTATGAATTAATTTGTGGATCAATTGAAAATTGCCCATACAAATGATTCTATCACTTGGGAATGTTTCAATCATCAAAAGCGAGATATATGAGCTTACTGAATTTCTACTCAGGGTAGGTTGGTGAACTCAGTTTGCAAACCATAGATATCTGAGATTCAGAAATACAAGAAGTTAGGCGAACCAGTTCGAAAAACATAAGTACAGTTGGGAGCAGTTCACGAACCTGGTTGACGAACCTTGGTGAACTGAATTTTATAGGTTGGATTAATTGGCTAGGAGTTGGGGAACCTAGTTCACGAACTGTGGTCAAATGAGTTCCGGAGTCTAGTCGGGTTGGCGAACTCGGTTCACGAACCATTGCACTCTGACTCGTGAACAAGCCCAACGGTTGGCGAACCGTTGTACCAACTGTCCTGACAATGTTTAGCAGATGCTCAAAGACTTATTATTGTAATATGTTTAGCATTGCTAGAACTCTCTTAAACACTTCTAATAATTCAATGATTTATTAAAACACAAAGATGTTTGGATCATGATTAATTAATTAGGTGTTTAAATGAACATCAAGTAGAGTTTAGTTTTTTGGCTTATTTTCCAAGCCGAACAGTCATTATACACGGTTACTGAACTCGGTCTAACTGAACCTATGTGTATAGTTTTCTATTGTAGATTGAAGACCTATTTTGTTTGTTTGATTCTCAAGTTATCTTATCTTGAATTCTAAGCTAACCCTAGTCTTTGAAAACTATAAATAGAGCATCTCTGCCAACTAGGAAACTCAATCCCTGACACTTTGTGTCCTAGTTGATTCTAGAGTCGCCTCTATTGACCTTTTAGGTCTACGACTCAAAATACTTCTCTTAGGGATTCGTGAATCCAGGTACGACTATCTTTACCTTGATAGTTCGTGAATCCTGATTTTTTTTACTGTTATCGGGGTTTTCGTAATATCTTTCAGGTAAGACAGATAGTAGTTACAAAGTTCTCTTCGTCTCAGACTTTGTGATTCCTTAAGATGAATATCTAAAGACTGATCTTAGTTGATCTTTCGAAGATTGTTATTGAGAGGTGGTTAAGAATCTAGGATGCTCTTCGGGAGTCATAAGTTCCGGACTTATGAGGTTTGCTAGCTTTTTATTGCAAACAGATTCTCACACCTTGATCTTTGATCTAAACGGAAATCAATAGGCTTATCTGTTATAGGTAGATTGGTATCAAAAGTCTTCACTTCGGCTGAAGCAACTCTTAGGATATAAAATACGTCAGCTAAGGGATCAAGTGCGTAGAACTTTGTGAGGTTCAATATACGTAAGGATCGCGAATGTAACTGAATCGCTTAGAGGGTGGAATCGATCTCAACTACATTCCAGTCCGAAGTCTGATAGGAGGCTAGTATCTGTAGTGTCTTAACACAGTATGGTGTTCAATATGGACGAGGTCCGGGGTTTTTCTGCTATTGTGGTTTCCTCGTTAACAAAATTTATGGTGTCTTGTGTTTTTCCTTTTCCGTATTAAATTGTTTATCTTTATAATTAGATTTACACAGGTTTGTACGTATTCAATCTACGTAGATAAGTCCTCTTAATTGTAGTCGATTACGAGACTAGTCTTTTGTATAATTCATATATTGAAAGATAGATAATAACAAGTTTAACAACTTGGCAGAATTCTGATTGAATTATTTGGATACGTCGAGATTGATCTTGGATATTGATTTTTGAGGTCATCCAAGTACTCTACTTAACAATTAGGTTCACAGACCTTGAGTGTATATACATACTGATTGAGTAGAGGTTGAGATATTAATTCTATACATATTCTTTTGCTAAGTTTTGCATATACAGGTTGCCGAACGAAAAAGTTGGGTGTATTTGGTATCCCCTGCATTTTCAAACTCAACTATTACCCTTTCCTTTACCTGTTGTTAAGGGTTTTAATCATGAAAACTCAATCGTAGCTAGGATTTTCTCAACGTCAAATTTCAAAAAAACCAACATAGCTAGAGATTTAAAGTTCAAATGGGGTAAAAATATTAAAAGTAAAATAAATTGGGTGTAATGTGTTCATTATTTCTTTATCGGAACGTGATACCATGATCAGAATCCTTACAAATGTCCCTTGGCATCTATATGGCGATGCCTTCCCTTTGGCAAGATGGTATCCGGGGATACAAATAGAAAGGAACAACTTAAAAAGAATTGCAGTTTGGGTAAATTTTTTAGACTTGCATCTTTTCATTACAATGAGTACGTTATAGCCCAAATGGGAACTCATCTAAGTTTGGTAACTAAGATTTCTCCTACAAATGCAATCCCTGGTCCTGGTCAAGATGTATGTGCTAGGATTGATATTAACATTGAAAAGCGTCAAACTACTTTTTCTAGAGTAAAAGTTGGTCAGCATCCTAAATCATTAGTTGGTTTTATTTACTTGGACCTGCCGTTTAGAATGTGTAACTTATGCAACTGTCTAGGCCACATAGAGGATTCTTGTGTTATTAAACATAGCCAGCCTCTTGAAAGTATTTATGATGATGGTCCAGACTCTGATTCGGAAGAGGAATCTCAGAGTTGGGCATCAGATTTCAAAGTGCTCATAAATGAACAGTTAGATAGAGAAATGGTCTCTGACGCAGCTATTGAATCACCATTGTCTTTTCATTCCCCTGACTAAGTACTACAAGCTCAAGATTTTTCACCCAATCTCTTTCCAATATCCGTTTGCATATTTTCTCGGCTGAATAAGAGACAGAGGATCTAGTTTTTCTTAACTCGGTGAGTTATATTCTAGGCAAAAGGTAGAGAGTTAGGGAATCTCCTCTATCTCCTCTTTTTCCATCTTTCTCCCCTTCCCAAGAGATTTCTGACTCAAACTTTAAGATAAGGAATTCGGATCTTCTCCAAGATGTTGTAAACCAAATCTTATCATCACCATCTAATAAGGATAATTTCATACCTCTGGAGAATGTAATCATTCAAATTGATGACTCAATTGAAGAATACTTTACCCCGGATAAAGATCCCTCGATTCACATTGACTTACCTAAACCAGCACTCTGCATTAGTTTTTCTGATTCGTCTGTTTTGATAGAGTTTCCTCATTCATCTTATGCATCAAATGAAACCATCATTTCAATAGTTGAAGATTCTCTATTTTTTGCATCTGAGGGAGATCCATTGTTTTTCTAGTTTTAATCAATATATGTCATTTACCATGGGGTCATGATCTCTATCCAAGGAAACTCTCTCCATAAATGAAAAGATTGAGCTTTTACAAGTCTAGGCTGCAGAACAAGGCAAAGAGGAAAGCCAGGTATGGTTCCTCTATTTCTCTTTAATCTACTATTTCTTTATATCATGTCACTTAGCAATTGGTGATTCTTGTCAGCTGTGCTTTGCCTGTTTCTTGCTTGAATCTTAACTTCCATCTATTTTTGCTAAAATTGTTTTGCCTTAACTGCAGTAAGTATCTTCTTTTGTAATTAGATTGTTTACTTTATTAATCCGAGGTAAATAGACTCAGGAACTTTAAACATGAAAATCCTGGCATGGAACGCAAAAGGGTGTGGTTAGAAGAAAACTCAACAACACTTAAACACTCTTATAAATACTGGAAAAAAAAAGGAAGTTTTGTTTCTCTCTGAAACTAAGTCAAAAGGGGGTTTAATGAGAAACATTCTAAATTACTTCCCCAACACCACACATATAAAATATGTGGGGGGATAGCAATTGCTTGGGTGGATGGGTTTCACTTTGAAGTGGTGCAGTGGAACCCAAATATGATAAACATCATTGTTAAAAACAATTTCCACTCAAAGGAGTGGTTACTAACTTGTTTTTATGGTTCACCAAGACACGAACATAAACTAGAAATTATGGACTATTTAGAAGATATTGCGTAAAGAATAAACCTAAACCATATGCCCTAGCTAGTAATAGGAGACTTGAACATTATCTTTAACGGTGAGGAAAAAAAATAGGTGGCCTGCCCTTTGATAGGAAAAAAAAATTGAGCCAATTAAAGAACTGGATTAGAGGATTAAGGTTTCAAAGGTAACATCTTTACTTGGAGTAATAAAAGAGAAGGAACGGATAATATAAAGCAAAGGCTTGACAGGGCTTTGGCAAATGCGAAATGGATTCTAGAATTCAAAAAAGCTTCTCTTGAAAACCTTGTGACAATAGGCTCTGATCATGGGCCTATTTGTTTATCTCGTAACCCTGTTCACTTGCATTTAACCCCAACTTTTAAATTTTACAATACCTGGTTAAAAGAGCCTTATTACATAGAAGTTATTAAAATTTCTTGGAAAACCAACACAGATAGGCCTGTTTTGGATCTACTAGAAAACATCACTGTCTTAGGGAAAAATCTCAGCATTTGGAAGACAAATGTATTTGGAAAACCTCATTAAAAAATTAAAAATATGTAAAAATTAATTGAAAATCTAGATGCTAATAATTCAGGGGATACAAACACACCTATGATAAATAAAAAGTTAGTTGAACTTGAAACTCTGTATTCAGGAAGAAATATCCAAGCAACAGTCTAAAAACAACACAATAGCTTAGGGGGAAACAACACAATAGATTTTTGCATGTAACTACTTTAAATAGAAGAAAAAGAAATCACATAGGTTGCATCAAAGATTCAAATGACAATGTGATAAAATTTACAATAGAAATAGAGGAAGTCTTGACTTCCTATTTTTCCAATATGTTTTTGAAATCAAATCAGAATACACAGGAGAAATTTTTTGCTTGTATTCAACCGTGCATTTCTTTGGATGAGAATAATGCCTTAACTTCCATACCCTCACCAGAACAGATATGGGATGTAGTGAAAAAATTAAAACCAAATAAGGCCTCCTAATCCAATATTTTTTCAAAAACAGACACCTTGACAACAACCTAAATAAAACTTTCTTGTTTCTTATACCTAAAATAAAAAAATCCGAAAACTTCGGCAGCCTACAGGCCAATTGGCCTGTGTAATACACCTTACAAAGTTATAGCTAAGCTAATGGCTAATAGATTTAAAAAAAATATTATAAAAAATAATCTCACAATTACACTCAGCTTTCCTCTCTTCAAGACAAATCTCAGACAACATTATTGTTGCTCATGAGATAGTTCATCCAAAGAAGAAAAGTAAAAAGAAAACGGGAAACATATGAGCCAAGATTGATATGTCAAGGGATTTCGACAGGGTCAACTGGCAATTTTTGATTAAAACCTTAAAAACTTTTGTTATTTCTTATAATTGGTGTGAACTAATTTTTCAGTGCATCTTCACTTCGTCTATCGTTGTTCTTCTCAATGGCAATCCTTGTGAAGAGTTCATACCATCAAGAGGGATCAGATAAGGGGACCTTTTATCCCTTTATCTATCCATCCTTAGTATGGAGGTGTTCTCTAGACTGCTAATTCATTTAGAATCAAATAAAAAAGTTATAAGGATTAAACTCGCACCAAAATCAACCCAAATTTCACACTTATTCTTTGCAGACGATTCACTCTTGTTCACCAGAGCTAACTTAGGGAGCTGCAAGAACCTCTTAGATGTTATTAACATGTTCAGTACATCTTCGGGCTAAGTAATCAGTTTCATAAAATCGGCTTTGTTCTTTAGTAAAAAAGTACATAACAAACATCAAGGAACAATTTCTAGGATGATGAAGATAAAGAATATTAACATAAAGGACAAGCACCTAGGTGTACCCATGTTCATTGACAGGTCAAACCTAATGGCTTTCGATAACATTATTGAGAAAAATTCTCTCTCAACTAAGCAAAATCGTTTTGAACAAAACAGTTCTTTTAAGCATGCCTATTTTTAGCATGGAATGCTTTGTTCTTCCAAAAAAATCACATCGAAAATCAACGCTATACATCACATTTCTTGTGGGGAAAACATACAAACTCAAAGGGTATTTACATAAAATCTTATGATTTTCTGTGTAAACCAATTGAATTAGGGGGCCTTGGTTTCAAAGAACCAAATAAAGTGAATCAAGCTATGATTAGTAAAATAGCATGAAGACTTGTCAGTAACCCAGACAATTTGTGCACCAAAATCCTAAAAGATAAATACTTTAGGAAAACAAGGGTTTTACAGGCCAAGAAAAAAGACAAGTCTGCATGGATTTGGAATTGCATTTTACTAGGCATAGCTCACATTAAGCAATATAGTATTTGAGAGGTGGGAGATGGGAAATCGATCCACATCTGGAATGATAAATGGCTACTGGGTAGATATAAAGTTTTGGCATAAACTTCGACTCAAATCAACCACAACATAACACTTATTTCTTAGTTAATCAACTCGGAAACTAAGAAGTGGAACAAAAATATTTTACAGTCTTTATTTAGCAATGCATAGGTTAAAGAAATCTTAAACATCAAGCTCTAAACAACACATGATGGAATGCTCAAACATGATAAACTAAGATGGACACTAACTAAAACTGGAGAGTTCAGTGTTAACTCTCTTTACACCAAGTTGTTGATTCCATCAAACTCTATCTCTATTGAATCAAAAAAAATTATGGAGAGAACTGTAGAGTATGGATACATCACAGAGGATCAAGTTATTCGTTTGGAAATGTTTGCAAGATGTTCTACCAACCATACAAAAGCTTGGCTCTATTTTAAATGTGGAAATACAGTGTGTCTTCTGTTAAAAGGAGGTGGAATCCACACAACAATTGTTTTTCGATTGTGATTTTGAAAAAGCAATCTGGAACTTACCACCAATGGTAATACAGGGAGTATCCTCTGACCTTACTCATAATAATTCTTTCTTACAACATTACAATGAATGGAGAAAGGGGAATAACACATGCATATCGATGGCTCTAGCCTCTACCAAATGTTGGCACATTTGGAAGGAAAGATGCTCAAGGGTTTTTGATGATAAAAACTCTTCTCCAGAACAAGTCGCAAACCAAATAGCTTGTCACTTTCAATATTGGCATCCAACTTTAGACAAATCTCTATCTGAACTCTTTCAACCAAAAGCACAAAAGAATATATATTGGTCCTGCCCTAGGACGAATGTTTTCAAAATCAACTTTGATGCTTCCTGGATTTCTGAATTAATTAATGTTGGTTTTGGTTCGCTGTTATAAAACCATACAAGAACTTTCAAAGGAGCTTACCGTGGAGTCTGCAGAACTTCATCAGCAAAAGAAGCAGAAGACGTAGCTGCTCTGCAAGCAGTGATCTTGGCTACAAGGAACAATATCACAAATTTGATCATTAAATGAGATTGTTTAGCAGCTATCAAATATCTACAAGGCACAAATGGCTCAATCAGGTGGCAATGTAAACCTATTTTGGATGAAGCTCGTATTCTGGCAAACAACTTGGTCTCTTTTTTGGGCTTTCAATTTACAGATAAAAGCGCAAATGGAGCAGCATACCTAGTAGTCAAGGAAGGAAGAAAATATAATGTTTTTGTTTCTTGGGAGGATTCTCCTCCTTTGTTTTTAATTCCTAGAATTACTTTCAATTCTGTCAAGTCTCTTAATGTACACATGGAACTATGTTGTAACCCCAACCGATCAAAAAAAAAAATATTGTTGTGACCCCAGGAAAAACTAATCTCTCTGATTTAGTCATCACCATAACCACCTTTTTGGTGTAGGCTGAATCACATGATTAGTTGTCCCTTTTTCTGCTATATACTCCCTCCGTCCCAAATTAGATGAGCTAGTTGGTTTTAAATTTTGTCCCATAATAGATGAGTTATTTCTCTAATCAAGGGGATATTTCTAAAACTATGTTGTTAATTGATTATTGTTACTATAAGAAATATATGTATAATTTGATAGCCATGTTTATATTCGTTACGTAGGTGTTTTAAAATGCTTTTCAACGATATAAAGTTTACGAAAAACCGTGGTATAGTTTAAGAGATAAATCATTTCTAAATTTTACAAGTTATTATCCATAAGGGTATAATTGTAAAAAATACTTAAACATACTCCCCTTTCCTCCTTGCCTTAAAATTGTGCAAACTACAGCTAGCTCATCTAACTTGGGACAAGGGAGTATATATCTGGTCTTCGAAACGAAAGAAGAAAAAAATCAGTGCACCGCCTAGTTAGCAATTCGGGGTACGGGTAGTAGTTCGGGACGGAATACGTACGGGAATTATACGGATTCGGATAAGTCGGATTCAGTCAAAAATCCGGTCAACGGTTCGTTGTTCGGACAGTAGTTCGGAACGGCATACGTACGTGCATATTCGTTTTATAAATGTGAGTTCGGCACTTAAAATTCGGCTTACATATATGATAAATTGATAAGTATTATGACCTTATTACGAGACTAATTTTATTTGTATATGATTTATAAGATGGAAAAAAACATTTTAGCGTGATTATTTAACAAGAAGTAAACAATTTAATCGCATAAATGTATTATAAAACGAGTTTATAGACTTTTAAACAAAAATCAACACATAAAACACTGGTTAAACAACTACCAATAGAAAAATTTAACCGAATAATTGTATTTAAATATAAAGTATATACAAAATCAAACAAAAACCAATCAACAGAACTCTGGTCAAAGAGTTACCTATGGGAGTTCTAGTTCGGAAATATCATTTGGATTCGGTCAGTTCGGATACGTTCGCGAATCATTCGTGAGGTCCATATAATCCACGAACTAAGTTCGGAGTTCAAATAGTTCGGAAATATCATTCGGAGTCGGTCGGTTCGGATACGTTCGCGAATCATTCGGAAATGGTTCGGAGAATTACTAACCGTAGCATGGTCTGACTAAGTGCCACGTGTCAACTCATAACTCATAGTGTAGACCTTTTTAAAGTGCCTGCTTTCTTATCACTCGTACATATGATACCGTGGCAAATCGCTATTTTATTCATGACGATAATACTGAATTAAATATTTAAGACAAACAAACAGGAAATAGCCGGTTAGATATTATCTTAACTTTAGACTCTGTGGAATAGCAATTACCTAATTTACCGGTTAAACCAGTAGTTTCACACTATGACTTCCTAGTTCCCATGAATCAGTTCCGGTCTTACTCGATTCTCTCTACTCTCCTTTTTCACTTGCTTCTTTACTCAGCTATTTGATCATCATTTTGTTCTCTTTCCTCAAGGTAATTTTGATTCTATTTACTAATTTCTGTTTGTTTACTTGTTAATATCTCCATCAAAATCTACTATTTTGTTAATTTATTTATTTTTTGTTAAGAGTTTGTAATTTGAAGTTCTGAACCTGTTCTCTTACTTGGTTTGTTATGTAGAAGTGCTTACAATTACTTTCTGTGTAAAATTAGCTTTTTAAATTGGATTCTCTAGTCTTGACTTTTATGATGATCTTAATTTGTTCTTTGTTTACTTGGTAGTTTTAGTTGTTTGTTGTAAACGGTGGAATTTGTTGGACTTAAGCTTTTCTGTGGTGGTTTTTAGTTGTTGTAGATTTCCTAAGAGCAGTTAAAATTGATTTTAGAGGTCTACTGGTAGGTCCTTGGGACAATAAAATTGTTGCATTCTGCTTTATTTGGCATCTCTTGCTACACACAGGATTTAGTATCCTAGTGAGGGTTTCATCTTTTGCAGATTGCCATTTTGTTTTTGAGGACACAAATATTGTTGATTCAGAATTTGGATCAATGTACTAATAATATTCGAAAGGGATGCCATTTCAGGGACTTTACCGGTGTTGAAATGAAGGGTGCAACTGCGAAGGGAAAGGGGACAGTGAAGGACAAAAACGAAGTGTTGAAGCCTGTAGACGACAAGTACGTAAGCTTATATTGTTAAAAAGTGATGAATGCATAATTCCCTTGTTTCAATTGCGGTAGTTGTCTTTGTGTTCTCCAGGCTTAGGGTTCTTTTTCGTTCTGCAATGGGTATGGAATTTGGCAAACATTTTGGTAAAAGGATTTTGTGTTTTCCACTTTTCTAGAAGGGTTGGAAAGCGGAAAGCGGCTGCTAAGGCAAAAAACAGTAGCAAAAATCAGACGAAGAAGGAAAAGTTGGCCAGCAAAGACCCTAACAAACCAAAGAAGCCCGCTAGTGCCTTTTTTGTGTTCATGTGAGTTTGCATGATGTTGTAATTTTGATTTTTTATTGTTTACAGAAATTTTGCTATGATTAATGTATTGTATATATCTTGCAGGGAGGATTTTAGGAAGACTTACAAACTAGAGAACCCTCATGTGAAAGGCGTAGCAGCAGTACGTCATATCTGTGGATTGAGTCTCTTTATCTAGAAGATTGGAAAAGATATTTACTTTATCGTTTTGATGTTTTTGTGTCCGGATTACTTTAGAATCTTTTGTTTGTTGGATGCTTCAATTATAGGTTGGGAAAGCTGGTGGAGAAAAGTGGAAGTCCCTTTCTAATGCGGTATGTAGTGAAGCACATTCACCGGAAAAATAGCTAGAAAGTCACATTGTTCTGCATCTAAACAAAGTTAACTAGCCTTCAATATTTGATTCTTTTGTTGACTGGAGTTGCAGGAGAAATCCCCATATGAAGCTAAAGCTGCCAAAAGGAAATCTGAATATGATCAAGTCATGGCTGCTTACAACAAAAAACAGGTAATGATACTTTGAACTTAACTTGTACTGCACTTCTGCCTTACACAAGGTAAAATCATTCCTTGTTAATTATTTGTTTGACTTATGTTCACAGGAAAGTATCGCTGATGACGATGAGGAGGAGTCTGATAAGTCAAAATCTGAGGTGAATGATGACGATATGGGAAGTGGGGATATAACTACCCTATGTTCTTGGTTTAATTTGCATTGTGTGATTATAGATGTCTTCTGCAACTAACTTCCTATAATCCAAGAAAAGTCAATGTAGTTAGGCTTATCTTACATATATTGCGGATGATGTGGGCTGATGACACAATCCATATGTATCTATGTGGTCAGATAATGCCACGATACTAACTAAATATTTGGTCTAACTAGTAACTGGTGTATAGACAGAGAATGTGTTAGTGTTAGTGATTCCCTTTAAGTATAACCATTACTTGTAATTAGATTGTATCAGTACAATGTGCCACGGATGTTAGAAGATTCTTGGAACAAGCTCTCTTTGTGTCATACTGTCAAGGATATGTGCATTACTTTATTTCAGATCGTAGTTGGAGCTATATTGTATCAGTACAACGTGCCACAGATGTTGGAAAATCTCTCTGTGTAATTTGGTCAAGGATATGTGCATTATTATAGATTGTAGTTGGAGCTATATAGAGTAGAATGATAAATGTTGCCAGGCATCAAAATATCAATATTTATAATGCTCGAAATTTATTCTTGAATTTTTCCAGTTCTTAATCTTTATAGCCATGACTTATTACGGCAATTTGAATTCTGAAATTCAGTTAGTTTTCAAGTATCTTCTTGGCTCTTTGTTTTTCAAGCAATTTGTTGCACCAACCCTGTCTGTTGTTTTCTGCTTTCGGTTTTAATTAAAATTGTTCCACAAATTGCAGGAAGATGAAGATGATGAGGACGAAGATGAGGATGATGATTGAGTTGAGGGTGCTATCTAACTTCAGGAGTTATGGTAAATCCAGGCTATTGACTGTGGATTTTGTATGATCATACCTTAAGTTGTGTGTGGTTGCGTTTTGATGTGGAAAGAAATGCAGCCTTACCGCTGACTTGTTTCATGTTAGGTTCACTTGTGTATTTCTGAAGCATGTGTTTGTGTAAGATATTATGTATGAATGGTTCATAACAATATCACCCTCTTTCAGTTTCCTCCAAGTTTAAATATATTTGGATGTTCATCGTCACTCTCACCCTGTTGCTCAGAACTAGACTAGTATAAACATTTTTTGAACAAGGAACTTATCGGCGCTTCTGTTGGTTTTTTCTGCAATTCTTTTTTATCTGACAGTATGAGTTGAGTGGGGGAGTATTGAATTCAGGCAATGATCCGAACAAGAATAGTAGTCTGTAGCGATGTTGAAATTCAGGTGGTGACCCAGTAACTCAGTCACCTCACCACTCTCAAGTAGCAGCAACCGACTGAACGACTTCACTTCTCTAAATAAGCATTTGCTTATTATGCTTTATGTTTCATGTATGCATATATTCGTTGTTGGACACTGTGAACTCCAAATTTTTGTGCCTTACCACTACTACTCTTTCAATCTGGGAGAGTAGTAGTGCCTTACCACTACTACTCTTTCAAAATCGGACAACTTTTTATACAGTTGTGTAGTTGCTAGTTAAGACATAGCTCTGGGAGATGGATATGATTAGGGAATTTGGGTTAGAAGATTGATTCAATTGGCATTTTCCTTTCAGGAAATGCCAACAGTATAACGAGGTATAATTGGGTATGTCCTGTATTTCCTTTAAAGTCTTTCTTTTCTCAGAATTTCTACCCCTATAACAATTCACTGTGGAACTGAACATGTTCCTGTCTGAACTCTGTGGTTTTCTACACTGACTAAAATTGAGGACTTTGTGTGGAGATTTAGGAAAGGCAATGAAAGTAGTTCAAGCACGTGAAATAGCTGATGTCTATTCCCGTACCTCTAAAAAGCTGAACCAGACAAACTGAGATTTTTCTAACTTCCCAAGTATCTCCCATTCACTTCAGAACCTTTTACCCAGAGAGTCGCAATCCAAGACCTCCCACTTACCGTCTTTCCAACGAATGCAACACCCTTTTTCGAAGTAGGTGCCTGGTACTGATGACTTGCATGTGCACGCATCAGAAGAAGAGCATTGAAGAAAGTAATTAATGTTAATAACCGAAGCTGCTGCATATCTACCGGTTTTATACACCGGATGTCCATCCTGACTTGACTGACTATGTTGAGGCACCAACAGTGGCAGGGGAGGCTCAAGGAAAAAACCATGGTCGTCCAAGGAAAATTGTTTTTATTTATTTACCATAAAGGATTTCACAAAAATATGCTCCAAATCTCCCTTACATTTGGCATTAGCCGCATTACATTAGTCTTTGAAGGTAAATTGGGTAGCGCTTGAGAGTCCTAGTTGTAGGGAAAAACACAAGCTTGTCTTCCTCTGCCGGAGCCCAACTGCATGTTTTACAGAATTCTACTTTAGAAAATGAAAATGTACAAACAACAAAAGAATCATACGGTAAAAACAGAAGATAGTAATTATTACCTAAAAGTGGTGACAAGGTGATGAAGGAAGACGGAGATTTCAACTCTGGCTAGTTCATAACCAGGGCAGAGTCTTGGGCCACCTCCAAATGGTGTAAACAGATTCAACATCATTTTTGATGGTCCTACTACTTGATCTGTATCCCCCCTTTTCTGAAATAACAATTATGGTCATTCAAATTCTTGTCACATATTTATTACACAACACAGATCAGAGAAGAAAAGAATAGCATCATGAAACACCTAGAGAGATAAAAAAAGCAAGTAATAGAGACCTGCTGCCATCTCCAAGGAATGAATGAAGTAGCTTCTTTAAAGTGATCTTGATTAAGATGAACTGCCCTAAATGATGTAAACACCTTGCATCCCTTGGGAATCGTGTACCCTGTCCATTTCCATTCATGCACATCATCAGAATAAGTGATGATAGCAATATCAAAAAAAATCAGAATAAGTGAATTACAGTCAACCCAAGTCAAGAATCGAATAGACTCTAGTGCTTTGCCCCTTATATCTGGTCCCATGTAGGTATATGTTGCCTCAAAAAAAGCAAAAGTACACCCCAAGAAGACACATTGCAATAGACTCTAGTAGTTAGGATGAATACTAGTAATTGTATGTTTAAAAAGCAATTCAGTGGGATTGTATTATGAACAATTAGAGGAATTCTTCGAGATACGTGTCGAACAATTGTTTTACATCTCTATTTAGAATCTAAATAAGATTACTGACCTTTGATGCTGACGTCTGTCATTGCTCTTCTAAATACTCCACTAACAATGTTAGCTACTCTCAGAGTCTCGTTAATTACCTGTTAATTAATAATCAAATAGTAACACATCAAAAACAAATAAACAGAAAACCTTAATTCATTAGCTATTCCAACAGAAACAAAAGAAAACTTTATTGATTGATAAATTTAATAAGTACGTACACATTGAGTAAAAGGCATATTGTACTTGTAATCACTCCACTCTAATTGCCCATCTTTTTCTTCCTTCTTTGCATTCTTTATCTGTTCATGTTCTTCCTGTACACAAACAAAAAGCATAAGGCTTATCTTAAATATAACCCACATTTTTATTAACCATAACCCATTTGACTTTGGTCGATATAATTTGACTGTAATTTTAAGTTTGACCTTTTTTATTATTAATCATAGCCCACAAACTAGTTATGAGTCATAGCGAGTCGGGAAATCGGTAACTCGATGATACAGTAGAAAAAAAATAGCCCTCCTGTTTAGATCTCCATCTTCTAGGTGCTAGCTCCACCATCATTCGTTCTTGAATTAAGCTATCTAGCTCCAAGCACAAGAATAACGGAATATATAGTAAGAGACCCCATAAAAATATCAGGACACTGTTGATTTATAATCACTGCACATCTTTCCTCGTGTTGGTGAACTTTTGCTCTGAAGCAGTATTTCCTATCTTAATGCAAGATCACACACTTTTAAGGCAATTTACAAACAAGTATATGCCAAATCATAATCATAATCAAATAATTTAGTATATTGTAATACGTAGCAATGAAACTATCCTCGACTTGTACCTCTCCAAATTTTATTAGAAGTTTCGGAAAATAGGAGAAAAAGAAATGATTAGCAACCAACTATTACTCTTAGGTCTTAACTGTACACTAAAAGCTATATATAAAATGTGTATACTTGTGATACCGTAGACAATACTAGCCACAAACTATAGATTTGTTCAGTAATCATATTATTCATCTCTTATTCACATTATACTCGATTACGAAAGGAAAAAGATGCAGCAGTTTTTCAAACTCTTATTAGATTACCTGCAAAGGTAAAACATTAAAAACTTCTACGAAAACAACAGTAGTTTTGTCCCCTGTTGATTGATTAACTACTAAGGCTTAGTTTGGTATTGTTACGGTTTTTATAAAAGCACTTTTCTGCTGTGCTGTGAGAAATAAGCAGTTAGACGTTTGGTAAAATATCAATTAAAGTTAAAGCTGACTAAAAAAACAATCAAAGTGTGTTTGGTAAAATATCAGATCCAACTATTGTTGTTGTGGAAAATGACAAAAACAGACATATCTCTGAAAATAATTTTATTCAATTTTATTGGGTTTAAAAATAATTAATTTTTTTAATATTAAATATAAATATATAGAATATTAAATTTACTAATTGTTACTATTAATATGATTATGATTATTAAAAAAATTATTTTACTTAACAATTTTTTAATATAGATAATTTTCAAAAAAAATTTAAAAAAATTAAAATTAAAATAAAATTAAGTAATTATTTAATTATTTTTATTTTTGACAAATTAAATGAAATGATATCATAAAATAGTTTGAAAATAAAATATAATAATATTTAAAGAATAAAATATAAGAAATAAATAAACTGATTGTATATACATTTAAGGGTAAGTTTTGTCATTTATAAAATAAAATAGGGACAAAACCGATATATCAAGCATTAAATTTTGGTGGAACCAAAGCTTATGCTTTTGTAGCTTTTAAAAGTTCCTCTTCCCCAGCTTTTAAAAATTGAGGAATCTGGGAAGTGCTTTGGATAAAAAGCACTTTGATTTTTTTTTACCAAACACCAATTTCAAAAATTATTGACATATATAGGTTTTGAAAGTGCTTTTGGAAAAATAAAAGCATTACCAAACCAAGCCTAAGACTCAAAGGTTAGAAACTAATCACTTTGAAAAGATAATTATACCAACAAGCACTACTCAATTCAAGGCACCTTCAGAAAACGGAAAACTCCGTGATTCATACAATGTGTTTTAATCATGTAGAGTAGGAAAACAAAGATATAATATATACATACAAAATTCAGAAAAATACGAGAAAGAAAATTGAAATGCAAAACTGGTTGGAATAAATTGAAGCGCCGGGTCCAGAATATTCTTTCAGCTGAATTTGTTAGGAACCACAAGTAAGTTTGCGGATAAAGATAAACCCTGGAAAGAGAGTTGAGAGTTGTTCGAAGAGGAGTAACCATACACAAAATTCATGATTTTTTGAATATTGAAAACCAGATTTGTACAACTGAAAGAAAAAGAGGGGATATAGAAAAAACACTACGAGATCTACTGATGAATAGAAGAGTGTTTAGCGCCGAAGAAAACTATTAGAAATAACTGGGAAGGTGTTTATGGAAGACGAGATCTATTAAATCGGTCGAGTTAACTAACTAGTGGTAAAATTCCCATAGACTCGGTGAAAATGTCTTGGGCTATGGTTAACAAATGAAGATTTTTTTGTGGGTTATCAATAACATGGGTTATGGTTAATAAAAGTGTGTGCTATATTTAAGAGAAGCCAAACATTAAGAGAAGCCAAACATAAACCAGACCCAAAACCCATCAACAAACAAATATGTAATAACCTGAATTCCCTAATCTTTCTTGAATAGAAATTTGCTGAAAACGAATGCATATTGCTAGGAAAATAAGAAGTCGATGTCATCTTGCCACGAGCATGCAAGAAACGTGCTAATGGCAGGCCCAGTAACATTTTTGAACTTCAAACACTCCAAACCGACCCGAAGAAGTCACTTAACTTTCCTCTCTGTGTTCTAACTGTTCATTGAAACCTTGTAGTTCTTATGCAAGTATGTAGCTAGGTAGAATGTACAGAACAAATGAAACAAGTTAAAATTTTCTCCATTTATGATGGCAGTCTGACATGTCAAAAGTACCAAAATAAATTGGGTCTCATTTTTGACTTTGACTGAGGAACATCTAGTATGCCAAATTTAGTAAAAAAAAGTTTAACCTTACAGAAACCGTACTTTTTTACTAAAAAGTATGTACCAAACGCTGCTTTTAATTACACCCCTAGGTACATTAGTACATAGACCCTCAGTACAGTTTCAGATCGGGTACCTATTTACCCGACAAATAAACTGAACCAGAAATTTGCACATAAACTAGAACCAAACTGACCTACTAATTACATGGTAGGGCATATTAACCCACATTACATGTGAAGGGGGTAAACTAATAACCTACTAGGGGACCTATTATAAAGGTTGCATTCACATGGCGAGTTGGGACTTGGGACTCACCACCCACGCTCAAGAGATAAAAAAAAGGCACATGCAAATGAGAATTTTCACACATTTCTCTATCTCCACTCTCCAGTGCAAAACATGGCACATTCATGCAAACTTTTCCCCTCTCAATTTCCCGCAAGTAGATATTTATTTTTGGACCCAGGAATCACGTGGGACATACTCTTATAAGGTCCCTCTAATCTATCAATGTTTCTATTGAGGACCACAATTGATTTGATTTTCTAATCTAATGGCCATAATAAACTAATCACTGCATGCTACAATGAATGAGAAGAGGACCATCATATATTATTGGTGTCATACAGTAGTGCACTTTACCCTCCTCATAAGTTGCTTATTTTTTTCAGTCACGGAAACTAAAATGCTATGCATTCCGGTGGTCTAAAATATCTTGACAAATTTAATATTCTATTACATTATTTGAACTTGCTCTTTAAAATGAGCATACTTTAGTTTTCTCGCGACCACTTGTGATAGTATAAGTTATGTGCCTCCTTGCACTTCACAATGCACTGCTTAGAATACCTCCTAGTTGGATTAGAGTTACTTGAATAGGTGAAACGTATACGTATAGCTCTGCCAATAGTGTTTAAGGGGATTATGAATTATATGGCTACTCTGAGGATTATAATTAGAGTGTCTAGGGTTATTCAAGTAGTTAATATAGGTAGTAGAGTTGCGTTTGTTGTTTTATTACCTTGAGTTGAGCAAGAGCAAGAGGTGTCTCTGTAAGAAACTTGACCGCAAGAGTCATGATGGTCGATGTGGTTTCATAGCCGCCAAGTATCAGAGACAGTAAAAAGTCAACAATCTCTTCTTCATCTTCTAACTCATATTCCTCTACCTTTTTCTCCTGATCGGCCGAATCATTAATGTCCACATTACTACCTTCATGATCTTGATCTCCTCGTTTTCCAACCATTACATCTAATAACATCCCTAGCATGTCTTTCTTCTCTTTTCTCATCTCTTCATCATCATGATCACTCCCTGTCATCATCGTCTCTTTCTCTCTTTTCCTCTCTCTAACCTTAACCCTTATCTCCTCTGCCACCATCTTCCTTGCCTGTTGTTATTATCATCATCCCCACAAACCCAAACCAAATAAATATTCATATATATATTTTCTCGATCGTCTACTTTATTAAGAAAAACAATTAACTAAACTTACGTGGATAGCGTTGTAGTAAGGAGTGAAGAGAAAAAGGATGGGCACACTGAAGAAACCATCAATGAGGATTAGATAGTGTTTTCTAAGAGATTCTGTCCATTGTTGATCAACCCCTGTTGGATCTATACTCATTAACTGCTTCACTATCAATTCAAATGTTATCTGCAAAAAGAATCCATTAATTTAAGATTAATGTATAAAATATACTCCTATAATTTACATTTATTACGTAAATCCAAAGCAGAATCTAACACAGGAAAACATTTATTCTTTTTTCTTAATAAAAAATTTGAATTTGTAGCTGATTTTATTAATTAATTGATTAATAGGTACAGTACAAATTAGTTAAATCTTGTGGAGCAAAAAAAACTTAGCAATAAATCAAAAAGCAGGTGAACCAAACGTTTCAAGATAATTAACAGAAGAAAGAAAGAAATTGATGTGTATGTGAATCATGTAAAATATTAATTATCGTAATTAATTTTAATTACAAAATATAGCGAAACTTTAATTTCATTCAAAAATGAAAAGAAAGATTCTAAAGAACTGTTAAGAGGAGGCGCAACCCTGTATATGCATGTATGTGACTCACAATAGAAGCAGCAAAATCCTACGTATCTAGTTTTTCACTGTTTTATTTAGCAGATCATGCGATTCAAAATTCGTCACACTCTAACTTCTGATAATTAACTATTGCGCTAATCTTTAGAAAATGAAAATAAACCAAATTATGAAAAAAAAAATACAATGAAGCAGTGCTACTAATACCTTCTTGGTTTGGTCAAGGAGAAAAACCTTGTTAGACCAAGAATTGAGGTTGAACTGAATAATCCGATTAATATCAGAAAACAAATGATCTCTAACATTAGTAGAATTACTAATGAAATTCTTAGTAAGAGAATGCATTTTCTTATGTAAATTCCCTTTCAATAACAACAATGATTTTCTTCCAAGTAAATTCGATATTGACGAAGTATAACTACATTCAAACAATTTCCCTTCATTCATTAATATAAAACGATTCACTTCATAATCTGTTGAAAAAACGGTAGTCTCTCCAAAAACATGAGTAGTGAAGATTTTCCCAAAACGATTCACACGTGAATCAATAAAAGGTTCTGGGTTTTCAGTTTTGTAAGCTGAGATTAATTGTAAGGATTCGCCAATAATAGGTAACCCAAGATTTCCTGGTGGTAAACCTTGTTTCTTGAGATTGAAACTGGTGTAGTAGTGAATGAAAATGAAGTATACTGAAACACAGAGGGACAGAAGAGAAAGAAGGAGAAGAAAAATAAGAAACGCCATTAGAGAGAAAGAGAGAGATGGAGAGAGCGCACGGGTGGGGAGGCAGAGAGATAATGGTGATGTGCTGCAATAAATTGGAATTGAAAGATGATGGGGTTAATAAAACAGGGGAGGGAGGGAGGGAGAGGATACAGACGAGAACGCGTGGGGTAAGAAATAAATGTCGGGATATTGATAGATATCTCTCTCTCTGATCCGTATCATGTCTTATATCATCTTGGATTTTGTTAACATGTATAGACCCCAAGCCTTGTCAAGTACCTCGTTACTCTATAATTCACTAGCTGTATTTGGGTCATATTCATTCACTCAATACGCATACATAAAGTAGTAGGTGTGAGTGTGACTTAGGACAATTTACATGCAATTCAGTCTTCTCAGTTATCCGCATGTATTTCTAGTTTTCAACCAAGACCGTGTAATTTTGTAGGTCACACCTTAGTTCAGTGGGCTAAGGTTAACTCTTGTCTATATTTTGATTTGTACCTATATGGCATTTGTAGACGGTTAAGGAGGATCACTTGCATTTCTGGAGGCCTCCATCTATAAAAAAAAGAGAAAAGAAAAAAAGTGTATGTTAGCTATTAATTATTCCAAGTTTTGTGTGGGAACCATTATTTCTAAATGAATTCTTCTATTATTTGTCACTTTGGACAACAAAACTATCCTGACTCTTCTTCAGATCCTTTTTACTTATGTTGCTTGGTCAGGCCAGATTGCAAATATGAATAAATCATCGGTCTACTTCAATAAAGGTGTTCAAAGTCATAAAAGAATGGAAGTAGCTAGTATGTTGGGTGTATAGCAGATGGAGTGTACAGACATATACCTGGGAAATCTGCTTCTCAAGTTAGCTCATCTAATTTCTTCTTATGATTTTCTTAAAGATAAGTATGTATCCAAAATGCTGGTTGGAAGGAACATTTTTATCTCATGGCTACCTCTCTTGTACCCAAGAAAACTTTGGCAAATTTAAGGGATGTTAAGAAAATGCAGTTCATACAAGGGTATCGATTTGAGCTTGAAAAGGAACATGGTGATCTGGGAATCATGTCTCTTCAGATGTTGAATAAGGCTATGATTGCAAAGTTGGTGTGAAAGTTTATGGATGATGAGGATTGTCTGTGGGGTAAAATTATGAAGGCAAAGTATGTAAAAAGTGAAATTTTTGGGGAGGTAAAGAAGCCAACTAGCTATTCAGCAACTTAGAGTGCAATGTTGACCGTTTGAGAGGAAATGAGAAATGGATGTTGTTGGTCAGTTGTGAATGGCGAAGACATCAATATATGCGCGGATCCATGGATACCAAGCCTGCCAAACAGCAAACCTGAAAAGAGGATTCATGATGACCATAGAATAACCAAGGGGAAGGATCTTATTATTCATGAAGAACACATGTGGGATGAAAACAAGCTGCAATAGTTGTTCAACCAATCTGAAGTACAAAATCTTGGAGATTCATTTACCTGAGGAAACTGAAACCAATATATCTACTGACAAATTGATATGGACACATCTCTAAATCACTTCTAAACACTACGTGAAAAAGCGGGGGTATAACAACCACACCCAATATTTCGCTTAACAATCTTTATGGACTAACTCCAATATACTTTTAAGAGAATAAACTAGACAGTCAGACTAAATCTTAATAAAAGTATATCAAAGATTTATATCTCAATTTCTCGATTCAATCCACACTCAAACAAATAGGAATTTGTAAGCCTGATTGAATACAAGAGAATTAACTTGAACGGTACTAAAGATCAATGTTCAAGGATCAATCAATTTCAATCAACAACCAAAGGTTGGATATACCAATTGATAGATTCAACGCACAACCTGTGATATTTCAATTATATAACAAAATATAATGCGGAAAAGAAATAACACAGATATCAGAAGTTTTGTTAACGAGGAAACCGCAAATACAGAAAAACCCGGAGACCTAGTCCAGATTTGAACACCACACTGTATTAAGCCGCTACAGACACTAGCCTACTACAAACTAACTTCGGTATGGACTGTAATTGAACCCCAATCAATCTCACACTGATTCAAGGTACAATTATGCTCT